>JAXRJS010000023.1:1181001-1695600 GCA_037127375.1 Dione juno | reverse complement strand
TCAATTTACTACTCTAACAAAGTAGCATGTACTCTTTGCCCAAAAACTCTCACTAGTATCATCTAATTTTTTTTGTGCGTTATTCAAAAAATGTTAGGTACTGGGGCCCATAACGGGGAGTATCTGAGGACAAGGGGTTCCCCCGTTAATCTTCATTTTTTTAAATTTTTATTGGTTTTATATAAAAAATGATCGAACCTATAAAAAAAAGGGTTTTGAAAGACAGTCCCCAAAAAAAAGAAAGAGGAAATTGTTCTTAATTTAAACTTCGAGAACTTAAAATTTCGTTTTTCGTTAGTATATCATAAAAAGAAGAAATGTTTTTTTGGATTATTACCGCCACCTTCGAATGTAAAACAAGATAGCTCACTAGAAGGTTCAAAGGGGGTTTTGGGCGTCATGGGACCCTTTCCCCCGGAAGACCAAAGCGACAACGGCGTGTCGGCAAATAACTGACAAATTTGGCTTTAAGAGAGAGCTTTGGAATATATGTCAAATTATAATCTACCCCAAAAAATTAATAAAATTTGGGTTCAGACTAAAAATAGTGAGCTTAAGGAGCAAAAGGCTCAAAAAGTCAATAGCCCTTTGAAACGTTTACTAGGAACTGTCAAGGCGTTAGGGGTCTATAAACATGGATATTTTGGCATAACAGCGTGTCACCTTGATGAGAAACTAAAGAAAAATCACACTCAGTTTGGGGTTTTCATGTATTTTTCCATTTTGGAAATTTTTTATATATAAATATTTTTTTATTGTACAAAAAAAAAATAGATTAATAACATTAAAAAAAAGTAGCACCAAAAAGGTGGACTATCCCTACAAAGATCTTTTCCCACCCAAACCCTAGGAGTGGATGTGTTTTTAAGCAGCGGGTAAGAATATAGTACAATTAATTCTATAATAAATTAGACATACATATATAATTAATTATATCACACATAAATAAAACTTGATATATACAAATATGGAACTATAATATATACTAAATACTTACTTATTACAATACATTGGCATTATATTTTAACTTTATAAATATAGTTGTTTAGTTTTTATTGTTTATTTCCTTTAAAGTCTCCGTTATAACCCCTCTCCCTCCCCTACCAGAAGCATCAAAAATCCAAAGATATAAAATACTTTAGGCAATGATAGTCTGGAATGTATATCATAAGGTTCTTGGCTTTACGTCTAATTAAAAGATTGACTGTCTTTCTGAAACAGTTTAATCAAATAATGATAAGAAATTTCCTAGCATTCCATGATATCACCATGTGGATGCACATTTTATGTATAAGCGAATCTTTATAAACCTGAGTCATGATGTCATTCACACATCACATTTTTTTATAATTGCATTAAAAAAAAAGTCATCTACATAAAGACATCAATAAATATAATTTAAAATAATTATAATAATAATTCCGACATTAAAGGAACAACAGAAGAAAGTGTCTCTTTGATCAAACAATCTTTAACCATCTCGTCATCATCAAGTCAACGTAAGCGGGCTACTGAAATAACGATTTTCTAAATTACAATAGAATATATCAAAAGCATTGTAAAGCTATAATAGAATGGGTGACAAAGGCGGACCAAGTCTTACTGTAAATGGTTGCAGGCCCAATCTGTGTTATATGTAAAAAAAAATGCTGGACACTATTTCCGCATATATCAGGGGAGGTAGAGGGAACCTAGTGTTAAGACACTCCGTTAATATCACGCGCTATATCTTGTTACTAGAGCGAGGAAATAGTGGCATTGAATTCCGCCACTCAACACGCAATGTCTTGATAAGAGGGGAACGGAGGGCCTTGACGTAAGGTCTCCTCTGTCTACCCTGCTTTAGGCGGGTAGGTGGCTTACGTGAAGCTATTTAGGTACTTATATATTATATCATTCCGGAATGCTATTAAGAATAATATAATAGGATTATAACCTAAAGACAAGATACTCCGTCATCCGCTTTCCCCAGAGTTGTTGTTTGTCGTATTATAGAAGGGAAATAAATTCTTTAATGATGTGTAAAACGAACGCCGTATAAGAAAATTTATTATCAATTTATTTCTATTCACCCTGCTTAAATAATAATTAGTATGCTGATTACATTTCATACATTTTCACGATGTAACATGCATCTTTATTTAATATTACACTTTTGTGTGACCTGCACATGTATTTTTGTGTGTATGTATGCCAATTGAGTCTACTTTAAATGACCAATGCAATAAAGGTGCTTCTAAATTATCTTCATTATATCGTTTATAACTTGCAATATTAATTAAATCAAAATCAAAAATATTATATATATATATATATATATATATATATATATATATATATATATATATATATATATATATATATATATATATATATATATATATATATATATATATATATATATATATATATATAATATTTTTGATTTTGATTTAATTAATATTGCAAGTTATAAACGATATAATGAAGATAATTTAAGCACTTTATTGCATTGGTCATTTAAAGTAGACTCAATTGGCATACATACACACAAAAATACATGTGCAGGTCACACAAAAGTGTAATATTAAATAAAGATGCATGTTACATCGTGAAAATGTATGTAAATGTAATCAGCATACTAATTATTATTTAAGCAGGGTGAATAGAAATAAATTGATAATAAATTTTCTTATACGGCGTTCGTTTTACACATCATTAAAGAATTTATTTCCCTTCTATAATACGACAAACAACAACTCTGGGGAAAGCGGATGACGGAGTATCTTGTCTTTAGGTTATAATCCTATTATATTATTCTTAATAGCATTCCGGAATGATATAATATATAAGTACCTAAATAGCTTCACGTAAGCCACCTACCCGCCTAAAGCAGGGTAGACAGAGGAGACCTTACGTCAAGGCCCTCCGTTCCCCTCTTATCAAGACATTGCGTGTTGAGTGGCGGAATTCAATGCCACTATTTCCTCGCTCTAGTAACAAGATATAGCGCGTGATATTAACGGAGTGTCTTAACACTAGGTTCCCTCTACCTCCCCTGATATATGCGGAAATAGTGTCCAGCATTTTTTTTACATATAACACAGATTGGGCCTGCAACCATTTACAGTAAGACTTGGTCCGCCTTTGTCACCCATTCTATTATAGCTTTACAATGCTTTTGATATATTCTATTGTAATTTAGAAAATCGTTATTTCAGTAGCCCGCTTACGTTGACTTGATGATGACGAGATGGTTAAAGATTGTTTGATCAAAGAGAAACTTTCTTCTGTTGTTCCTTTAATGTCGGAATTATTATTATATATATTTTAAATTATATTTATTGATGTCTTTTATGTAGATGACTTTTTTTTAATGCAATTATAAAAAAATGTGATGTGTGAATGACATCATGACTCAGGTCTATAAAGATTCGCTTATACATAAAATGTGCATCCACATGGTGATATCATGGAATGCTAGGAAATTTCTTATCATTATTTGATTAAACTGTTTCAGAAAGACAGTCAATCTTTTAATTAGACGTAAAGCCAAGAACCTTATGATATACATTCCAGACTATCATTGCCTAAATATTTTATATCTTTGGATTTTTGATGCTTCTGGTAGGGGAGGGAGAGGGGTTATAACGGAGACTTTAAAGGAAATAAACAATAAAAACTAAACAACTATATTTATAAAGTTAAAATATAATGCCAATGTATTTGTAATAAGTAAGTATTTAGTATATATTATAGTTCCATATTTGTATATATCAAGTTTTATTTATGTGTGATATAATTAATTATATATGTATGTCTAATTTATTATAGAATTAATTGTACTATATTCTTACCCGCTGCTTAAAAACTCATCCACTACCATAGGTTGGCTGGAAGAGATCTCTTGTAGGGATAAGTCCACCTTTGTGTGCTACTTTTTTTTAATGTTATTACTCATATGTTTTTTTTAGTACAATAAAGAATATTTATATATAATAAATTGCCAAATGGAAAAAATATCATGAACACATAAACTACGCAGATGTGTATTTCTTCTTTAGTTTCATCATCAGCAGGTGCACACGCTGTATATGCCAAACGTATCCATAGTTTATAGACCACCTAACGCTCTTGACAGTTCCTAGTAAACGATTTCAAGGTCATATTGAGCTTTTTGAGCCTTTTGCTCCTTAGAGCTCACTATGTTTTAGTCTGAACCCAATTATATTATATGTATGGCGTCAGATTATAATTTGATCATATATTTCCATAAGCTCTCTCTTAAAGCCAAGTTAGTCAGTTATTTGCCGACACGCCGTTGTCGCTTCTGGTCTTCCGGCGAATGGATCCGGATGACGCCTCAAAACCCCTTAGAACCATTCTACGTGAGCTATCTTGTTATTACGATTCGACAGGGTGGCGGTAATGAATCCAAATAAACATTTCTTCATTTCTATGATATACATAACGAAATACGAATTTGAAGTTACTCGAAGTTAAGTTAAGAATCAACTTTCCTCTTTCTTATTTTGGCGACTGTCTTTCAAACCGTTCTTTTTATAGGTTCGTATCATTTTTTATATATAAAACACAATAAAAATTAATAAATCGAAGACTTAACGGGGTAACCCATTGTGCCTCATAGATACGTCCCTGTTATGCCTCAGTACCTAACATTGTTTGAAATAACGCACAAAAAAAATTAGATGATAGCTAGTGATGAGTTTTGTTCAAAGAGTATCAATGCATAACTTTGTTAGAGTAGTAAACTTGAAAATAATAATAGTGATATAAATACTTACCGTTTTAGATGTGTTTTTTTTAATTACAAACAAATATATGAAAGGTTCGAAAATATAAATTCTACTGTACTAAATAAACTCGTGCAGTCTACTCGCTGATCGTCAGTGGATCAAAAAAAAAAAATAAAAAAATGGCGTCCAATTAGCAAAAACAAAACACGACTAGAAAACATTGTTACTTGAAGGTATATATATAGGTGTTATGAACTCCCCTTCCCCTACATTTTTATCATAAGGTACTTATGATAACAAAAAAGTACTAACTTGTTTTACTTAAAAAATATACATGTACTATACTAAATTGTGGGAACACATCGATACTATCAGGCAGATAAGGAAGGCAGAGGGCCAGAAGGGAGAGGCCTAGTTGATATTGTGTTCAATTTTCCACCCAATTGGAATACTGCATTTTGAATGTTGGAACTCCACGCCGCGCTTGTCTTCTTATCATAGCGAGGAAATGAGAATAATATATAACCTCAAGTAGGAATCGAACCTACAACAGTTACGTTTGCAATCAGATGTAATATGATATATTATTAATTATGTGGAAACAAATAAAATAGTTAGTAACAAACAATTTACTCGGCTTCATTTTGCCAATTCAAGTTGAGCAACTCTAGTTAAGTGAATCTGTGCTCGACTTAACTCGAGTTCTATTTTTCTTTGTGAACATATTTATTTTCCACTTGTCGTTTTTGTATTAAGATATTGTATTAGAGATATATAAAATGTCATCATACAAAATATAATATAGTATACATTTTATGGCAACTACATACAACTACATACACACACATACATACGTACATATATGTTTATATTAAATTATCATACATATATACAATTGAGGGCGGAGCGGCATACTGTAAATGCAACGGTTGTGAGATTGATTTTCACTCGGGGAAATGAATTATTTTCGTGACGTATATTATGTGACTTGAGTTCTGCCACTTAATAAACAACGTCTTAAAAATTGGACGGAGAGTGGAGAATGGAGTGTAATGTCATGCCTACCTATCTGTGTGTTGCTGTTTCCTGCATATGTCAAAAGTAATAATTATTGTTTTAGTTCATTTTTAACTATGGTCTTATTAAGAATACATACTTGTGAAATTATACTTCATTCAGTGTACGTTTCCAATTATTTATATGTTTAAACATCAGTTGCAAAATTTTATGCGACATAGGCTGTGCGGATTAGATTTCGTCTGCGACGCAAACGTCTTTCTCTTTTTCCTCACAAATAGATTCATATCTCTAGCGAGCAAGTTGAATGGAATGATATGTTAGAAAAATGACTAAAAACCTATTTACGAAATAGTTGTTTAGGTTCGATTATTAAATAAATTAAATATAGCTCCACCCTGCTTAACCCAGTGACAAGACACTCCGCTTCCTGCTTTCCGCCTTTCGGGGCAGTGGCAGAACTCAACGCCACGCTTTGCCTTGTTACCAGAGCGAATAAAATGAAAATCATTCTCCCCAAGTGGGTATCGAACCCACAGGTTATTATATATATATATATATATATATATATATATATATATATATATATATATATATATATATATATATATATATATATATATATATATATATATATATATATATATATATATATATATATATATTATGTATATATATATATATATATATATATATATATATATATATATATATATATATATATATATATATATATATATATATATATATATATATATATATATTGCGCTCAAATCATCCTCACGACTGACGTCACATTAGAATTCCCATATTTCAATTTAATCTAATGTAAATAACCTCATGTAGTTTTCAGCTCCCTGAACAGATATGGTGCTGTATAATCAGGAAGCTGGCTGGCGGCCAAATACTGTGGTCTTGCTGGCGCCTTTGCACAGATAGACTAAGATTTATAGTCTTAAAGATCATATATTTCAAACGTATAATGGCTTTTTGCTAATTAGAAGGTGATTCTAAATGCTACAGTAGATTCAAATTGCTATTTAATATCGTATTTTAAATTTCTTTTGGCTGCATCGATCACTTTTTGACTGATTGTCTGTATAATATTATATAATATGTGAAAATGCTCCGTCACTGAATTGATTGGGTTGGTATTAATTAAGCATCGCACCTTTTGTAAGTATGAAAGTTGTGTTAAGTAATTACAATCTTTTTTTTAACGTTATATATAGTTATAGATATAATGGAAATAGATTTTTAAAAGAAGAACAAGGAATGAGGGATAATTGTGATTTAAAAATATTATGCTGGTTTTGTATTTAATGTGGAGTACAACACTATTTTCTTTCATTTTTTCTTTTATTATTACAATTAAAGGACTCCACTCAATACGAAAAATCTAAAATGTTGGCGAAAACAATTGAAATATGTTAATACTAGGTTATTTCTATCTAAAATAAGCGAAGATGATGCGGGAAGCTGAATAAAAAAAAGAAAAGTAAGCAAAAAAATAGTTAATAGTCAATCGTTATTTACTCATATACAACTTACAAAATATTTATGATACGAGTAAAACAAACTCGATAAAAAAAAAGAAAAAATGGATAAGTAACCATAGAACAAATACGTCTACTTTCTTATATAAATACGTTTTGTATTTACTGTCATACTGTGCTGTTTGTTGTTTTTTTTTCTATACGTGTATAGAATACATTTAATTACTGATGTATTCCATCTAGCTAAATACACAATGTTAGGGAGACAAAAGATAAGATTATGGACGCTTGGCTACCTGATGTCACTGCCATGGGGTGTCACCCTCGTCAACACAAGTCAATGGTCTGTCTTATCATATAAAATATATAATAATTGTATACAGATATCTTTCACGTACAATAGAAAATGAGTATCCACTAGTGAAGGAAATATTATATTAAATTATATATATATATATATATATATATATATATATATATATATATATATATAAGAGTAATTGTTTATAATATGAACAGAGTACTGCTCTAAGTAGTAGCTTTTAAGCCTACGCTTAAAAATCCCTACCGACGGAGAGCATGTAAGAAGAGGTTAATGACAGTGGACGAGGCGAAAGAGGTATGCAGGGACCGCAGCGTTTGGCGCTTCGTTTTCTCTTGACCACCTAGGAATATAGCGTTAAGATATGTATGTATGTATGTTATAGTTATAGTTAAGGTTAAGTTAAGGTTAAGTTAAGGTTACTACAACAAGCTCACGTTGCAGAAAACCGACAAGAGGAGGGTGGTACTTGGACTACAGTGGTTAGGAAGGGCAAGAAAAGTAAAAAGTCTTCCCTCACCCCAGCGGCGACAACGACAGTTGTAAATGTGCCTAGAACTAAAGTCCCTAAACCTCCCCGTACAGAGGCGGTTATAATAACTTTAACGGCAGAGTCACTGGCGAAGGGTGTATCATATGCTCAAACATTGGAGCGAGCGCAGCAAGGTATTGATCTGGCGCAGTTGGGTATTACCGAAGGCTTAACCGTGCGCCAGGCCATTTCAGGTGCTCGGTTGTTGGAGTTATCTGCCGTTCACTCTGCAGAACAGGCAGATTTACTAGCAGAGCGGTTGAAAGTGGTGTTAGAAGGGCTGGCTATAGTCACCAGACCTCATAAGAATGCCACTTTGAAATTATTGGGACTGGATGATTCAGTTACCAAAGAAAAGGTGGCTAGTGCCGTCTCAAATGCTGGTAGCTGTACTGTTGATGCTGTTACAGTGTCTGAGCTTCGCCTTGGCCCCAGAGGTATGATGACAGCGGTGGTGCGGTATCCATGCGATTGCGCTAAGACAATCGCGGCTAAGGGTCGAATTTTGATAGGCTGGAGCTCTGCCAGGGTCCAGGTTCTTGAGGAGCGTCCTTTGCGTTGTTACAGATGTCTGGCACTTGGCCATGCCAGGCGACAGTGTCCTTCAACAACTGTCAGGAACAATCTATGTTTCCGATGTGGTTGTGAGGGGCACAAGTCTCACACTTGCCGTGCTGAGCCTCGCTGCATGGTGTGCATGGACGCAAAGAGACCATCAGGACATATAATGGGTGGTGCAGAGTGCCGTCCACCACCTGTCAAGGGATCAGTGGCTCTTGAGACAAGAGCACCCTCTGGAGCTGGAGACCATCATGTCGTAGAGGAAGGTGATATGTCATCATAATGGGTATAAATCACAAGCAAGCTTCCTACAGGCTAATATCAACCACTCCGCCAGAGCGCAGGACTCACTACTGCAATCTATGGCGGAGTGGAGTATCGATATCGGTGTCGTCTGTGAGCCTTATTTGGTCCCTCATAATCCGCGTTGGTTGGCTGATTTGGACGACTCTGTAGTAATTATATCTAGCACCAACACCAGAGCTCCTATCACAGCCTTGGAAAGAGGCTCGGGGTATGTCGTGGTACAGTGGGGAGATTACGTTGTAATTGGCGTTTACTTCTCCCCCAACCGCAGTTTGCCGGACTTCGAGATCTTTCTTGATTCCGTCAGACTTGCGGTTGGTCGACAGTCACCGAAGAAAATAATTGTGCTTGGCGATTTCAATGCCAAGTCCCGTGCCTGGGGGAATCCTACATCAAATACTAAGGGCAAAGCTGTACAGGTGTGGGCTCTCCTCTCCAGACTGTCCCTTCTCAATGTGGGGACAACATTCACTTGTGTGTGACATAACGGGGGGTCCGTGGTGGACCTATCTTTCGCATCTCCATCCGTCGCGCATTGTGTAAGGAATTGGAGAGTAGAAGAGGAAGTGGAGACCTTGTCAGACCATCTTTATATTAGGTTTGAGATCTCCATTCACCAAGCACCGGTGGCCCAACGCAGGGGCTCATTTCAAAAGTTCCCAAGGTGGGCTCTCAGCCAGCTTAACGTACACTTAGCTAAAGAGGCTGCGATTGTGGCAAAGTGGAGTTTTCCAAGCGATATGGTGAATAGCCACTATGTTGAAGTGTTATCAGGCCAGCTACACAGTAAAATAACAGAGGTATGCGATGCTGCCATGCGGAGAGCCCGGCGAAGACCAGCCCGCCGCCAAGTGTACTGGTGGACGACCGAGATTGCTGCACTGCGGGCGACCTGTCATCGGGCCCGACGGGCGTACACAAGGTGTAGAAGGAGAAACGGACTCGACCCTGCTCTTGAAAGCCGGCTGGAGGGCATGTACAAAGAAAGCAAAAAGGCTCTGCAGCTAGCAATTAGGCTTGCGAAACGTAAGGCCTATCAGGAACTTTTAGCGGGTCTTAGCAAGTTTCCATGGGGACGCCCCTATCTCGCCGCATGGAAAAAACTCCGCGTGCAGGGTGCTCCTCTAACAGAAACGCTGTCACCGAGTGGAGGTCCTATTTCCAGAGCCGCTAAGGCATGTCCCTCCTAGAATGGCTCCAATTTCCGAATATGAGGAGATGTCGGAGGTTCCCTGCATAACTGACGAGGAGATGAATTTGGCGCTCAGGAGATTGAAGGCCAAGAAAACGGCTTCTGGACCAGATGGTATTCCAGGTAGAGTTTTAAGCATCGCCCTGGAATACCTTAGTGACAAAATTCGGAAACTATTCGATCAATGTTTATTAACTGGACAGTTTCCGAAGACTTGGAAGGTAGGAGGATTGTGCCTGCTGCGCAAGGAGGGGCGTCCTCTGGACTCTCCCTCCGCATATAGGCCAATTGTGCTGCTGAATGAGATAGGCAAGCTTTTAGAGAAGATCATCGCCTTCTGTCTTATTCAACACCTAGAGAGGGTAGGTCCCGATCTTTCAGAGGCTCAGTTCGGGTTCAGGGCCGGTCGGTCAACCATTGATGCCCTGAATGCCTTGAAAACCCGGTCGTTGGCTGCTACAGCAGAGACAGATGTTCTTCTCGCCGTCTTGTTAGATGTGGTCAATGCCTTTAACAGTCTGCCGTTTGAGACGCTAAGAGAGGCACTGCGGTTCCATGGGGTGCCTCTCTATCTCCGGCGGCTGTTAGATGACTACCTCCAAGATAGAGTAGTCGTATGGATTGGGGGAAATGGTCGGATCGGTCGACGAAGTGTCGGTTGTGGGGTTCCACATGGGTCGGTTTTGGGCCCGTTACTGTGGAACATCGGTTACGATTGGCTCCTGCGCTGTCGTCTTCCTCCTGGGATTAGTATCATCTGTTACGCGGATGACACTTTGGTCACGGCCCGAGGTCCATCCTACCAGGAGGCGGCACGCTTGGCTGAAACCGGCACGCGTCTTGTTATTGGCCGCATCGAAGCGCTGGGTCTGAAGGTCTCTATGCCTAAAACTGAGACCCTACTTTTTCATGGCCCTCGCAAAGGGCCCCCACGTAGGGCTACTTTGCGCATCCAGGGCCAGGAGGTGGAGGTACGGCCCCAGATGAAGTATCTGGGACTAACCCTGGATAGTCGATGGTTGTTTAAGTCGCACTTCGCTCAGCTTGCACCTAAGCTTGTGAACGCCGCCGGGGCCCTCGGTAGATTACTGCCAAATATAGGAGGGCCCGATTTTACATGTCGACGTTTGTACGTCGGTGTGTTGAAATCCATGGCAATTTACGGCGCTCCTGTGTGGGCCGATGCTCTCTCCGTTCATAACAAGACCCAATTGCGTAAAGCGCAGCGGGTCATAGCGGTTAGAGCTATTCGAGGATACCGGACAGTGTCGTGGACGGTGGCTACACTCCTGGCGGGCGATCCGCCTTGGGAGCTGCAGGCAGAATTGATCGCCAGAGTTCACGCATTCCGTGCAAGTGAGCGGTCACGAGGTGAGCAACCATCGAGTGAGGTTATCGGGCGGATCAGGAAGAGAGCAGACGAAGCCCTGATTCGGCGATGGAGGGAGGACCTGGGTTCACCGGTGGCAGGACTGGCGACGGTGGAGGCGGTTCGCCCCCACCTAGAGCGCTGGTGACAAGGGGGTTTGGCGTCCTGACGTTCAGACTGGTGCAGGTATTAACGGGGCATGGTTGCTTCGGCAAATATTTGCATCAGATTGCGCGTCGGGAGATGTCACCAGCGTGCCACGAGTGTGATGCCTACGTTGATTCGGCGCATCACACTCTGGCTGAATGCCCCGCTTGGGCTCCGCAACGCCACGCCTTGATGGCTGTAGTGCTGTAGTGGGTAGGGATCTCTCACTGTCTAGTATGATGGAAGCCATGCTGGAGAGTGAGAGGAACTGGTCTGTAGCAGTCTCCTTCTGTGAATCTGTTATCGCACAGAAGGAGGCCGCGGAGTGTGCGCGTGAGCTTAGCGTGGATGCAGATCTGCTCCGCCGTCGTAGACCAGGAGGTAGGAGAAGGCGGTACGCGCATCTCCAACTTCCCTAACCCTAGAGGAGCCCTAGAGGAGGAACGAAAACCGCAAAGAACCCCATACACGACAGCATATCACACGCTGTCGTAGCCATAACCAGACACATGAACAACTGCAGTTACTACACAAACGCTGAAGAAGACGCCATCAGCAGACTCATCCGTCGAGCCAGGCAACTCGACTCGGCAACAGCCGACATAATAGAATATAACATCAAAATGGCCATCTCTCACAGAGATGAAGATGCGATAAGGAAATTAAGAAGAGACAAAGGCGGATCCACCGGACAAGACCCCACTTAGAACAAAAATTTGAGCAGGGCCCCTCTGGCACTCAAGTAAAAACCAAAGTAAAACTCTGTGTAAATGAGTATTTATCATAAATAAATAAAAGAATAAAAAGATAAAATCACAAAAATAATAAAAAGTAAAGAGCAGAAAAGAGCACGGACGCATTAAGTCCGTGGTGTGTTTCAATTACCCCAATAAAAAAAAAAACCCTAGAGGAGCTACTGCAGGAAGGTCATGAAGATCTTCCCGCAAGTCATCGAGGCTGCGGGCGCCCTGGAAGATACACTGGGGCTCCCCGAAGGCGATAGTGGCCCACGTTAGGTGGGCCTCCCACCGAGGTGCTGTAGTGGCATGCGCAAGCGATCCTGCAGCATCTCATATAGGTGGAGAGGGTTTCCGCTGGGTTTTAGTGGGTAGTGTCGGGTTCGATGAGTCCCACAGTACCATTCCTCTATAGGACACAAGTGTCCTACTCAGGGATGGTCTGCGTAAAAGCATTTCCCAGCGAAAAAAAAAAAAAAAAGGTTAAGTTAAGGTTAAGTTAACATATGTTATAGTTAAGGAGATAGCACACTACCTTGCGGAATGCCAGCATTATATGACATGGAGAAATTATCTTCGCGTTTCGTTACTTTAAGATATGAAGAAAACCATTCAGTAGCTTTTTGGCAAATGTTGATGGACCTTAAAAAGCTAAAAGGATCTCAAAGTCAACTATATTGAACGCATTAGAGAAATCTCATAAGGCAAGTACAGTAACTTTCTGGTTGTTAATACCAAATCTTTTTATTTATCTTTTTGTGTTAAAACGTCAGTCTAAGAATATAGAAGACCATTTTAGGACTTGGTCCTGGTCTTTGAAGGACACTAGATGTTAAAAGAGACTGTCAGATTATGTGAAACTCGAAAGTTATAGACAATTAGAATTAGGAAGTTTGGATATTTTATTCTCTTATAAAAACTTTGTGTCTAAATTCAAGGCAATCAATCATCTTG
This sequence comes from Dione juno, assembly GCA_037127375.1. Taxonomy (NCBI): domain Eukaryota; kingdom Metazoa; phylum Arthropoda; class Insecta; order Lepidoptera; family Nymphalidae; genus Dione; species Dione juno. The sequence continues at coordinate 1,682,231 of JAXRJS010000023.1, read as the reverse complement.
TGTTGTATATATATATATATATTTATATATATAACACAGTGGTCCTGGGTTCGATCATCATTCTGGGGGTTATATATTTATACAACATTTACATTATTTACATTTCCCAGCTTCGGTGGACAAAGTGCACCATTTAACACGCAATGTGTTCTGCTTATCCAGCTATGTGCGGGAAAAGGTGTGAAGCTGCTTATTGTCGATGTTTTATTTCTAACAGACAGAAGAAAAGTATATAAAATTAACGTTGATATTACATTATTTCTCTAGGGAAATAAACGAAGTGATATGCTCTTTGTAGTACTCTTTTATGAGAACTAGAATCGTATTTATTGTTTTTCAATACAATCAGCGCGGTGGAACTTATGCTTTCAATGTTCACCTTGACCGCATTTTTTATTAAAATGGTATAACATTAAATGCTATACTTTAATATATATAAATATTACATATAGAATAAACCATTAGTAAGAGTTATTGTCACCCTACTATTTTAAGATGGCTGGATGGATTTCGATAAGAAATATGTCTATGGGTTGCTGGTTGGTTTGAAAATTCAATTGGTGTTACTATATGTGTGTTATATATGTTTATATTTTTACAGATTGAGCTTATGCTAAACTATACTAAAATCAATGTAATACAATTTTAACTTTTATTATATATATATATATATATATTATATATATATATATATATATATATATATATATATATATATATATATATATATATATATATATCTATATATATATATATATATTATTGATATATATATATTACTATAGTATAGTATATATATATATTATTGACCCAGTAAGTAAAAATAAGAATTTTAATAACTAAAATTGTTCCTTATTCTATAAAAACATTATATAATATAATCTCGGAAATATGGCGACATTCGTCGTCTTGTAAACGCCGGTGTATGGACGCAACTCTCGGGAGAATTAATTGTTTTCTTTTTCCCTTTTGCTTAAGAAAAGGAAAGGGCTGACGTGAGTTCTGCCTATTAATGACGCAATGTTTGTTTGGATTTGAGCGATAAGCGGAGAAGTCGAGTGTCTTGACACTCAGGTTCTCTGGACTTACAAGAACACTAAATATAGAAAGTTCTAGTATAAGTGTAAAAGCTTGGGCCACAATGTTATAAATACATTTTATTGAAATTTCAATAAGTGTTTAACTTCAAATAATATTATATGTTTTGAAAAAGGTAAATAAGCTTCTTAAATTTGAATTTATCCGTAAATACTCTGTAAAGTAATATTTTATTTTTCATCTATATTGTATTGTGACGACTCAAATCACCTCTATATACAATTAAATCGATTTATCGTTCTGTAGTCTTTTATAAGGAACAAGTTGTAGCCTTCATCTATATTTGCATGGATTTTATGAGTTAAATTATAAAATACCATATTTCCATATGAATTTCAGGTAATCTTCTTTTAGTGGCCTCTCTCTCTAATAAGGATTTTCCACATAAGCTAAGCGTGATGTCATCTATATGTCTATGTATAAGGATATGTTAGAAAAATAAGTATTTTTAATTACTGTGGCAACATTTTATGTGAAACAATCATCAAATACTTAAAAAAATAGAAAATTCTATTAAAAATGGTGATGAATTCAATGGATTCGATGAAAAAATAAATAACAAAAGGCCTTTTATTATTCTCTTAAAGTTTTCCAGCTCTATGGTAAAATAGCACTTTACATAGTTGCTAATTTCCCAACTCTCAACGGTCAGGCAGGAAATCGTTTGGATCGGAGCAAAACCACGATCCCCTCTTTAATTTAAATTAGCCTGGCTCTCCACGGAACACGCACCGCTATTAATGAAATCGAAATGCAAAACGACAGGCAATTAGTGACCCGATTCTTTAAAAAAATGCTCTTTCCCTTTAAATATTGATTGTACGCATTGTTAAGTATGAAAAGACATTTATATTACTTTGAAAGTTAAGTTTTTTTTTTATATTTGTGATACTTTGATATATATGATGTAGAATGAATATTCAGATTATCAGTAACCGACACTGTGCATACTTCACTTTTCCTCCCTTGCGTTAAGTGGAACAAGTCTATGGTGATTTTAAGAAATGCCCACGAAACAGAATAGACAAATTTCATCATTTTCAGATTCATAAAACCAATGCAAACGAAGTTGCGGTCGAAAGCGAGGTACATATAATATTAATAATGGCATAAAAATTATATTCGCCACAAATAACGAAGTTTAATATTACATTCCGACGCTACTCACAACTTTGATATTAAATTATCTCGGAACATTAATTGTAATTAATACTACGATGAGAGTACAATATAGAGTTTCGAAGAATAAAATTGTTAGAATTGCCGCGGTTTAAACGTATCTTAAGCGTATGAGAGCAACCTTATGGAAACAATTTAAAAAAAAAAGGTTTTGAATAATATTATAAAATAATTCAAAATAAATCAAAATCTGGTATACTGTTATTTGTTTTTGACAGTGTTTTGTTAGCACTACTTATAAAAGTAAGTACTATATTTCTACTAATGTAAGAAAGTCTTGCATCTCTACATCTACTTTTTGGCTGTCCGATATGCTTGGAAATATGCACACGTGTTCTAATTATATGAATTGACATTATTTATATAAAAATAATTAAATATAAATTTAGTGTAATATACAGTAGAATATTGAAACTTATAAATTACAATATATACGTAGGTATGCTTAATAAATTTGTAAGCTTAAGTAATAATTTGCTACAAACAGCGCCCGCAGGCATCATTATCAAATGTGTCTTCGACCTCAGCAGAGACAATTCTTGTAGAGCTTTATCTAGTACCTTAGTAATTAATTTAAAATTATTAGATATTCTTATTTATAATTTAATACTAATAAGTAATGATTAGATATTCTTATTTATAATTTAATACTAGTAAGTAACTAATAATTCTTATTTATAATACAACGAAAATATTCTGAATGTATTTAAATGTCAACGTCTTTCACAACAGTGTATGACTATAAGCACAACGGCTATAGGTTCGATTCCCACTTAGTGAGAATTAATTAATTTTGTCGTCGCTCTGGTAATAAAACTCACCAGCTTTCGCCATTCTATATGTAATGTCTCAAAAGGCAAAGTGGGGAGTGGAGTGTCTTAATACTTGGTCTCTGAGTCTAAAATAATATAAGCTTAAATTTAATATTTATTGGGAACTAGGTGTTTTGTCACCAAGAGCCATCTGTTAGCGCTACAAGAGAACTTTATGCAAAGAAAGAAATTGTTTTAATTAATTTAATAAATAACTTTGAATATTTGGTGTTGTAAAAAAATACCTATCTACTCCTCGCGTTGGGTATGGAAGTTAGCATTGTCTGAAGTGTGCGAACATTTTTATTTCGTACTAGGTAGTGCCCGCAATTCCGTTCGCGTGGACTTTATTTTAAGTTTGAGGACGCGTTGCCTATTGTATTTAGTATAATATATCAGAGTTTCACATGAGATAGTCCAGAATTTTCAATTTTTATACATATCTTATCTCATTTTTTATAGATTAATATCAATAATGTCTTTCCGCTGCCTAAAAGCTATGTAATAACAAAAAAATCCAACTTAACTCCATCCAGTACGTTGGCTACTAAAATGTTTACATACGAAATGCAAGAATATGACACGAACGATGTAAGCGACGACATTTTTGCAGTGGCGAGGTGTCCATATAAAACGATTCCAATCGGGTTTTATACCTTTGTTAAATCTTATAAATACTAAAATATAATAATAAATGCTCAATAACAATTCATTACTAACTAAAACCTAAGAATTAATAACGACACTTTTATTAAAACTCATTAAATTCCTCACATATCTTCATTTTTCTCTCCCTCTGAGTCTCGAAAATTTATAGCTTTAGCTTCACTTCTCCCATGTATACTTTATGCATACGCATTTTTTTTATTATATTACATAATAAATAATTTGTTTTTAAATATTTTTATACCTTTCAAAATAATCCAAATTTCAAAAATAATTTATATATATTAACCTTCATTCAAGCTATACAAAAATAAATCCTAAATGAGAATTAAATCTACAATATTTAACCTACTGCGCTTTCTAATTACTAAACCTTGCTTGCCAGAACATAATTATTTGCAAAGCCATACAAAACACGGCGTTATGAATACAAGCGCTCACATATACATACATACATATATGTATATATATATATATATATATATATATATATATATATATATATATATATTATATATATATATATATAATATATATATATATATATATATATATATATATATATTCTTATTCTTATATCAAAGGCTTTCTTTACGTTAATTAATTTTGATACAAAAGAATAAAAAATAAACAATAAACGAAATAAACATAACTCAAAGTAATGGAAAACTTGATGGAAAGCTTTGAATAATGGTCGTGATTTTTATTAGTTCACGTGTTCATATATATATATATATATATATATATATATATATATATATATATATATATATATATATATATATATATATATATCTATATATATATATATATATATATATATATATATATATATAATATTGTTTAACACCTCCACTTACATGGATCTTGTATTATATATATGTAGATATGAATATGTTTATTTTTAATTCAATACACAATCTTCACTTGTATTAAATGACATATTACATTAATTATAATGGTATAAATAAATATAGAATTATATAGAAACAATCAAGGCGTAGTGAAATAGCGTCTTACTTTAACAGCGATGATTGTGGGTTTGATTCCATTTTGGGGGAAAGAATTATATTTATTTACCAGAGCTGGCGTGGCAGCTCGGCAGTTGAGTTCCAGCATTTCACACGCAATGTTTCAAATACGTTTGGAAATAGCAAATCGGGGAGTTTTGACATAAGCTTTTCCCTATCTACTCTGCTAAATGATAGATAAAATAAATAGAGCTACAAAAAAAAGACTATCCTGTATACAACGCAGATTGAAGTCACTAGTGAACTCATAGTAGTCCGAATCATATACGTATTTATTTATATAAAATTTAAAATATTATAAAATTATTAATTTAAAAACAGCAATAACGCTGCTGCGTTACAAGCTATTCTAAATTACTTTTTGCATGCAAAAAGAAAAAGAAAACGTATCTCGCATATACAAGAGTAAGCAGAGAGTACATAGTTCTTAGACACTAGTTAGTAAGTATATATTTGAAAAAAAAAAAAAATATATATATATGTATATATATATATATATATATATATATATATATATATATATATATATATATATATATATATATATATATATATATATATATATATATATATATATATATATATATATATATATATATATATATATTTATTTACGAATTTAATGACATGAGAACGATAGATGAACGAAAAAAATTATCATATAATAGGAATATATATATATATATATATATATATATATATATATATATATATATATATATATATATATATTAATGTAATGTTTAAATTCAACAGCAAGACAAGACAAAGTTAAAGTTAAATCCAAAAATAATAATAATATATATATATATATATATATATATATATATATATATATATATATATATATATATATATATATATATATATATATATATATATATATATATATATATTCCTATTATATGATAATTTTTTCGTTCATCTATCGTTCTCATGTCATTAAATTCGTCGAGATCAAAGATTAGCGCACAAATGGCATCGCGTGCTCTGAATATGTAACGCTGGCTTTACTAGATCCCGCTGTTGACTTACGAGTATAATATATACGCTTTTTTAGTGATAGCAAATTAGCAAAAAATGTTTTGGTATAAATATCCTTATTTTTTGGATTTAACTTTAACTTTGTCTTGTCTTGCTGTTGAATTTAAAACATTACGTTCGTGATACCGACCGTCGTGGCGCAGAGGCACAGTGTCTGCTTGTAAACGTGACGTTTTATGGGTTCAATCAACTCGGGGAGAAAGATTTATTTTCATTTTTGTCGCTCTGGTAACAAAGCAAAGCGCGGTGTTGAATTCCGCTACTCAACCCGCAATGCCTCGAAAGGTGGAATATGGAGAACGGACTGTCGTAACATTAGGTTCCTTCATTAGGTTCCAGCTAAAAGAATATTCCAGAATATATTCTAAAGTACCTGATTAAATATACTTACAATATCTTGTCTGAGGACCATCGTGGCGCAGCGTCTGACTGTTAACGCGACAGTTTGTGGGTTCCGAGTTCGATTACCACTCGGGGAGAATGAATTATTTTAATTTTATTCGCTATGATAACAAGATTAACCGTGACGTTGAATTCCGTCACACAAAAACACAATTTTCTTATCTGTGCTTAGCTTATCCTTAAGCTTATCCTGTTCTTGACCTTTGAGAGGCCTCTGTTTATTCTGATCTTGGCATAGAATGATTTTTGATTCATTCAGCTAATGAATAATAATAATTAAAAATCCTTAGCTTTCTCAATATTTACATACAAAGGTTTCTACATCATTATAAATAAATAAGTATCTAAATAAAAAAAGAGTTTATATGTTACGGGAAAATAAATATTTCTTACAGGAGTCGTCCTTCTTTTTTTTTTTTTTTTTTTTTTTTTTTTTTCGCTGGGAAATACTTTTACGCAGACCATCCCTGAGTAGGACACTTGTGTCCTACAGAGGAATGGTACTGTGGGACTCATCGAACCCGACACTACCCACTAAAACCCAGCGGAAACCCTCTCCACCTATATGAGATGCTGCAGGATCGCCTGCGCATGCCAATACAGCACCTCGGTGGAAGGCCCACCTAACGTGGGCCACTATCGCCTTCGGGGAGCCCCAGTGTATCTTCCAGGGCGCCCGCAGCCTCGATGACTTGCGGAAAGATCTTCATGACCTGCCAGTAGCTCCTCTAGGGTTAGGGAAGTTGGAGATGTGCGTACCGCCTTCTCCTACCTCCCGGTCTACGACGGCGGAGCAGATCTGCATCCACGCTAAGCTCGCGCGCACGCTCCGCGGCCTCCTTCTGTGCGATAACAGATTCACAGAAGGAGACTGCTACAGACCAGTTCCTCTCACTCTCCAGCATGGCTTCCATCATACTAGACAGTTAGAGATCCCTACCCACTACAGCCATCAAGGCGTGGCGTTGCGGAGCCCAAGCGGGGCATTCAGCCAGAGTGTGATGCGCCGAATCAACGGAGGCATCACACTCGTGGCACGCTGGTGACATCTCCCGACGCGCAATCTGATGCAAATATTTGCCGAAGCAACCTACAGGAGCCATCCTAATACAACTATCTATTATAACGATCGTCTTTTGTCGAATGGTTGGAACACAAATGATATGGGACTTGTCACAAAATGGTAGTCAATGTAAATAAATATTGATATAGTTTTACTTAAATGTACTTGTAACTTACTCATATCAATTTAAATGTATATGTTTTTTTTATAATTCGAGATATTGCGTATCGAGTGACGTAGCTTAATCCAGCGGAAAATTACCAGCTTGTTTTTAACTTTCTTACTTACTACTATGATGATCATGACTGATGTATAAATTAAAATATCATATTTATTTATTTCTTTACCTTCACGCTGTATCCCGCATATAGTAGGGTAGGCAGAGGGAATCGTAGGTTGAAGGAGCCTAGTGTTAAGACACTCCGTTCCCCACTTTCCGTTAGTCAAGGCATTGCGAGGTGGAGCTTAACGCCGCGCTTTGCCTGGTTTCCAGCTGAGTCTCTGCACCACGGTGGTTTTCTATCATATATATGAGATCGCTATCGGTTGCAACTTAATTCCATACCTCCATACTCCAAAAAACGAAATCTCGTTTTAAAAAATTAACAGTATTACAAATTCATTTATTAATTTAATGCATTTGTTCCCAAAAAATGTGCTATTTCACAAACATATCAAATTTTATTCCCAATTCCATCATAATATATGTATGTATGAAATATTTGTTATCAGCAAAGTTACAAACAAGTATTTACTTACTTTTCCGAGTGCTGTTTCTTATAAGATATAACGTTATTTACAAATCCGATGTGAACACGCTCTAATTTCGCGCTTCAATATCTGTCTTGTTGTTTATGGTAAGTAAGCTTTTTTAATAAAGCAAGAACAAGTAAGTTAACAATGAGTAACGTACTCTATATTTTCATGTCAGATAAAAAACAACAACAACCTCTTTTGAGGTTTACTAATAAATAATATTAATCATATATGATATCATAAATATTTCTGATTAGTTCAATCAATCGTATTATAATAAACAATCTTTAATATAAAAAAGCGCTTTTGCCCACTTTGTTTCTTCCCCCGAGTGGGAATCAAACTCACCACCCCTTGTGTTTACAGCCTGATGCTATTCCGTGCGAATACGGCTTAAAAATCATTTAACAATAATAATATTATAACAAAAATAGTGTTTATTTCTGGTTCATACATTTTTATTAATGTACTACTTGCTACCTAAGGTCATTGACCATTTTGAATTTTCCCTTCAAGTTGTATCCCACATATAGCAGATAGGAAAAGGGAACCTTTTGTTATGATTTTAAGTAACCTTTTGTTTATATAACGAATTTCGAGACATTGCGTGTTATTTGTAAATAACGTTATATCTTAAATACGAAACAGCACTCGGAAAAGTAAGTAAATACTTGTTTGTAACTTTGCTGATAACAAATATTTCATACATACATATATTATGATGGAATTGGGAATAACATTTGATCTTGTTTGTAAAATACCATATTTTTTGGAAACAAATGCATTAAATTAATAAATGAATTTGTAATACTGTTAACTTTTTAAAATGAGATTTCGTTTTTTGGAGTATGGAGGTATGGAATTAAGTTACAACCGATAGCGATCTCATATATATGATAGAAAACCAACATGGTGCAGAGACTCAGCTGGAAACCAGGCAAAGCGCGGCGTTAAGCTCCACCTCGCAATGCCTTGAGTGGCGGAAAGTGGGGAACGGAGTGTTTCAACACTAGGTTCTTTCAACCTACGGTTCCCTCTGCCTACCCTACTATATGCGGGATACAGCGTGAAGGAGGTAAAGAAATAAATAAATATGATATTTTAATTTATACATCAGTCATGATCATCATAGTAGTAAATAAGAAAGTTAAAAACAAGCTGGTAATTTTCCGCTGGATTAAGCTACGTCACTCGATACGCAATATCTCGAATTCTATAAAAAAACATATACATTTAAATTGATATGAGTAAGTTACAAGTACATTTAAGTAAAACTATATCAATATTTATTTACATTGACTACCATTTTGTGACAAGTCCCATATCATTTGTGTTCCAACCATTCGACAAAAGACGATCTTTATAATAGATACTTGTATTAGGACGAACGTCTTTTATGTTTTGCTCCTGTAAGAAATATTTATTTTCCCGTAACATATAAATTCTTTTTTTATTTAGATACTTATTTATGTATAATGATGTAGAAACTTTTGTATGTAAATATTGAGAAAGCTAAGGGACTTAATTATTATTATTTATTAGCTGAATGAATCAAAAATTATTCTTTGCCAAGATCAGAATAAACAGAGGCCTCTCAAAGGTCAAGAACAGGATAAGCTTAAGGATAAGCTAAGCACAGATAAGGCCTTTAGAAATTGTGTTTTTATGACGGACCACATCGCCGCGGTTAATCTTGTTACCGTAGCGAATAAAATTAAAATAATTCATTCATTCACTGTCGCGTTAACAGTCAGACGTTGTGCCTCTGCGCCACGATGGTCCTCAGACAAGATATTGCAAGTATATTTAATCAGGTACTTAAGAATATATTCTAGAATATTGTTTTAGGTGTACTTTGTACCTGCTGGGCACATAGCTGGGGAGGCAGAGGGAAGCGTAGGCAAAAGGAACCTAGTGTTATGACAGTCCGTTCTCCATTTTCCACCTTTCGAGTCATTGCATGTTGAGGGGCGGACCTCAACACCTTCTACCTTTCTACCCTTTGTTTATATAACGAATTTCGAGACATTGTGTTGGTAATAACTATATATATATATATATATATATATATATATATATATATATATATATATATATATATATATATATATATATATATATATATATATATATATATATCTATATATATATATATATATATATACGCACTTTATATACTAGATATTAGCAAGCCAAGTATTAAGTGCTTTGTGAATAATCTTCTGCAAGTGAACTAGCGTCAGCCATCAATTGTGTTCAAATGTTAGGTCATTCATGTAAGGTCAACATGCCCACATGTAACACTCAACGTTTGACGCATCTATGCAGTATCTATTCATAGACTAGATAGATGTATTTGTATGTATGTACGTAAATAAACAGCATGAAAAGATAAATGCTTAATAAAAAGTGTATCATATAATATTTAATAAAAATTATATTCATTATTTTTATATCGGTGAAGGGTCCATCGTGGCGCAGTGGTATATCACCTGATTGTAAACGCGACGGTTATATGTTAGATTCCCATACGGGGGGAATGAATTATTTTCATCAATCTTTTTCTTTACTCTGGTCGTAACAAACAAAGTCGTAACAAAGCGCGACGTTGAGTTCCGCCACTCAACACGCAATGTCTCGAAAGGCGAAAAGTAGGGAACGGAGTTCCTACTATACGCGGGATACAACATGAAGCTTTAAAAATATAGATTATCTATGTATCACTACAAAGTATTTTTTTTTAATTATTAATATACATCGTAAACAGGAATTCGTTTAATTGAACGCGCTTACATCAAGAAATATTAATACTAAATAAATAATCTTTTTTCTATTAGATATGCCAATTATCATGGAAGGCTAGGCTTCATACACATTCATTTTATTACTTTTTAATTAAAAAATTAAAATAAAAAAGCACACTTATTAATCGTATTTATATATTAATCGTCTCTAGCTAGCTCTACCTGCAGTCAGAATTACATCTAGCGTCATGTGTCATGTAAAAATCTTGTCCCCATTTCACTATGAAAGTGAAGCCCAAGGTGATAATAATAATTAATCAGTACGTTTTACTTACATTATCTCCTAAATATCAGCCAGTGTTATATGGTTGATTTTTATTTATAATAAATTCAATATTTTTTTAAATATAACACAACATTCTTGGCAAATTTAAAAAACTTGCAAAAACTAACCTAAGCTTTTTACATACTCTTGAAGGACTTGGACTTATTTCTTAGTACCAACTGGAGTATTTTAAATAAGATAAAGCGTGAAGATATGTATGTGTGTGTGTATGTTACGCTTTTGTATTTCCAAAAAAAATTATATAAATATGTTATTCACTTTGTCCATACACTCCCAGCAAAGTAAAGCTAAAGCGAAGTTCGAACCACTTTCCATCACTCAAGTACCTTTATGTGTGCTTTCATTTGACTTAGCTACTGTTAATTATTACAACATGTCAGCGATATCCACTTACTTTGTTATAAAGTGCCTCACTTTGAGCTTTTGTTCTTTGATCTAGTAGTGAATAAATATTTAAACCTCATATATATCCATCTCTTAAGCTTTTCAATCATAATTTATGTTTTCAAAGTGTTTCTTTGCTGGATTTAGGAAATTATTTTTACATAAATTTTTAAAAATGTCTAGCTGGATTAATAAATTATTAATAAAGAATAGCTTATATAACAATGATTTTTTTTGAAATATTATTTAACATCACTCTTTTTATTTTTTAAAATTAAATTACCCTTAAAGTATATTTTGATTTTGATATTTAGTGTCAACCTACACTAAGCATAGAGATAATCCTTAAAGAAATCATATAAAAATTTGAACGCAGCGGGATTTGAACCAGCGCCTCATCGAAACCTTTCTGGCTACTAAGCCATGCGTTTTTCCTCACGCAATGCTAGTCTAGCTATCTAGATATCTAGTCTAGATAGTCTAGATATCAATATTTTAATGAGATTATACTAAATATTATTCTATCAGTCAGTATTTACACAGTTTTTAGTTTCAAACTGTATCTACCACAGCGAGGAAACGAATGGATAATTCCCTCCCCTGAGCGGGAATCGAATTCACAACCGTAACATTTGCAGTCAAACGTTGTACCACTACGCCACGGTGGCTTTATTTCCAGTGCTTAAATTATAAAAACCATGGAAAAGCCATTTTTGTTATTTTCTATTCTTATTAAAGCCCAAATTGCTCCATCCAACCATCTGAGCACGATTTCCATTATTTCCACCAATCACGCTTCCTTTTAGCTCAATCTTATCGCGTATCTTCATTTCACTTTTTATCATTAATCATTACGTTTCATATCATTCGCAAGTAAGCAGATAATACCTCTTATTCGTTTGGCATAAATGTACTTCTATAAATATACTTTAACAATGTATATATATATATATATATATATATATATATATATATATATATATATATATATATATATATATATATATATATATATATATATATATATATATATATATATATATATATATATATATATATATATATATATATATATATATATATATATATATATATATATATATTGAGTGATTCGACTTGCGTCACATTTCAAGTGTATGGTATACCATACACTATAGGATCATAATTGTAATATTGATATTTAAAAGAGTTGCTCAGTTTCTTGCCAGCTCATCTCAGAAGAACTGCCGAGTCGGTGTTAGTGACATGTTACTTTGACAAAAGTTCTATAATAAGTCTATTCTAAAGCCTAAAGTTTATATTGAATTTAAATTGTAGTCCGTAAAACCTTAACCATGGCAAGTATGTAAATTAAAAAGGTAGACAAAATTTTTTTAGGATAATATATGCAGTGCCTGGGACTTGTGACCCAAGTTTATTCTTAAGAAATTGGTTTAAAGTGCGCATTAATTCACCCTGACTACTGACCGAGCTGAGCCAGATCTGCATACGCTGGTTACAATATATTTAGTTATGAAGCTGTATATGAGAACGTATGCCCCAATGGTGAGAGCGCGTGGACGGTTTCCTAGAGGCACAGGTTCTAGCTGCTAAGTTACTGCTACGTTCTAACATTTATACGCTTACTTAAATTAATTTTTTGTTTAATTTAGTTGTCTTTAGAACAGAATAATGAAGATATAAATTGATACTAGTTATAGGATCATATCATCCTAAATTTCCCTCAAACAAGATTAGAATCCAAAACAGTTACGCTCAATGAGATTTGTCCTCATGTCATTTCATTTTCAGAATATAAATAAATAGAAAATTTTTCTTAAGCGAAACCAAAACATTTTTTATACAATTTAAAAAGAGTATAATATATTATATAAATAAGTGTATCATACATTTATCAACATCCAACATCTTGAATTTGAGTGAAAATCGAACAACGGAGAGTCTGTACACTAAGTTATCTCTGCCTACACTAATCTATGCTGAATCAAAATAGTAAAAGAATATTAAAATACACATTATATACATAAAAACATACATACATACATACATAGGCTATTCAGAAATTACGCGATATATAGACACTGAGTCGCTTGACGTAACTGACGTGATATGATATAGCAAATGTCACACCTACGTCACAATTTTGTAATATTTTGAGTATATTTTATATTCCACAGTGATGCAGCGGATAGCGTCTGACTGTTATCTCAAAAAGTTGTCGATTGGATTCCCATTCGAGGAAATTAATTATTTTTTTATAGTTGTTTTTTTATATTTTATTGTATAATTGTAAATGACTATATAAAAAAAAGTCCCGCTGAGTTTCTTGCGCCGGTTCTTCTCAGGTCTGAGGCGTTAACTTTAGTGAACCGGTGGTAATGTTTTTGAAGTTCAAAAAATGAACTATCTATTCTTACTTGAATAAAATTATTTGAATTTCAACCCTAATAAACCTTGCCGTTTCGAATTTGGGCATAAAGGGTGTGTATCGACACTTGGTTCCAACGCGAGCTGAATATTTATATTTTTTTATTATAGCATTTGTTTTTCTAGTATTATAAGACAAAAGTATTTAATTTAACAACAAGATAAACAAGACAATACAACAAATACGTAAATAAAATTCAGCTTTAATTTTTAAGTTCTATACTGTTTTTAGAAGAAACGCTCCCGGGACTAATGTGAGTTGAAAAAACTTTATCCAAAGTTCAACAACTGTTGTTTAAAAGGCTACTATATTTGCATTCATTTATATATTTAGCTAGCGACCCGCTCACGGTTTCGCTCGTTTGATGTATTTTTTCGCTTCTGAATCACATTGTCTGTGAAAAATAAGCAAAGTGTGTACGTATATAAGGGAAAATATGTAATCATTTTATACGCAACATGTTATCTGGATGGAAAGTTTCATTTTCTCAAGCGTTAATCCCAATCCTGCGGGAAAAAAAGATAAAAGATAAGATTATGCCGGACAAACGGAATGACAGACAGACAAAAACAATTATATATACAGACAAAAACAATTATATATAAAGACAGACAAAAACAATTATATATAAAGCTATGTATACGCTAGGTTCTTTTTACATATATATTATCTAATGTTGTTCCATAGAGTTGTTTGCAATTTATAATTTGTTCATTTAAATAAATATCGATCGCGTAAGCGCCAGTGATGCTTGCGCGCTGTGCTAATTACTTATAAGACCTATAAAATTTGACAAGCATATAAAAAAAATATAAATTTGCAGTCGTACACTCATGATGTTTTAAATTAACTACACAAATAATTGTCCTGACAATGACTAACACTAAAAAATTAATTAGCGAAATTGTTCTTAGATCGGCGCATAACATGGCCATACCATCTCAGGCGACGCTCTTGGAGCTTATCCGCTACGTCACGGACCCCAAGACTACCTTGAATGAATGTGTTGCATATGCGGTCGGACCGCGTTACCCCATACATCCACCTCAGCATCTTCATATATATATATTATATACATATATATATATATATATATATATATATATATATATATATTATATATATATATATATATATATAGTATATATATATATATATATATATATATATATATATATATATATATATATATATATATATATATATATATATATATATATATATATATATAGATTAGAAATAAATACTCTGTGTTCAGCCTAAAGTGCCTATTGTGAAAGTGAAAAAATACAATTTATATTTGTAGATATACCTACGCTACGCTGGTATGAGCTACGAGATTCTACGGCAATATTATATCGTAAATTGGCTGTCAAATCTGTTAAAAATACAACTAAGTACTTACAGATAAAACTTGGTGTCAAATCACTCCATTCTCCATTTTCTGCTTAAATTCATGACGAATTCGTTTGCACTGACGGAACTCAACGCCGCGCTTAGTTTTACTAGCGCGAAAAAAAATATTATTCTGAGTATCATCCACCAGATTTATGAACAAATCAAAAAAACGATTAAATTTAAATTTCTAGTTTTAAAGTGAATTAGTTCTAGCTATATAGAAACATCTTAAATGTAAAAAACAAAATAAATAGAAGAGAGAAGACGAGAAGAACAAAGTTATAGAGCAAGTATTAAGAGCGTTTAATTGGATAACTTGCTTAAATTAAATAAATATAAGATTCAATTTACATGTGAATTAACAGATACATCATCGTCTTCTAATGGATAAGCAACTTAGTGAGAAACTCAAGAACTACTTATTGTTGTTGTAAATTAAAAAAAACTTTTAGATAGGATAGTCCATTTATGGAGGAAAGCTATGGGCTAAATTAAGGTAAACGTTTCAATGTAACCCACTGTACCTGTGGTAACTTATTTAATATTTACTAGCCTTTATTTGCTGTGACTTCGTTCTCATTAATTTGTATTTATACAATACAAAAACAGAAAAATTTGGAGTTTTTTTTTTCTTTACTCACCAAGTATCAATAGTATCGTACTTTCCCCTTTGTCCATCCAATTTTTGAGATATTGCGTGTTGAGTAAAAAAAAAAAAAAAACCCTATGAAATTAAGTCCGCTAGAGATTTTCAATGCCTTTATATTGAAATTTATATTGCAATTTAATTAGTTTCCAATTCTAGATAAATATGAAAAACCTATTGTTCTTTATAATAAAATTTTGTTATAGAATTTCTGCAAACAATAGAATAAAATTAATTAAAAACATTGTATCGATCGTTATAGTGTTGCGACGCATAATTGGCACTACTGCCTAACTGAAGGTCATACGTTTGATGTACAGAAATTATTTTTTTTTATTTTAAAATAAACTAACAAAATGTATATTATTTTGATGTAGTTCAAAGAAGCTTCACAAAATATTACTTAATCACGCAGATTCTGTACGTATAAGAATATGGCGAAATTGCTCTTGCTAAGATTATACATAATGTTGTTAATCCAATCTAGAGATATACAAATCTCTTCTATATTGTAAACATTTTTGAAGACAACACAAAGTGTGTAGTATGTATTTTGTATTCAAGCAAAAAATGGAAAATGAGTTAGTGTTGATACTTAAGCTATGTTCTCTTTGTCTACCCTGATATTGATGATAAAAAATGTATATGATAAAAATGATTTAGTAGAATTTACTCCTATTGAAATCCCATTAAAATCTACGATGAACTTATCAAATATGTCAAAAGCAAAAGTCACTAAAAAACCTAAAATTGTCTATAGAAAGAGTCTTTATATTCTTATAATTTTCAAGCAAAATGAGACATGCAAGTGATTTTACCTCAAAAATAATTTGTTAAGTAAGATGACGACTTTATTTCTTTACAAATATATTTTTTAATCTACCTATCTATTAGTATATATATATATATATATATATATATATATATATATATATATATATATATATATATATATATATATATATATATATATATATATACTAATAGATAGGTAGATTAAAAAATATATTTGTAAAGAAATAAAGGGCTGTCTAGCCAATTATCTGTCCGATATTTGGTTTTTTCGGCATACGGGTACGCGACCCCGGGGCCTCGAGCCACCACTTTCATAACCCTATCCAATCCATGTAAGTGGTGTCCCTCCAGTATACTCCAAGTCTTTCTGCCTTTTATTCCCATTCCTTTCTTGGTTTCTCCCAGTAATGGGTTTGGAGGTCAGATGGCAATCGCTCCACTAAAAACCACTTCGCCACTAGTATGGAACGATTTAAAAAAAAAAAGCTGGGAATGGCTAGGGCGTCGCCGTTAAACGACGCGCAGGCACATCGCCCTACACCTGCGATAAGTGGGCAAGGGCTACCGTGTCAAGTACGGGCACGGCTAACGACGTCAGTACCCAGACGGAAACTCCGCTTTGCAACATGGAATATTGGCTCTCTAACCGGACGATGCAGAGAACTCGCAGATGTACTCATGAGACGTCGGGTCCAGTGTGCTTTCATTCAGGAAACTCGCTGGAAGGGCAATAAGTCTCGTAACATCGGGCAGGGTTACCGCCTTATATACACTGGGTCACCTACGGGCAAAAACGGTGTAGCGGTAGCGCTTTCTGAAGAGCTTCAGAATGGGCTTCTTGAAGTTGACCGTCGCTGCGACCGCTTGATGCGGGTAAAGGTACTGATCGAGGGCGTAATCACAAACTTAATCAGTGCTTATGCTCCCCAGGCGGGTTGTAGCGCGGCTGAAAAAGGGGGACTTTCTGGGAGCAGTGTGAAGAGGTCCTACTCGCTATACCGTCTACCGAAGCAATCTTAGTTGGGGGGGACTTGAACGGTCACGTGGGTAGGGTCGCTGAGTGTATGAACGTGTTCACGGGGGTTTTGGATATGGTCTTCGCAATGCAGAGGGAGAAAATATTCTAAGAACCTGCATTGCGTCTGATCTGGCCATCGTGAACACTTCTTCCAGAAGAAACCTCAGCACCTTATAACGTATAAGAACGGGTCCCACTCAACTCAAATTGATTATTTGCTGACTAGACGGTGTCATACAGGCAGGGTGACCAACTGTAAGGTCATTCCCGGCGAAAGCCTGACGGCCCAACATCGCCTCCTTGTCATGGACTATAATGTTACCCCGAAAAAGAAAGTAGCCGAGAAACGCAAGCCTAGACTTAAGTGGTGGTTGTTGAATGGGCCGATGCAGACCGACTTCTTGGCGGAGGTGGAGAGTCAGAATCTACTGACTAACACCGAGACCGCTCAGACTGCATGGGATCGAGCTCATTCAGCAATCATTGCGGCGGGCAAGCGAGTTCTTGGTGTTACTAAGGGTGGGCGTGTCATCGACAGGGAGACATGGTGGTGGAATGACCAGGTGCAGGGGGTGATTCAGGAAAAGAAGGCTGCGTTTAAAGAGTGGCAGCATTCCAACTCTCCTGAAGACAGACTGGAGTACATTGCAGCGAAACGGGCCAGCAAAAGAGCTGTAGCCAGAGCCCGCAGAGAAAGTTTGTCGCCATTGTACGATAAACTTGAAACTGTGGAGGGGCAGAAGCTCATATACAAACTGGCTCGTGCTCGAGATAAAGCGATGCAGGATATTACAAAATGTCTTTGCGTCAGAGATTCTCGGGGCACGTTGCTTTGTAGTCATGCCTCTGTGAAGGAGAGATGGAGAAGCTACTTTAAGGAGCTGCTGAACACTCAGCAGTCTTGTAGTCTTCCTCCTGAATTATCTCCTAACCTCGGACTTGTTGCTCCAATAACCCGTGACGAAACTCGTAATTGTCTTCGACGCATGAAGAACGGAAAAGCGGTAGGACCTGACGACATCCCAATCGAGGCGTGGAAATCGTTGGGCTCTCTTGGTGTGCTTATACTTACTGACCTGTTTAACCGTATCTTGAATACTGGAAAGATGCCACATCAGTGGCGGCAGAGCTTTATTATCCCTATTTACAAAGGAAGGGGCAGTGTTCAAGATTGCGGTAGTTATAGGGGCATTAAGATTATGAGCCACACCATGAAGCTCTTCGAGCGCATGATCGGCCTCAGGCTCCGCCAAGAATGTACTGTCTCTGAGTCTCAGTATGGGTTTCAACCAGGATCAGGCACTATGGATGCCATTTTTGCCCTCAGAACTTTGATGGAGGCTTACAGGGAAAAAAGGAGAGCTCTGCATGTGGCCTTTTTGGACCTGCAGAAGGCCTTTGACTGTGTGCCACGTCAGTGTATCTGGTGGGCATTGCGATCCAAGGGGATCCCTGAAGCCTATATTGAGGTTATCAGAGATATGTACAACGACTCCGCTTCTGTGGTTAGGACCGCTGTTGGCGACACCAAGCCCTTCCCGATTACAGTAGGGGTTCACCAGGGCTCAGCTCTTAGTCCGTTCTTATTCAATGTAGTGCTGGATACTGTCTCGGCTGACATCCAATGCCAGCCTCCGTGGCTGATGATGTATGCCGATGACATAGTACTCATCGATGAGAACCGACTGATGCTGGAGCGTAAAGTGAACGCCTGGAAGGGTGCGCTTGAAAACGGCCAAATGGCGGGAGGTCACTGGTGTGGTCTGCGATAGCAGAATACCGCCCAAGCTCAAGGGACTGATATACAAGAGCATTATCCGACCTGTTCTTATATACGGCAGCGAATGTTGGCCAACATTATCTCGGCACACTCAAGAGCTTCACGTCACGGAGATGGAGATGCTGAGATGGATGTGTGGCGTGACGCGGTCCGACCGCATACGCAACACATTCATTCGAGGTAGTCTTGGGGTCCGTGACGTAGTGGATAAGCTCCAAGAGCGTCGCCTGAGATGGTATGGCCATGTTATGCGCCGATCTGAGGATATATCGGAATATATGTCGGAATCGGTTCCGATATGTCGGAAGGAAGTGCCTTGACATGTCTGTCCCTGGAGTTAGACCACCCGGACGCCCAAGGAAGCGATGGCTGGATGTCGTGACACAAGACATGAGAGCCAATAAATTGTCCACTGAGGATGTTAAAGACCGTGCAAAGTGGAGTAGGCTCAGTCGGAAGGCAGACCCTGGCAAAAGCCGGGACTAATGCCAAGAAGAAGACGATATATATATATATATATATATATATATATATATATATATATATATATATATATATATATATATATATATATATATATATATATATATATATATATTATATATATATATATATATATATATATATATTTATATATATACTAAAGTTATATATTATACTTAACAGAAAGATTGATTTGCCTTGTTTGTCGCGTGGTGAAACTAAATTAATAGTTTTAGAAAACTAAAAAAATGAACGTAGTGGAATAATACTTTCAAAATAATATAATTAAATTGGATTTTTTTTTTAATATACTAAATATATTAGGAATTTATTCAATAAAAAAAATAAGATTCAACAATCAAACAGTCTGACACATGTCAACTGCACAATACAAACACAATAATATTTAATAGGAACAAAAATTCACATTTACTTGTAAGTTTTAACAAAGCTTACTTATATATCAGTGTCTACTTTAAAAAATACAATTACATTTCGTAACTTTATTTGTTAGAGCAGCTGTGCTTAAACGAGTTTGTGTTGTTTTAAAACGTGAAATTTTTCTTAATGAAAATAAATTTATTTTTTTTCTGCATACTTTTAACAAGATAAATATATTTAATTTTGTATGTTTTGACTGCTACACGCTAGTTAGCGTTAGTGACCACAGGACTAAGTACTTGAATTGATTAATATGACGTCTTATGTATCATTAGGTTGGTAAGACTGACGATAGTTAAAAATAATATTGTGAGACAGTATAAGTAACATAAGGCAGTTCTGAGAATAGGTGATTTTAGGATTTCTCGGTGACTTTCAGACTGTGCTACGAGTATATACTAATAATGGATTCGCTAAATAGTACGTTATTAAACTAGCAGTATCAGCGATATGATAAAATATCCTCATACATGAGACATTCTAAATCATTTATATTAAAAATTAAACTATGTGTGTAATAAATTTTTACCGCCTAATATATATATATATATATATATATATATATATATATATATATATATATATATATATATATATATATAGATATATATATATATATATATATATATATATATATGTATATATATATATATATATATATATATATATATATATATATATATATATATATATATATATATATATATATATATATATATATATATATATATGAAAGAGGTGTCCTAAAGAGCCTATTAGTAATTACATTTAATTTAGGCTTTCGTAGCACAACCGATTGATTTATTGTAAGCGGGCCTATGGTGATTTAGATACAAATCGAAGTTTTTTTATTCAATACCTCGCTCTGGTAACGAGACAACACGCGTTGAGTACTGCCATTTAACAAACTATATCAAATTAAATCTAAATCTGATCTAGAACAAGATATTCCTTATCCAGCTCTCACTTAATTTTTATAAAATTATACACGAAAATACGAAAACATTGTTTAATATTATCATTTAACTAACTAGGGGTCGAATTCACAATCGCAATCGTGTACATCTTTCCGCCTACGTTGTAACGACACATTCTATAATATAATTTATCCTTTAGAGCTTAAAGCTTTAGTTTAGCAAATTACTAGCCAATGCGTACGCTTATATAACAGTTTACAAAGTGGGGCCATAACATTAAGTGACGTAATTTCGTAGAGCGTGGGACAAAGCAGCGATTAATGTATGTAATTACAAATAGAGTACCTGTTGCTTGGTAAATTATGTTAGTTATGTTAGACAAAGGTAACGAAGGATAAGTCTTTAGTTTTTAATTTGATGTACTTTTAAATATATTATTAAAATATATATAACGTGAAAGAAAACAAATGCCTTTTAAAAATAAAAAAAACTAGACTAAAGAATAAAAATATATACATACAATGTATTAACGTAAATTAAAATGAAATCGCTCTCCATTGAAAAATGTTTAAATCTTCAACCATCGTTAAACGAAGCCATCTTTTAAGCTACGTAACGGATTTTTAGTGTGTTTTTCACTATTAGAGTCGTTCAGAATAAGAGTGCTAGTGTTATTGCTAGGATTATACATTATATAAGTAAAATATATTCTGATGAATCTGTGACTGAAACACTGTTCTTATGTAGATACTAACGACTACTAGCCAGATTAATGTATATATGTATTTCGCTACGTCCGCAGCTATTAACCTCTTCATACATGGCCTCCGGGTCATTTTATATGTATATATATACGATACAATGCCAAAGTGCCTTCTCATATGAAAATTATTCGTGAGAAAATATTTTATGAGAGCGCATGACGACTTAAATCATTGGCATATATATATATATATATATATATATATATATATATATATTATATATATATATATATATATATATATATATATAATATATATATATATATATATATATATATATATATATATATATATATATATATATCTATATATATATATATATATATATATATATATATATTATATATATATATATATATATATATATATATATATATATATATATATATATATATATATATATATATATATATATATATATATATATATATATATATATATATATATATACAACGATCAACGTGATATGCTATAATGTAATGTAGAGCACTATATTAACAATTTATGAAAATATATCATACCTAATATTCAAAGTACAAAAAAGTGCCAACCTATTCCCATTTCCCTTCCTGTCCCTTGGTATTCTCTACCTTTTTTTCAACAAAAGGCGATTGATTTCCTCTAACGAATATCAACATGTCATTTTACTTGCCTGAAGATAAAATTCCGTAACATTCTTTAGTACCGCATTTGAAATTTCCGCTCAATTGATACCAATAGTTTCAGCTGTGCATAAAAACTAGTATAATATTATGATATCACTATTTTTTCCCCTAATAAATATATATATATATATATATATATATATATATATATATATATATATATATATATAATATATATATATATATATATATATATATATATATATAAAAGTAGTGTTTTTTTTCTTTTTTCGTATGCCTTTTGTGGTCTTTTTCTTTTGTATAAGAAGATTAGCATTATTTTTATCTTCAAGCTGTATCCCGCATAGAGCAGGATAGGCGGACGGAACCTATTGTTAAGACACTCAGATCCCCGTCACACATCTCTTCCGTCTTTCGAGATAATACATATTGAGTGATGGAAATTAACTTCGCTATTTTTGTCTTATTACCAGAGCGAGGTAATGAAAATAATTCATACCCTCGCCTGGAAATCGAATCCACAACCTGTAACGCCGTGCCGCTGCGCCCAATGCACATATTGATGAGGCTATAAACTGTCTATGTAAATATATATAAATAAGAAAACTACTTACTGGATTTCTTATCTTATTTATGTTCTCATTGATAGGGAAAGTCACAGACAATACGTCACTAAAATATGGAATTTTGAAATTTTATTAATGTATTATGAGATCATTTATTACAATATTTTTGTAAGGAGATATATGAGAATGCCATCGTTGTATAGATACGACATGATTTAATAATAATATTTTAAGTAAAAATATTTAGAAATGAAACGGAACCCGTACCTCTCGGATACCGTCTAAGCACTGTTACTAACTAAGTTCTTGTCAAGCGAGGCCGAAATTCTTACATGCTCGTGACAGTTTAGTATTCTTTGTTAGCACCTCTGTTGTGAGATCTATCCGCTACCCAAATATTATTTAATTATTTTATATTAAGATTCCTTTTTTTCTTAGTGCGTAAATTACACGTTAAAAGGCATTTAAGCATTGTATTCAAGATTTGGAAACAATTTCACAATCAAGTCGAGTTCCGCCATTCAGCACGAAACGTTTTGTAAATTGAGAGGAAAGTGGAGAGAAGAGCGCACTAAGTACACGTTCCCCTCTACATACAGAAGGGATACAGCGTAAAATAATAATAATAAAAATAAAAAATATATAAAAAATTCCATGCGTTAAGATATACTCATATAAAACGTACGTAAACGTACTTATATCAAAATATAGTTTATTTAAGCCTATCTGTCTATTCCAAATAAAGCAAACAAAATCATGGAAGGCTGATAGTTATGTGGGTCGAGAGGCTTCATGGCCGCGACGCAACTACTTTGTTATTTTATCATACAAATGTGTACGTAGGTACTTGACTTTGACTGTACGATGCGTGTGCCAAAGCTTAAAGCTCAAAGCTTTTGCCGTTAATAAAATAAAATGAAATAGGATCTGGAACAAAAATATAATTTATACAATATTATATATATTATACATATAGTGGAATAAAGGCAATCGTAATTGGTCTCATTGAATCCTATTGATAGCTATTACTATGCTATCAGATTCGAATCCTGCGATGACAAATTTCATTTACGTTACGTAACGTAACGCACGTAATATTTGTGTGAAATTATAAATTTATATATGATATTGTATATTTTTACCATTGACCACTATAAGTAGTGTACATAGAGTTCAATAAAAGATTTTTATATTATTTAATTATATAATATTATTTATAGTGGAGATTCAATTATCCGGCCCTCAATGATAAGAATTCGGTATTATTTGGTATATTATTATTCGTTATTATACCTTAAGTCAAATGGTTGTGACATTTCTTTGATACTTTAAGCTCTTTCCTTCTGGTGGCTGGTTCCTTCTGGTTCTTTTTTATTATTATAATATGACAGTGTATATATAATAATTGAAGTTAGTGACATTAGTAATATAACTTAATACAAAAAATATAAATATTGAGACTAATAGTCAATTTGTGCATAAATTTGTGTATCCGCATAGCCGGGTGTTTACTGTGTTATTCTCATGAGACAAAATGTGGCAAATACCTTTGTTAGTCAACATGCAATCTTCTTAAAAACAAAAACCTCTCAATATCTTTTAAAACGACAAAGCAAAATAAAGAAAATACTCCGTTTCCCGTTTTCCGCCCAAAATTCAAAATATTACGTGTGGACGAACTCAACACCGCTACCGCGTTGCCATAACTACCACAGACAAATTATAATTAATATTAATTAAGACCCCACACAATACAGGTTATGCCTCTCATTTTAATTAGACCAACATAATTGATACACAGTCAAAGGTAGTCATCGTCATCTCTCTGAAAAATTAAACCAACACGCGTGTTCTAATTAATTTCAAATTAAATATACTATAGACACGGTTTTTAATAATATTTGACCTACATTTATAATGTGAAGAACATTTGAAATATTAAAATTTAAAATATATATATTTGTTCATTCACTTATATAATTGTACCTTGTCTTTATGTATACATATTTACATGTACATATATGTATATATGTGTATGTAAAACAAATATGATCACGTTCTGCACTCTAAAATAATTTATAGCCGTCACCATAAAAAATTATTATGATCATAATATTGTATATATATATATATATATATATATATATATATATATATATATATATATATATATATATATATATATATATATATATATATATATATATATATATATATAATTATAATTTTAGGTATTCATATATATATATATATAATTATAATGCATATATATATATATAATTATAATTTTAGGTAGGCGCTAATTTCAGGTATTCATTTGAATTTAAAAAATACTTTTTTCTCGCATATCTATTTAGGAAGGAAGCCTTTTAATATTATATATTAATTTTTAAAAAAAACATCCCAATGTAGCAGCAACAGAGTTATTTGGAAGGTTTCATGTGTCATATACATTTTCTTTGTCCACTTGACCACGTGGGTGAAGCCGCAGGTGAAGACTAGTGTTTAAAGTTAAATATTAAATTTATTTCCTATAGACTTTTATTAAGGTTAACATTAAAAAGAACATGAAATCCTTCTTTTATATATATATATGTATACATTATTATATTGCGGCAAATACGAGCATTTGTGTGCTTTTTCGTAGCTTACACTACCAATAGTTTACACTTGTGTAATAAATCTATTTTACTCACCAGTCAACAGGAGTTACAGTGACGAGCTTTTGAAAGCTAGCCGATGATCTATACGTCTCACATGGTAAGTTTTCTATATAACAATGTTCAACACATTTCCACTAAAATATATACACAATACATTTAAAAAGGGCACAAAAAAATATTTAGTATTGTAAAGACTTGAAAACAATATTTATTTATTAAGTTGTAAATAGTTTATCGTTCGTTTATAAATATTGATTTTTCCAAGCGACGTCCTTCCTCGACGCTGTTCGCGTGTACACTGAGGGGATAGACTGGATATGATGCGTTCACACTTTGAGGATATTGTAAACAAATCCTGTTGACTGAAAACGAATGTTATTCAGTATTTATATTTTTAATAAGCTTGGGTTTTGGGGAATAGGCTAAAGAAATACTCTCAATTCCATAGTATTAGTGATTCATTTTTGATTAAATTTAGTATATTCAGTATTTCATAGTAATTTTTCCGAAAAGGCCATCATAGCATACAAGGACAGCGCCTTACAGGTAATTCATTAGTTCCCTAAACAAGGTAATACAATTAAAAAGAGCAACTGTTGAGTTCTCGCCAGCTCTTCTCAGCAGAACTGTCCTCCGAGCTGGTGGTAGCTTCTAGTAGGACTGACAATACTGCCACTTATGTTAATTGACGATTCAAAAGTGCTTGCAATAGCCTATTAGAATAAAGAATATTTTGATTTTATTTTTTATAAACAATTTTCTTTTGCCCGCTTTGGTAAGTGGAAAACGCAGAAAGCACTGTCTTGACACGAGCTTATTTGAATCAATAAAAAATATTAAAACAATGTAAGTTATATTTTGTAATTATTACGAGCCAATGTAACTGAAATAACATGAAGGATGTATTATATCAGTTTACTTTTTTTTACTTAACCTTGCTTTCTCAAGACTGTTTCCATCTCGATTTTTCTTATTCTACGCTCTCAATGAGCAATATTGTCTTGTATATTTGCCTTACATAAACATAACTGTTATTGGCTTCGTTTTAAGTTCATAATTTGTAAGTTTTAAATTGTAGTGTTTGCTGTTGTTATCCCAAATAAAGAAATTAATATACAAATAAATAAAATATCACACTATAAATTAAATATTTTTAAGTTTTCTAATTTAGAAATCTTTAAAAGATTTGTTCAGTAATTCGTTTAGAAAGGCACGATTTAACTTTACGTCGTCTTGAAAATTCTATAATACATGACGACCTCAGTTGGCTTGGCCTGAATTTTCACGTATGAGTTGATTTGGTGCGGATTCCAAAGAGACTTTAAACTTTAGATTTAGATTAATGATGTGGAAAAATTGTTAAGTAGGAAACTTAAAAGTAAAATTTACATATATTTTTTCGAGCTTCACGTTATACTCGTATTACACATATAGTAGGGTAAGAAAAGAGAGCCATGACTTTCCGTTCTCTGTTTTACATACTAATTGGATATATTGTATGTTGGCTTGCGGTTCTCAACGCCGCGTTTATTCTTACTAGTACGAAAAAGTATTAAATTTCTGTGAATCAAAAGGTTAATATATCATATATGGATACGCGTCTATAATAAATTCCCCTTCCAAAAAACAGTACTCGTCAGTAAAGACTGTTCAGGAATATTTAAATGATAAAAATTATACAGGTTACTTGTACCATTGTGTTTGATAAAATTATAATATTGACATTGATAAGAACCACTGTAGAGTTTCTTCCCGGCTCCTCTCAGCAGAACTGCCTTCCTAGCAGGTGGTGGTGACATGGTCATTCGACGATTCAAAAGTGCTTGTCAAAGTTTATTTGAAAAAAGAATATTTTAAATATAATTCCGTCATAGTTGAGTTTGAGACTTAACAGAGATTCAGAATATTCTATAGCTATATACGCATTACTTAATGTTATTTTGACATTGAAAAATTAAGCTTTTCTTATTTTTAATAAAACTGTTTGACTTTATAAGCTAACCTGATGAATCTGTTTGGTTGAACGCGGTAATCTCTGGTAGTACTGGTGAGACAGTAATTTCGATAACTTTTGGTTACGAATTCTCTATTTGATTATGAAAATGAAGCTTACACTTTATAAAGCGACAACGACAACGCTTTTTTCCACATGTGGCATGAGAGACAGATGGAAACCTAGTGTTAAGGCACTCCGTTCTCCATTTTCCAATAAAGATTTCAAGTTATTTGTAATATAAGGCGAAATCCAACACCGCGCCTTGTCTCCTTATCAAGGCGAGAAAACGATGATAAACAGAATAGAGAAATGAAATAATTCATTCCCCCCAGCCGGAATCGAACCCACAACGTTCATGTTTTAGAGTCAGCCACTATGCCTATGACCCACGGCAGCCTCTTGCTCTATAATAAATAAATAAAAAAATATATTAACTAAGCGCTATTTATTGATCACAAATATATTGAATCGAGGATAAGCAGACAGAAATCGCACTTTAATATCGCAAGGCTATGCCAACAGTGAAAGTTTAACGACTATTTACACATAGATAAGCCGTTTAGTCGAGCGCCAATTTGTCAAGGGAAGTAGTATGAGAGCGAATTTTTGTAGATAAAATATTTTGAACGCTTCGAAAGCTATTTGCGAGCTTTATTGGAAACGTAAACATGCAATAGCTGTTTATATATTATTTTTACTTTGCAGCACCCAGCGTGGATAGTAAAGATTTTCCATCTTATCACATACAGAGACATTTTGTTTTTGGTAGCGGCCTATATATATATATATATATATATATATATATATATATATATATATATATATATATATATATATATATATATATATATATATATATATATATATATATATATATATATATATATATATATATATATATATATATATATATATATATATATATATATATATATATATATATCTTCTTCTTCTTCCTGGCATTAGTCCCGGCTTTTGCCAGGGTCTGCCTTCCGACTAAGCCTACTCCACTTTGCACGGTCTTTAACATCCTCAGTGGACAATCTATTGGCTCTCATGTCTTGTGTCACGACATCCAGCCATCGCTTCCTTGGGCGGCCGGGTGGTCTAACTCCAGGGACAGACATGTCAAGGCACTTCCTTCCGACATAGTTCTCAGATCGGCGCATAACATGGCCATACCATCTCAGGCGACGCTCTTGGAGCTTATCCGCTACGTCACGGACCCCAAGACTACCTCGAATGAAAGTGTTGCGTATGCGGTCGGACCGCGTAACGCCACACATCCATCTCAGCATCTTCATCTCCGTGACGTGAAGCTCCTGAGTGTGCCGAGATAATGTTGGCCAACATTCGCTGCCGTATAAAAGAACCGGTCGGATAATGCTCTTGTATATCAGTCCCTTGAGCTTGGGCGGTATTCTGCTATCACAGACTACACCAGTGACCTCCCGCCATTTGGCCCAGGCAGCGTTTATACGGGCATGGATGTCGTGGTCGATGCCTCCAGACTCATGCATAACGGCTCCAAGGTACCTGAACTTCTCCGACTTAACGGCTGGCTCAGGCCCGATATGGATGGTGCTCGAGTCCGGGTTCCCGCAAGCCATGTACTCGGTCTTCGACACATTCAGTTTGAGACCACCGTTCTCAAGCGCACCCTTCCAGGCGTTCACTTTACGCTCCAGCATCAGTCGGTTCTCGTCGATGAGTACTATGTCATCGGCATACATCATCAGCCACGGGGCAATATAGGCTTCAGGGATCCCCTTGGATCGCAATGCCCACCAGATACACTGACGTGGCACACAGTCAAAGGCCTTCTGCAAGTCCAAAAAGGCCACATGCAGAGCTCTCCTTTTTTCCCTGTAAGCCTCCATCAAAATTCTGAGGGCAAAAATGGCGTCCATAGTGCCTGATCCTGGTTGAAACCCATACTGACACTCAGAGACAGTACATTCTTGGCGGAGCCTGAGGCCGATCATGCGCTCGAAGAGCTTCATGGTGTGGCTCATAATCTTAATGCCCCTATAACTACCGCAATCTTGAACACTGCCCCTTCCTTTGTAAATAGGGATAATAAAGCTCTGCCGCCACTGATGTGGCATCTTTCCAGTATTCAAGATACGGTTAAACAGGTCAGTTAGTATAAGCACACCAAGAGAGCCCAACGATTTCCACGCCTCGATTGGAATGTCGTCAGGTCCTACCGCTTTTCCGTTCTTCATGCGTCGAAGACAATTACGAGTTTCGTCACGGGTTATTGGAGCAACAAGTCCGAGGTTAGGAGATACTTCAGGAGGAAGACTACAAGACTGCTGAGTGTTCAGCAGCTCCTTAAAGTAGCTTCTCCATCTCTCCTTCACAGAGGCATGACTACAAAGCAACGTGCCCCGAGAATCTCTGACGCAAAGACATTTTGTAATATCCTGCGTCGCTTTATCTCGAGCACGAGCCAGTTTGTATATGAACTTCTGCCCCTCCACAGTTTCAAGTTTATCGTACAATGGCGACAAACTTTCTCTGCGGGCTCTGGCTACAGCTCTTTTGCTGGCCCGTTTCGCTGCTATGTACTTCAGTCTGTCTTCAGGAGAGTTGGAATGCTGCCATTCTTTAAACGCAGCCTTCTTTTTCCGAATCACCCCCTGCACCTGGTCATTCCACCACCATGTCTCCCTGTCGATGACACGCCCACCCTTAGTAACGCCAAGAACACGCTTGCCCGCCGCAATGATTGTTGAATGAGCTCGATCCCATGCAGTCTGAGCGGTCTCGGTGTTAGTCAGTAGATTTTGACTCTCCACCTCCGCCAAGAAGTCTGTCTGCATCGGCCCATTCAACAACCACCACTTAATCCTAGGCTTGCGTTTCTCAGCTACTTTCTTTTTCGGGGTAACATTATAGTCCATGACAAGGAGACGATGTTGGGCCGTCAGGCTTTCGCCGGGAATGACCTTACAGTTGGTCACCCTGCCTATATGACACCGTCTAGTCAGCAAATAATCAATTTGAGTTGAGTGGGACCCGTTCTTATACGTTATAAGGTGCTGAGGTTTCTTCTGGAAGAAAGTGTTCACGATGGCCAGATCAGACGCAATGCAGGTTCTTAGAATATTTTCTCCCTCTGCATTGCGAAGACCATATCCAAAACCCCCGTGAACACGTTCATACACCTCAGCGACCCTACCCACGTGACCGTTCAAGTCCCCCCCAACTAAGATTGCTTCGGTAGACGGTATAGCGAGTAGGACCTCTTCACACTGCTCCCAGAAAATCTCCTTTTCAGCCGCGCTGCAACCCGCCTGGGGAGCATAAGCACTGATTAAGTTTGTGATTACGCCCTCGATCAGTACCTTTACCCGCATCAAGCGGTCGCAGCGACGGTCAACTTCAAGAAGTCCATTCTGAAGCTCTTCAGAAAGCGCTACCGTTACACCGTTTTTGCCCGTAGGTGACCCAGTGTATATAAGGCGGTAACCCTGCCCGATGTTACGAGACTTATTGCCCTTCCAGCGAGTTTCCTGAATGAAAGCACACTGGACCCGACGTCTCATGAGTACATCTGCGAGTTCTCTGCATCGTCCGGTTAGAGAGCCAATATTCCATGTTGCAAAGCGGAGTTTCCGTCTGGGTACTGACGTCGTTAGCCGTGCCCGTACTTGACACGGTAGCCCTTGCCCACTTATCGCAGGTGTAGGGCGATGTGCCTGCGCGTCGTTTAACGGCGACGCCCTAGCCATACCCAGCTTTTTGTCCAATCGGTCCATATGAGTGGCGAAGTGGTTTTTAGTGAAGCGATTGCCATCTGACCTCCAAACCCATTACTGGGAGAAACCAAGAAAGGAAAGGGAATAAGAGGCAGAAAGACTTGGAATATAGGGGAGGGACACCACTTACATGGATTGGATCGGGTTATGAAAGTGGTGGCTCGAGGTCCCGGGGTCGCGTACCCGTATGCCGGAAACCAAATATCGGACAGATAATTGGCTAGACACCCTCTGATATATTTGTCTATGAATATATATATATATATATATATATATAATATATATATATATATATATATATATATACATATATATATATATATATATAATATATATATATATATACATATATATATATATATATATATATATATATATATATATATATATATATATATATATATATATATATATATATATATATATATGTATATATATATTCTGATTTCGTCTGACTTTCTCTTCTCGTCGAAGTATAACGAAAATAAATTTTATCTCATGTACAAGATAAAATTAAAACTCGATCTTGCTCCGTTGACGTTGATTGAATTCGAATTATTCGAGACAGTGAAAATTGCGAGTGCGTCTCAAATTTGCATTCTCATATCAAATTCAGAATAAGCGAGTGTGGTTGTCACGATACCACTGGATGTAAATTGTAATATGTATGCCACAATGTATGTGATCTCATTCAGTATTTAAAAAAAAAACCTTAAACGCCATAGTGGTTCAGTAACCAGGTATTTTTTTTGCACTGGCATCAGTAGTCGATAGATCTAAACTTATATTTTTTGCCTAGTGTTAAGACACTCCGTTTACAACTTTCCATCAAAATTTTCAGACGTTATCAATCGAATGGCGGAAGTCAATGCAGCGCTTCTTACCAGGGCGAGGACATGAAATTATAAAGTTATATATTTAAGAAATAACCATTTTTAACGCTTATTACAAAATTTAAAAATTAAAATCTAGTATTGACTTCCGGCACTACTTGATTGTCTTTGCTGATTATATATATATATATATATAATATATATATATATATATATATATATATATATATATATATATATATATATATATATATATATATATATATATATATATATATACTCGAACAAAATAGTAACATAATATAAATCTATTGAAACCTACCCTATAGCCTGAGACATCTTCACTGAAATATCTGAATACTATTTATGTACATTTTTGTTCTGTTTTGAACGTATATTTGGCAAGTCCTTTTCTTTTTCTCGACATAAGAAAATCCTTTGAGATTTTAGTCTAAAATCAAATATTCCAACGAATTCTTATACAATATTTCAATAATAATCTCACAAAATTTTGTTATTTGTACTATCAAACTAGTCCTGCTGTAAAACATGTCCCTCCA
Organism: Dione juno; assembly: GCA_037127375.1. NCBI lineage: Eukaryota > Metazoa > Arthropoda > Insecta > Lepidoptera > Nymphalidae > Dione > Dione juno. Next base: position 1,649,025 of record JAXRJS010000023.1, on the reverse strand, counting down.
CATAATATTTATGGATTCGATGCCCTCTTATGGAAATTTTTATATTTAATTGTATTTTATATCTCGAACTTTGCTAGCTCCCTGCGTAACTTGCTACGTAATGGCGAAATAAATGCGAATTCCAAAAATATAATAGCACAGAGATGAAAATATAAGATTAAATCACATAACTGAAAAAAAAAGTATTTGAGCTTCGCTCGATCAGTTATCGATTTTTATTAAAATACGTCAAATTATTTTTGAATGATTGGATTTGCAAAATAATATGATTTTCAATATTTATAATAATATTATACTTTTATTTTCACGATTTAACCCGAAAATAGCAGGAGAGACGGAGAGAACTTAATATTAAAACACTCTGTTTATCGCTGTCCGTCGAAATTTGAGACACGGCGTATTTAGTAACGGAACCCACCGGCACACTTCCGACACCGGTCAGAGAGGGGACATGAAAAGATGACAGTCCCTCAAGATTAATCCCACAACCATCTAGCTTATATCCAGAGTCTCTATCACTGCGCCACCATATACCGATAGCCATCTATAATATCAGCAGGATGAATATTTACATGGTCTAAACAATGGGAGCAAAACATTGTAATTGATTAAATAATCAATTACAATGTTTTCGTTTTCGAGATTTTTTTATTATGAAGAAGGGATGAAGACGTTTATCTGATTAACTTTTACGCTACCATAAATTTATTGTAAACGAGTCTCATTTCATTTTTAGAATAATCATAATATATACGGTATATATATATATATATATATATATATATATATATATATATATATATATATATATATAATATATATATATATATATATATATATATATATATATATATATATATATATATATATATATATATATATATATATATATATATATATATATTAATATATATATATATATATATATATATATATATATATATATATATATATATATATATATATAATATATATATATATATATATATATATATAGATATATATATATATATATCTTCCTACACCAAACGATAATATGTGAAGAACTGTATATGAAATAAGGTATATGAAATAAAGCATATTTTTATGTTTCAATAAACACCAAGGTAATAACCAATTAATAACGAACCACTAAAAGTGAAACGAATTAATTTAAAAGCTTTGTTCAATATTCAACAACTTTTTCTTTTTCAGATTTTCTCTCAGTTTAAGTAAGTTATATTAGAATATAGCCAAGATTTAGTGAAAAAAGCGATTAATCTTTTTTTTCACCATCTCATAATGATGATCTAAATGAAATTACGGCCCACCTAAAATAGATTTTAAAAAACTATAATTTTCTAAATATCACTGAGGTCTAAGTAATAATATAAATAATTAAATCTACATAAAACATTTATGTAAAAGTAGCAAAATATATTGTATTACAAAATTCTCATTGTCCGTTTCGTCGAGTAGCGAAAGTAACACAAAATGGTCTACTTTCAGCCGACTTTTTACAATCACCTTTTGAATACCTCATTAAATTTAAATGGACATTTAAATTACAACACTTCAACACTTGAATGAATTTTGAATTTAGCAGTATTATATTATGTTGGAAACAGAATGTATTTTTGGACAACTGCTGTATAAGCTCCGACAGCCGTGATCGTCTAGTGGTTAGGACCCTACGTTGTGGCCGTAGTAACCCAGGTTCGAATCCTGGTCACGGCAGCGAAAGCTGTTACGGCGGAGTGTTCTTTTTTTTAATTAAATTCGATTTTTTGTTATAAACTACTGATTTCTATTCGAAGGAATGAACTAATTATGTAAAAAATGAATTAATTGCCCACTCTGGCTAAGTACAGCTGTGAGTTTCACTACTCAGTGTCTTCAACTCGGGCGGAGAGCGGAGAGAACGGAGTGTTAATAGTAGCCTCTCTCTGCCTATCCTTTTTTAGACATAATAAATCTTATAGTAAAAAATAATTTCTTTGCAAATTTAAGCTATAACCTCGCAGCTTATAAATACATTATAAATTGATACACTATAAAGTGAAATTTTATTTAATCTCACTTAAGAGCAATCCTATAATATAGAGGTACACTACAAATTTGTCACTTTCAACATTAATCATACTCTAGTGACATTTAATTTATCTTTGCACTTGCAAGTCATGAAATGTTCATTAAATTCAATTATAAAAGCTTATTACTTTGTTGTACATTAAAATTTCAGTACAAATTATATATATGATGGTGACGTCAAAAGGTAAAAAAGTCATTTTAACTTAAACTATTAATTGAGGCCGACGGTTCTGAATTCGATTCCCGTTGGCTAATCCCTCTGATAACAAGAGAGTGCGCAAATGTCTTGAGGAACGTGTGTAAGACACTCGAGGTTTCCTTCTGCTTGCCCTGCCATATGTGGGATTGCCATTGTAAAAAATGTATAATAAATTAAATTAACATTTCAGGCTTATTCAAAAATTTACATAATAATCTTTTACGTAATTACTGCCTTTACTTGCATATTAAGACTATATATTTTTATATACGTTAGCATTACTTTCAATGTAGTTTGAATGCTATTCAGATCTACAATTATATATTTCGTCAATTACGTTCGATCAAGTTCGTTAAGATGAAATACTTTAACCGTCTGTAGTCGTGGACTAGAGCAAAGTGTTCGAAACGTCAAATTCCATAAAATATAGATTACCAAAATTATACAGATAAGTAGTAAGTAAGTATAGCAAGTTTAATTTAAAATATTATCGATTTTGTCTCGATTACAATATAATTAGGGCACACGACATTTTGTACGTCACTATTATATACAGATTAGGTAAAGCAGTTATTATCAATATTACCGTTAATATACGAGTAAGTGCACAAATTACTTTTTAAATTCTTTAGGCGGGTGCGTCCAGAATCATGGCTATCATTTTTACATTCACTAGAACAGTCATTTCAACAGTTCCAACTTAGTAGTTGTTTAGTTTTCATAATCACCTTTCAATAAAGTTTAAATTGCTATTTATTTATTATTTTATTTTTAATAGATTGTAGAGGACAACGACCCTATCCCAAAATAATCTACTTCCAGAGCAATTCAGCAGAACCATTCATATAATGATATAGGTGGCATAAATAGAAATAGAACAGAGTATCTAATCACGAAAAATCGTCTGATTTGTTTGTTTACAATTTGAGGAATAACATTATTTGAAATTTCCCTTCCTGGTTTAGCTATGTCACTTGGCACGCACTTGGCTTGATTTAAATTCAAACGAAATTTGGAGAAGATTGGCTTGTCGCTTAATTCTTTCAGCCTACCCTGTGATATGTGGAATACAAGGTGCAGCTGTTAAAGAAATGTAATCATTAGATTTTATCTCTTCTAAAAAATACATGGAGAAAAAATTATTTATACAATTTATTATCATTCTCTAAAACAAATATCCTTACTTATCCATTTAAGCAGCTTTATTTACAGTTATTTATACATAAGTCAAGTGTATTTCAAGTTATATTACCTTAGTCTCATAAAGATTTGTGTAAACGCCTTAGATAAGTTCAGAGCAAAACCATCTTATCAGAATTTAAGCTTTTTAAAGTGTTAGGAGCCTACGCTAGGTCCAATCTGTACATTATCAACAAAATATATTTTATAATCCCTTTGCCTAGCCTGCAATGTGCGGCATTTATCGTGAAGTTAAAAAAAAAAAAATTTAGTTAGAAACACATATATTGAAACTCTACTTTGAATTTAACACTTTATTGAGTGACTGACTGACAAACAACGCACAAACACGTCTAAGCAACGCACCGAAACTTCTAAGCATAGAAGTCTGACATTTAGTATCTGGGTGATAACGGTCTCGTAGGATCCCGTAATGAAGTCGTGAAGTTGCAGCTTGTAAAATATAAAAAAAAATTAAAAAACTTGAAACAATTCTATAGAAGTATTTCCCATACTCAATAAATGGGGTTATATAAAATACTCGTATTATCAAAATGTACTATTTACGGCGCGGAGGCACAGCGTCTGCCTGTAATGCGACGATTTGTGGGTTCAATTCCGACTCGAGGAGAATGAATTATTTTCATTTTCTTCGCTCTTGCAACAAGGCAAGGCAAGGCGCATTTTTGAGTTCCGCCATACAACACGCAATACCTCGAAAGGCGGAAAGTGGGGCACGGAGAGTTTCAACACTAGGTTTCTTTTGCCTACGGTTTCCTCTGCCTACCCGTAGAATAGGATACAGCGTGAAGCTAAAAAAAATATAAAACAATTTAAAAAAAATATATGAACACAGTACATCCAATTACGAAAACATATACAGCTTAATAATTTATCCCTAAAAAATATATACTAATTAAACGCTAGTAAAACTTACATGTCCTGCTAAATGCAGAATAAAATATGAAGCTGCAGAATAAAAACATTAAAGAATACTTTTATACAACTTATTAAGTAACATTTCAAAATAGAACATTTTCTTTGTATCAAAGGTAAGTGAAACATTATTATGAAAAAATTAAACAACTTAACGGCAATATAAAATAAAAAGCGGTTTAAACACGAGCTTAACTAAAGCTCTTTTTGAATGATGCACTTTAAAATTCAAATGAGAAGGGAAGCTAAGAAATTGGGTTTGTTAATATGAAAAAAGAAAAACTCAGATCTGCTCTCGTCGGGTAAGAGTTAAAGAAGATATTTTATTGAAAAATGTACAGTGACACTTTAAGTGCAAGAGCGAAAAGCTAAATGAAATTTGAGAAGAAAATACAAATCAGTTTTAATTTTAAAGCCATAGCTGTTTAGTGGGTATTTAGTAAGCCTGATGAGTGTACGTTCAATCTCACACGGAGTAATTAATTATTTACATTTGTCTCTAGTTAAGATAAAGCGCGGCGTTAAGTTCCTCCCCTCAATGCGTAGTGTCTCGAATTCGGACAGAAATAGAACGCAGTGTCTTGACACTAGGTACCCTCTTCCCACAAGGCTGGCTGTATCCCAGACTTGGGAGGGTAGACAGAAGGAACCTTTTGTTATGACACTCCGTTCCCCGCTTTCCGCATCTTTGTGACATTGCGCGTTGAGTGGTGAAATCCAACGCCACGTTTTGTCTTGTTACCAAAGCGAATCGAACCCGCTACCGTCGCGTATATAGTCAGATGCTGTGGTGCTATGCCAGGAAGCAATTATTTTAATCCAATTATTATATATTATATATATCCTTATTCTATAAACATTATTCTGAACAAAATCTGAAGCCGCGACAAAAAAATTACCCATTCACTACGATAGCGTTGCGCCAATAGTATACATATTCACACTCATATTGTAGCTTACTTTTACGCTTACATTTGCTTACCAACGTACAATATTATGTACATATGTCAAGTAATTTCAACACACTTACGTCAAAGTAAACAGAAAATCTGAAAAGCCAGATAAAGCCGAAGAAATCACAAGCGCTCTCTTTGAAATGTTGAAAATCGGGATATCATTTTGTGATTTTGTGAATAATTTACGTAAACGTCAACTGAGTTAAGTGGAGTTTGCAGTTCGATATCAAGTCGAGGCTTTTTAGGGTTCCGTACGTGAAAAGGAAAACATCTTTATAGGATCACATCTAGATCGGTAGTTCCGTTGAACATACAACTAAAAATTTAAACTTCTAAGCACTTCTAACTATGAAGTTTGGCATAAAGTAAAAAGTTATAGTACAAACAAAGTAAAAAATCTAAAGATTAGTAAGAAATTGGTACGGAACCCTCGGAGCGACGTGTCTGACTCGCACTTGACCAAAACAAAATTCTATAGCTACTTACAAAAATAAATTTCCGTTTCGCATTGTCCTTTAAAAATACGCAGCTTACATTTTAAAATTTCTTCCAACAACTACTTTATTCCGATTTTCTTAAAGGAATTTTTATTTTTCTTTTATATATTGGTATCTTCTATTTAATTTTGCCCATTTAAGTTTACTGTTACGAAATTGCGTATTTTGCTTTACGTAACGTAAAAAAAGAGTCTTATTAAATCGGCCCTAATACTTCTTTGTCCAGAACATTTGACGAGGCGTGAAGTTTTATCTTTATATACTTTTGTTTTGTATGAAAGAATATAGTCTCTTGGGATATTTTAAGCTCAGTTGAGCTTTTAAAAAAATTGAGAAATATGTTTATTTTGATAACAGCTATTTTATTTCTTACTTATACTAATTAACTTATTTCAAAAAATTGTATTTTAATTTATAATTTTGTTTTTAATTAAGTAGTAGTAATGTTAAATTAAAAACATTTAAAAATATATATTTTATTTATCTTAATGAATAATGAAAATATAATAATATATAACTATAAAAATTTTGTTAATATTTGGTCTAATTTTATTGAAACCACCAAATTAAAGACAAAGACGATATTTCAATAACGCTTTAAAGCAGGTATCTCGTTTGGTTAAACAAGAATGCTCATTTACGTTAACTTGAATTCTTTGTATTTTGGGTTAAAAATTAGTCTTCAACACATCGCGAGTTGGTCTATGATTGTAATGTATGGATTTCAAAGTTTTCTTAGAGATCAGTCAAAAAGTTTGTTTTTTATGTGATGTCTTAAAATAGAATTTTCTATTCCAGTGTTAAATATTAACTGGATCTCTTTTAAGAATGCATTCTTCTATAGTGTAATATTATCTCCGTACCGTACACTCTCCTTTATGTGTTCTCCATTCAACGTGACATTGGCGAAGTGAATTGTGATCAACTGGCACGCTTGAAACGTCGTATATAAAGAGAAGAAGATGAAGAAGAAGTAAATACCAATGAAGTTTAGGTGGTGCATTCTCTAACCAGTCTGGCTATACGAGTTTAAAATTAGAATCACACTCAGAGGATGCTAATATGTTACTAGGATTTGCCAATAATGTTTTTTTTTTTACTTTTTCCATTTAGGGCAGACAACCTAGATATTACGTAGTTTGCCTTTCACCGTGAATTCAAGATAATTTGTTATAAGTGGTGAAACTCGACGTCACGCTTTACCTTACCAGATCCGGGCTAGAGCTAATAATTTAAAAACAAAACTACTAATTCCTTGAAGAGGAATCGATCTGAAATTGATCAAGTTTTAAAATAAAGAAGCATAAGTTAAAAAAAGCTATAAAATAGAAGACTATTAATAGTAAAAGTCCTCGTTGTACTAAAAAAAAGTACAGTTTAAATATTATATCACGATACACGTAAATTAAAATTTTAAACGTAAGCTTTCATAAAGCTCTAAATCTTTCAATTTCCACGTCTCATATGTAAGACCTGCCTGAGGTAGTGAAGCGAGATTGAAACTTGCACTCGTGCATGCACAAACAACGCCACGTAATGCAATATTCTAAAGCACACGACAGGTGTTCGTTGAAAATTCGAAGATTTTCCCAGCTTTTTACATATTCCTCGCTCGTTTGCTTCGTATTATTGGAAATGACAACAACATATATATATATATATATATATATATATATATATATATATATATATATATATATATATATATATATATATATATATATATATATATATATATATATATATATATATATATATATATATATATATATATATATATATCATCTCAGAGTGTGTCTAAGCCAATTATCTGTCCGATATTTGGTTTCCGGCATACGGGTACGCGACCCCGGGACCTCGAGCCACCACTTTCATAACCCGATCCAATCCATGTAATGGTGTCCCTCCCCTATATTCCAAGTCTTTCTGCCTCTTATTCCCTGTCCTTTCTTGGTTTCTCCCAGTAATGGGTTTGGAGGTCAGATGGCAATCGCTCCACAAAAAACCACTTCGCCACTCATATGGACCGATTGGTCTTAGTCGGAAGGCAGACCCTGGCAAAAGCCGGGACTAATGCCAGGAAGAAGAAGAAGAAGATATATATATATATATATATATATATATATATATATATATATATATATATATATATATATATATATATATATATATATATATATATATATATATATATATATATATATATATATAACATAATTCTTTATAATATTCAAAACACACACACGTACTAAATATGATTTAATTTTTTTCCAATCCTTCCTAATACAGGACTTGTCCAAGCCGTAGATCTCAATTTACTAAGCTAATGTATCTGGAGTGCTCTCCCGAGTACTTAGGAGAGCGTTCAACATTAATGAAAGTTTTACGATTTAGTTTCATTAAGCTGACTTACGAGTATGGGACCGACGTTTCAATTTAATGGAAATTTTTTTTAGAAAGTAAACTTCTTTGGTTTTGTGAAATTTATATATATATGAAAGGCAAACCTGTCTGACTGAGTGACTTATATGTCAACGTACAGCCGAAACTACTGTATCTAGAAACTAGAAATTTGGTACAAGCACTAAGAAAAGAGTTTTAGAAATTCAACCAATGAAAATAGGGATGTTTTTTTTATTTTCTCATTTTTAGACTTAGAAGTATGAAAATTGGTATATAAGTTTTGGATTACAATTAAAAATGATCTGTGTAATGTAAGGAAAAATTAAGCGGTAAAAGTTGTATGGAAGATTACTAATTTCTGGACTATATTTTATTTATTCAAATAAAATTATAAGTACACGTGGACGAAGTCACGGGCAAAAGCTAGTATATTAGAACTACAGACACTTAGCCCGTATTCTTTTTCATTTCTAATTTTTTTTTAATTAATCTTGACTTAGAACTAATATACTGAGAAGTTATACATGTTATTTAAATGAAATTTAAGTTACTTTCTTTAGTTACTTAGAGGACTGGGACTTGTATTATAGTACTTCTAGTAGTAAAAAAACTAAAACTAGTAAAATATATCCGTTAAAGAGTTTCATTTAAACTTTCTAAGAATTTACAAACCAAATATCTTCATATATGTATTTTATTTGTTATTATATATAAATATATAAATTAAATTAAGTATGATAAATACAAAATTGAATATAACCGTAATAAAATTAAATTTAACTTCAAGCTGCTTACCGCAGGTTTGGCATAGGGACAGTGTTAAGACACGCGGCTTCACACTTTCTGCCCAATTTTTAAGACACTGTGTATTAAACGGTGAAACTCAACGCCGGCGTTTATCTTGTTACTAGAGCGAGGGAATTATAATAAAGCAATTACAATGGATATCGTCGCGTCTGTAAACGCTGTAAGCGCCACGACAAGAAAATATCAACTTATTTCTTAAATTAGGCGTAGAAAAGCACTTCAAAACTGCCAATTAACTTTTAATGCCACTTTTGACAGTCCCATAGGAATCTCCCATCGGTTCAGAAGACAGCTTAATAAGAAAAATTGTCGCAAAAATTAAAAAAAATGCTCTTTTATAATACAATCAATTATGTTCCTGTCATTTGTGCTCATGCAGGAAATAATTAATTTTATTAATTTAAAATATTAAAATCTTATTACATATATGAACAAATAAATATAGATTGCAATTTCATTTGCGTGGATTATTAAAATTAAAATACTAGGTATTTTTAATATTTTTCTTCCGCTTCCCTACATTTTCCCAAGATATATACGCTGACTATGCAACTATAATAAAGTCCACTATGCGTTAAAATAGTTATAGAAAACATATAAAAATTTAAATGCATTGGAATATGAACCCACGCCTCATGGAAACCGTCCAAGCTCTCACCACTAAGCCATTCGTTCTTCCTCACGCTGTGTCCAAATTCTTATATGCTTTATACAACTTATTACGTTTTTTTTATATGTTTTCTTTAAGTATTTTTTCTATCCTTAGTGTGGATTACCTTTTTAATAATCAGTCGGCTAAAAACGTAGGATTTGGTATAAGCAATTGTTCCATATAAAAAATGTTTTAATCACATCATATTGCGTATATTAATAGTTGAAAATATATTTTTGGAAACTTCATATTTCAAACGTTACAGAAGTCAATGGCCTCTTAGTACTGAATAGGATATATAAGAATTTTATATAGTTATATAAACACGAGATAGATTTTCCTACCTAGATAGCCTCTTGTTGTTATTATTTGTTTTGAATTTTTTGAATAAGCTGCTTAAACATTATATATATATATATATATATATATATATATATATATATATATATATATATATATATATATATATATATATATATATATATATATATATATATATATATATATATATACTATAATATATATATATATATATATATATTATATATATATATATATATATATATATATATATATATATATATATATACATATATCAATTGTAATATAATTGATTTGAAACAAAACTTATCAGTTTTGTTACATGAAAACGAATATTTGTTGAATAATGAATTTAAATGAATGCAATATTTGCAGTAATACAATTTTGCCATAATAAATTGAAAGGCGTTATAACAATATAGCAACAGCATTGGACATGATCAATCATACGCTTAAATAGATTATTACTATAAATATATAACACATTTAAGAGTCTCACATTCAGAGATCAGCGGTCTGTGGGTTCGATTCCCACTCAGGGGAATAATTTCGTTTCCACTCTCAATACCAGGTGCCTTCTGCCAATCCTGCTATATGCGAGTTACAGTGCAGTACATATTAATTAATGCATATGTAATATCATGACATGATATAACTAATAATAATAATATCATGATATAAATAACTATTTAGTGATGTATTCTTAATTCTAACTTTAATCGTAACTTTCGTAGACGAGTAAAGCACTTATGTAAGCATTCATGTTCTAGTAATAAAATCAAATACAATTTATTCATAAGAAAATGAGGTCTTAAATCATGCAGTCATTTCAAGTCATTCATTATCTGTATTGTTCCAATATACTATGTGCAAATATCAAAAGATAAATTATAAAATTTATACAATTTAAAAACATCGTATGGCATAGTTTTATATGCCTTTATCACAGTAAATACCTAAATAGTCACTTTTTTGATTGGCTGTCAAAAATGACGAATTCTTCTCATATATAATATTTATTTAATTTAATGGAAAACAAATGCCGACATAAACTAGGAATATAATAATACAATAACAGACAAATAAAGCATTATTTACGATAACAAAAAAAAAACCTTATTCTTATTATTCTCTCTCATCCGCGTTTCACGTTACTGGAAGTATCTTAAAAATTTACACACAGGTAGAGCTCGGCCTTTGTTTTCAGAAAACTGGAGGGCAAGACAATTGTAGTAACTTTAACTAAAGTGTAAAGAACTTCTGAGCTTTCAATTTTTAACGACCTGTCTTAAACTGTTTTGTAATAACTTATTTTAAGTATGGAGATGAAAATAGTTATTAATTAATTTTCGATATAATTTAGTACAGGTTTTAACTGACATTATGTGACTTGATGGCTACATTGTGTAATGTAAGTAACCCTGGATGTAAGTATTGAAAATGTGTTTGTGAAATTCTAATTAATATTAAACATTTAAAATATGCTTTTGTGGTCCGCTTCTACAAAATGAAACATCAAACTTTTACTGGCCAATATACGATACATTGTATCTATATATTAATACGTGATGCAAAATCTTTGCACCCATTTTTACGAAAATTGCGCGGACGGAAAAGTGTGAAATTTGGCACACTTATAGTTTATGTGTGGGAGAAGTGCAGAACGATAATATTCTTCAATAATAATGCTTATAAAGTACATAAGATCAATAAATAAAACATAACACACTACCATAAGTTTAACTATAATAAACTTTTATATAAAGTGACATACACGTTGCTATGACAACGTGTGTTTCACCCGTCAACGGGTCCTCTAGTGTATATAAATAAGCCAAAAGTGAATAAAACATTGAAGGTATTTCCTTTTAGTTTGCTGTTTAATATAGGCATACGTAATTATATTAAAATTTTGGCTTTTATATAACGTTTTGAAATATAAGAATATGTTACAGTGTTGGTAACTTAACTGGCTATATCGAAATTTAAAATATAAATTATATGCAATAAATTATAAAATGTAAATCTACTTGGGTCAAATAGTATTCTTTGCACTGTGCCGACAAGAAAAGGAAGTTGAAAGACGAGTAGAAAATGCCTGGAGGAGCTTTTGGTCTATGGGCGATATGATGAAGGGCAACCTTCCTCTGTCTTAAAAGAAAATTGATGGACGTGTGCATTCTCCCAGTCCTCACCTATGATGCTCAGAAGTGGTCTTTGACAAATTAACAGAAGTTCACCCTTAAGGTTTGCCAATGCGCGACGGAGCGCAGCATCTTAGGTGTCAAATTGATAGATAACATCCGAAACACCGAACTACGCTCTCGCACAAAAATCACAGACGTGAATGTTAAGACCGCTATAATAAAATGGGACTGGGCTGGACACGTTTGGGCGAAAATCACTACCGATTGGATCCCAACCTCCAGAAGGTGAATCGGTAGGCAAAAACGGAGATGGCAGGATGAGTTGTACCAGTGCAAACCGGACTGGACCAAAATAGCACAAACCAGGGAAGAGTGGAAAAACTGGAGAGAGGCCTTTGATCAACAATGGGACAGTTCAGGCTAATATAATATAATAATAATCAATTATAAATATTATATTAAATGGTATATGGTATATGTATGTATAAATATATCCATATATCTATAATATAATCTTCTTGGTGTCCCGTCATCTTAATTTACTACGCTTAGTTACAATATTTCAATGCAGAAGGAGAAGAAAAATTATTTTATTTCCAAGAAAAAGCGAATTATCTGACACTGTCATATTCGACACCAATAACAAGTGACCACTCTATATTCAATAAAAGGCGTTTTCTTAAAGATAACCGATTTCAATTACATTTTATTCGATTTATTATAGGTATCATATTATATTATCCCGACACACCAGCAGTGACATCAATTCTATAGACCCTCGACCCAATCAAAGGTCATAAAAGGATAGAAGAGGAAGCAATTACCCACATATATGTATCACAAAGGACATGTGGTGTGCTTCAGTTACGCTTTAGTTAACCCCGTTTAAATACAGATTTTTAATCTTATATATATATATATATATATATATATATATTATATATATATATATATATATATATATATATATATATATATATATATATATATATATATATATATATATATATATATATAAATATCTCTGTCTGTATCTGTTTTTTTATGTTTCCACTATTCTCGCATTTAATAGTGGAAATGCTCTGCCGTAGTTTGGAGTTAGAAAATTAGAGAGCGAGAAAATTAAGAGTAATTAAATATACTCATTTCCCTATTTGAAGTTCCAGCCCACAACATTCACGTATTTTTATGTATTTATTTACTTTATATATAAGTCAATAATGCGCCACAATCGCTTCAATATATAAAATAGTAAAGAAAAAAATATATATTTAAGGTTATATTTAAGTAAAAGGGGGTGCCAGATATAAAAAAAAACATACTTATCTTACACTATATCCCGCAAATAGCAAGTAAGCAATGGGAACCTAGTGTTAAAATCTCCACTCCATTTGTGAGACAGTCATGTCTCAGAAAGAGGCTGCAGAACGAGATCGGGAGAGGGAGAATCTTTCTCTCCATAGGCAACGTCGCCGTGGTGGCACGCTCGCTAATCTTCCTAGTGTTATATTAGGTTAGCTTATTTATTCTATACCGCGTGTGGTGAAAAGAGAGAAAAAAAAAAAAGTCTTTAAAAGTGAGCTCCTTAGAGGAGCATGTCACGTGAGAAGGGCTACGGATGCGGTTCCACCGATTTCCCGGGCCCTTCCGTTGTGTCGAGGACGGCAATCGCAGGGGTTTTAGTGGGTGAAAATCCCACATAACCCAGTTCTTATAAACGGACTGGGTATCTTTAAAAGATTTCCCCTGCGTCAACAAAAAAAAAAAAGGTTAATTTTCACTCCATTCAAAAGTTCTTGTAATTTTTTTTATTTTAATTTGACATCTAAGTCAGAGCCAAGCTTCGCGCTCGAGTTCGAGACATGGTTACAGATTGCGTTGACGAATAATCTGAGAATAATTCTCAGTACCACTGTTCATGTCGTAACAAATTGTACATTATTAATCAATATTAGTATAATCTATACATACTAAAGGCTGAAACAATGTAAATATTAAATAGATTCAATTATTGTTGCCATTTTTCTGTTTTAAATAATAAATAAATTGTAAATTGTTTTAAATTTAAAATGTATAAAGAAGAGCCTTTTGCGCCAGTTTCTTAAATTTCAGTGAAACCTTTTTTTCTCTCTTTAAGACCACATCGATCAACTTGATGAATTATAAATACAAAGCTTCATGCATGTGTGATCCCTTAAGTAATGTGGCTGTGACCCACTTCTTAAAGTATTATAAGCTTGAAATTTATTCCATATAAAGCGTTACTCAAAAATATATTTTATTGAAATCCTTATTATGTGTGTGAGATGTTTTACAATTGAATAATATTTAGATTTATTAAAAAAAAATTACAGTTACTATTACTTGAGTATCAACATCATCAGCCAGCCAGCAGTTTTAGTTTTAACAACATATATTTTTTCAATTCACGCTATATGCCTCGTATAGCATGGACTACAGAGAGAAGCTAGTATACTCCTAGTAGTATATATTACTCCTTTCTCCTCGCTTACTGTGGGATTTTAAAAGAGAGACATGTGGAGTGACGGAACTCAATACCGTATTTAACCTTGCCAAAACAGAGTTTCCTCGAGTGCTATACCCAAAACGTACACACAGCGATATGACAACCTCAATTTTATTTATAAACAAGTACATTCCTAAGAGACTACGTTTAATTTTAGAACATTTTAAATTTGAATAAAATTAAAAATTATTAAATTTGTCCATGTCTTACAGATGCTGATATATTTTATGAACCATCAATTAATAAGAATTAATTTGTTTAAGAAATTTCCACACAAACCGATCTTCCGAAGACATTCCCATACATATGAAAGGTTATTACATTACTAGAGGTAATATAAGGCAATTAAAACAATATTCAATTAGTGCGATGAATTTTCATTACCTAGTTGGCAACAAATTGCTTGTCATGTCCAGGGGTTATTAACGTTGACGTTTGGTTCGTGATCCACCTTCATTTATTTAACATTTTATCATAAGAAAACGTTTCAATTGTTATATTATTAATTTTTTTTTAAATTGAATATAAATGTTTAAATTTAAAATATATACGAGGCGTAAAGATATATACAGTTATTAGGTACTTTCATGTTATTGATTTTTTTTTATATAGCAATGTGGTTGCTGAATTCAAACATACTACCATAGTGCTTATAGTCACACTCTTTAGCATTTCACTGTAATAGCCTCACATACATTTATTAATAAATTTAACGATCTTAATAAAATTTATAATTAAAAATTTTATAAAAACATCGATCACAACACCCTGTTGTCTTTGACGACGTCTTCATTATTATTCGCATATGATTTTGTTCTTCGCGTCTTCACTTATCTCTAGCATTATCTGGTGTAAGTCTAGATAGATCCTAGTCATTCCATTCTCAATTTTGTTCCCCTTAGACAAAACAAGAAGGTGAGGAGATATTCCACAGTATTTGTTTTTAAATATTCTTTAAGTCCAATATGTAATATATTAAACATATTGGATTAAAGATTTGGATAGGATTGTTTAACCTGACCTGAATGGCGCTTGCAGCGGTGGTTATGGGTCGATTCCCACTCGGGAAGAATTTAAGTTTTTCGCTCCGAGAAATTAACCAGTAATAAATTCACAATACGTATTGTTACTATAGAATAAAGTGTATAAATAACTGTGACGACAGCGCTTAGCCAAGATCAACTTCCTCAGTAAATAAGGAAAATGATTACAATAAAATTTTCATATAAACTTATGTTGGTAAAGAACATAAAAAACGACTAATACAAAGAGTTAAAAATTAATGCAAACTCCTTCGTGTCATTGAAATAGACATTCAAATTGGGGAATTACAATAGACACAGATTATATAAGTACTTTATAATATAGTTTTATAATTAATTTAATAAATTAATGTCGTATCACATTAACATAGTTAACTAGTGATTTGTATGAGATAAATGAAACAAGAATATTAAACCTGCCATAGTCGACGTAAGTAGCAATATAAAAATAATAATTTTCAAGCACCTTCTGCATTTTGCAGTGTAATAACGATATCAGCAGTTTGAAATATGTTTATGTACAATCATATAAACAGACAGACAGATTTTTTTTATTTTTCACCATCATTAAATCTAATCTAAGCTAAAATCTAAATGCAGCCAGCGTCGCCAAGCACTAGTATAGTTTTGTTTGAGCATTCGGATCATTGGCACGTCACGAGGAAGATTTCCCTAAATGAGATTTTCTGAGATCTTAAAAATATATTGTTTTATTTTATATAATTCACCATTTTATTATATTATAGATAGATGACATTTGGAGAAGCCATCGTTTTGCAGTGGCACGTTTACCTGTGTACAATAGTTTAGAGTTCGAAGCCTACTTGAAGAAATCATAATTTTTTTTTCGTTTCCGCTCTTATACAAGAAAACGCAGTGTTAAGCTCTACCACTCACAGTACGTACAAAGTGTATCAAATTTGGAAATTTTTGGTTGGAAAGTGGAGAGTGGGACCCCTGGACACTTAAGTTCCCTTTTCCGTTGCCCTAATGTGTAAAAAAAAAGCCACAATAAGAATAATATTTCTCTCGAATTATACAGATGAGATTTCCATTTAATGGAAACCATGACAGTAAAGTTTATTTAAATACATCACAACCAACCGCACTACAATGTGCTACCGTACCAACATAATAAAATAACTTAACGAAATATAATATTAAAATAAAAAATAAACAAAAATACAATTCTTGCATATTACGAAAAATATATATATATATATATATATATATATATATATATATAGAATATATATATATATATATATATATATATATATATATATATATATATATATATATATATATATATATATATATATATATATATACAATACATTAACAATATGACATAAAAAAGCAAACATTTTCATTCCAGCCTTCATATTATATCTTCTTATCCCGGGTACATGTCGTAGATCAAAGACGGCCCTTAACTCCGGTAACCTAGCTTTATGATGTCTCAATACTCATACAGCTAGAAAACCAAAGATAATTAGCCTGTCCGTCGGAAGGATTCACTTATGTTTTGCTTGATCTTTTCACAAGTTAATCTTCATTTTGTCTTCCTTGGTTTTCTTCGACCACTTAATGGATGCTGTGTTCTTATTCAATTTCTTAATATAATCGTTCTAATTAAAGCTAGGCAGAGAGAATAGAGACTAGACACACTCAGTTCACTACTTTCCGTATATAATAAAAAAAAATGTTTGGATACAAATTATATGCAAAACAACTGTGCGTTTGTAAAGTCAAATGAATGTTTAAAATTATGAAAGGAAATGTAAAAATATAAAAGTGTATTTGCTGTAATAAAATAAAATTTAAATTAAAAACCCATATAAATGTTATTTCTGTCTGTGTTATTTCAATGTCGGTGACAGGTACTCAGCGACATCCTGGAATTGAAACAGAATAATATTAATATATGAAAAAATATTTACTTTTTATAAAACAAACTAAACCTATGTTTATGCCTATGTTTTAATAGTTTAAATTAAATGACATGAATATTTTTAAATAAGCTTGACCAAAATACGCTCGCTCTAGTACCACAACTACCTATAACAAAGCTTAGATACATAAATTTATTGAACTAAACGCTTATAAGCCTAATACTAGCCTTTACCCGCTTCAACTGACTTTACTGACTTGTATGCGTGACTATTAACATAAAAATGTGATTTTTTTATTATATAACTATTAGTATAGAAATACAAATATTTGAGAAGCACAGATTCAAATTTAACAACCTCAAATTTGTTACGTCATTTAAAAAAAGGATCCGTACAAAAAAGATTTTTAAACTACAAATTAAAAGGGAAACGTCAACGGAGCTTTCAATTCCAATTAGCTTTTTATCTCCCTTTAATTAAAAAAGGAACTGCCATTCAGTGTAAATCGATCTTTTGAAATAAATGCTTTCAAGGCTTGCAAAGGCTTATAAATAACAAGGTACTTTGAAACGTTGAATTAATAAGTTAACGCATTTTTAGAGCGCTTGAGTATATACTGTATTAACTGTGCCTATGATACATGACTATATACACAGTTATACTAGTTGATATCACTAATGTACCATTTTAAATAAATGTAATATTTTTGTTTTTGAAGGATATTCGTCATAAGTATATATTTATTCATTCAATATAAATATACTAAAAATGACGCAATTACTGTTTAAAGTCATTGAGCCCGAAGTGTAAATTGATTAAGTAAATATTCGTCAGATACAAAAATCATTTTGCGGAATTGCTATTGTTAGATTATTAAATTTAGCCATAGGTACTAATATTTATATGTGAACTAGATGATATAGTAATGTAAGCAGGAAAAATCTATTTAAAAAAATCTTGTATTCCACTCTTTTCCCAATTTCGAGACATTTCATATTTCAAAATAAGTTTCAAAACGCAACACCTCGCCTTGCTTAGTGGGCAAGGATTCCCACTAGTGGGAATCGAACTCAGAACCATGGCTAACATAATAAAACAGATAGAATCAAAGAATCAAACCGTTCTATTGCACCAGCCTAACCGAAGCTGCGTTCGAAATAAAAAACAAAAAATCTCAAGAAAAAAGCTAAACTGATATCAAAATATAATGAAAACGTTTTAGCTATATAAATGACTATAACCGGTAAAAGGTAATTTGGACAAGGCAACGACCATTCTCGGCCTTGTACAGTTTGTTTGGTTACTTATTGTATGAATAGACTAAGTTGATTTGCACTTGACTTCAAAAACAATTGTAAAACTTCACACTCGCGTTATATTTACAAGGTAAATACTTGTTAGATGGTACCTACGTGCATTTCAAGTTGAAATATATATTTAAGCACAATTTTCCTGAATCCTGCAAATTTAAGTATTTATGGCTTGTTATTTTTATTTACATGCCATTTCTAGAAAGAAAAGGAGCTAGAGAATGAACTAGATAAGGAACCTAGTATTAAGATTAATCTCAGCTTTTCGCTTTTCGACAAATCGCTTTTTGTGTGGCGGAACTAATCGCCGCGCATTGTCTTTGGCTTTGCCGCGATTTCCCAACGTGGGAATCGAACCCACGTCTCGTCGTCACGTCTGTCTCGCTACGCCGCGACCGGCACATTTATTTATTTTACACAACACTGTATATTATTCCTTGTGTCACAATCAAATACGATCAAACTAAGTTTGAATAAACCTTTTGCTTTACTAGAGAATTTACTCACATATTTACACGTTTATTCGTGCAAATACACTGCATGCATATCTTTTTATGGTAACCTCACGATATAACCTTATGGGACTAATCCATGACATTTATGAAAATAGAATATATTTTAAATGAAATATAACTTTTTAGGTACAAACTGCATAGAAATTGGAAAATATTCAATTTTGTCCAACTATTAGAGTATACAAATACTAGGACAATTGGTAATTGACATCATAAATTAATCTTCTTTATAACTGACTAACTAACTATTGTTACAAACTCGCTAATTTCAAATTATTGCTACAACATGAAATAAGCTCCAAATGAAGACATAATAATTTGGATTTATAAATTTAACTTCAACGAATGGCTTATGAACTGTACGTTCATCACGTCCACACAAGGCAATTCCGACGAGGGACAAAACATTTTATTCAAACCACGCACCTTTGAATACCAATAGCGAAGCGCCCGCAAACGAATTTAAATTATGCCCATACAACGCACAGACACAACCTTGAGACAGAAAAGTATGGCGACCTTCAGATTTTTCAACAGTCTACTCGACTTGGAAATCTATAGCAAGACAATAAGATTACTAAAATAACAGTCGATATAATAACGATTTTATGTTGACGTAGATCTAAAAAGGGCAAGAGCCAAGAAAATGAAAATCATCCAATATATCAATCGATTGCCTTAAGCGAGCACTGAACCTATATCCCACTGTCATATTCACTTATTTATACAAACTAGAGGACCCGTTGACGCGTGACGTACGCGTTGTCATAGCAACGTGTATGTCACTTTATACAAAAGTTATATTGTTAAACATATGGTAGTGTATATAACGTTTTATTTATTGATTTAATGTACTTTATAAGGATTATTATTAAAAAATATTAGCATTCTGCACTTCACCTGCACATAAACAATTTTCGTAAAAAGAGGTCCAAAGTTTTGGCATCACGTATTAATATATAGATGTTAATAGATAAATATCCGCCCCGTCTGTAATATACCTATGTATATAATGCACATAGAACTGAAGGACGAAGTGCGTAGCCACTAACGTCCTACCGTTCGTGACATCCTGTTAAATTCTAATTTCTGGAACGCTTGAATACTGATTCACACTTGACTCATAAGCTGTTTGCGATCGAAATATATTACTGTATATGTATTTTGTAGTATTTCAAACTGTTATTCGGACATTATGGATGGTAAAAATAATGAATATTCTTATTACAACTTTACATTCAAGTTTTAATAAGAATATTCATCATTCATATTTATCAGGTATAAATATATTAGTGCAAGAAAAGGGGAGAGGGTTGGGGGGGAGGGTTTTGTAGCCGTTGTATATCATCCTGCTGTTTGTAAAGAATACACACATAAACACAGAATAAATAAATAATTCTCAAACTCACACACAGCACTGTTCATGGCTGCTTTACTTAACTATTGAACGTAGAAGATTGAAATTTGAAATTGGGTACCATAGTCAACTATCGTAGGCGAGTACTAAAAGCCATTTAGCTTAGCTTTTTAGGTTTAGCTTGTTTATCGTTGTAAAAAATCAACATCAATTATAAAAATAGTCATACAAAAAAGGTACATGTTACAATAAATCTTTACAAAGTAACTATTAAATATATAAATAAGAACAGTTAAGAAATATAACTAAAACGCCAATTTCTTCATCGTGCACGATGTAATGTCAATAATTGGTCAATTCGACTACGCAATATAAATTTAATGCGAGCGCAGACATGGCCATTTAAAGGCAATGTAATTGATGTAGAAATACAGTAATAGCTTATTCTATAGGAAACCCGTTCGCCAGCGCCGCCTTTAGCTAGTGGCGCCATGTCAGTGCAGCGGATGAAAAAAATTTAAGTAATACTCGTAAATAAAACATATAAAAACTAATATAACCAAAAAAGATAAGCCCTTTTAACCCATTATACTATTAAGTATTAAGGGTTAAAAGGGTTTACTATGTTATAATCGATAAATATTATTTTATTAGGTATTTTATTTTGTAAGATACTTATCTTACCTAATCCTACATAATAAAGGGAAAGTAACTGAGCTTTACTCGACAGTCGATAGCGTAAATTGTTGTATGATAGTACTAAATTCAAATCGCTATAGTTGTTTGAATAATGGCAAAAATTACATTGGATTACATTTTGACGAGGTTTTAATGGATACAAAATTTTATTGCAAATTCAAATAAATTTCTGCTATATTTTGCCATTCTAACACATTGTATGAGGAAGGTAAAATAAAATTAGCAGTACATAATTCTGTTATAGATATAAGTTGCTAATTTTCTCCGTAAATAGCAGAGAGAACTAAGTGTTAAGACATTTCACCCCCAATTGTCTACCCTATGCGGAACCCAACTATCCGCTTTGAAAATAATACTATAAGTATAATATATAATCTACTATCAATCAGATATGATGTGATGTGATATTACCAAGCTCGAAAAAATAAAGACTAAGTAAAAACTCTTTACTAGACCTAAATAAATTCGAAATTGTTAAGTGGATACAACTTATATTGCTTTCGTCGCAAAAGAAAATCCCTTTGTCGTCGTCTACCGATAACCGATTTATCTCAAAAGTTTGTAAAGGACCTTATCGCGTCACCCGTTCTTTGTTTTTTTTTCATTTTATTATTAGTATATAAAATAAATTACGTTAAGTAAGCACTGGTTTTAAATTAAAAAAAATATATACGCATATGATAGATTTATTTGAAGACAATACTCATTGAATACACAAAAAATCAAGTATTTTTAATAATATTTAAAAATATAAATTTTCTATTCAAAGTTTTGATAAAAATAACTAATTTTGTAGCTTTATATTCTATAAACGAATGTTTGTAAAGTCGCATCGTTGCTCTTACATAATCCTATCACGTAGTTCATTCAAATTTCTGAAACGCATTTCAATTCCCGATATTGGAATTCACAGGAAACTTAACTGTTTGACGTTACATATTTATATATATATATATATATATATATATATATATATATATATATATATATATAAAACGAACAGCTGTTGTGGTTGTTTTATTAATAGCTTGGGCCTTAGCCTTGTTGTATACATTATATACCCAATAAATGGATATTTATATGATAATTAATTCAAATCACTTGTGAGAATGTAGGTATGTTGACATCGTCATCATCATCATCGTTAGTGCAGGGAATTCTGCCAGTCATAAATATTCAAAATTAAGAATAGAGTTGTACCTCCTGACCTCATTTGTCTTTGTAAAAAGTGGAAAAAATAACGTAAATAGGAATCCGAACGTTGGACGTTGAAAGTTTTATGATATATTTTTAAATACATTTGTAATTTTATTGTATGATCTTTATTTTTAAACATTTATAAAACAAGCAAATAATGCTTGGGTAAGAATACCATTTTTAAGACCACTAAATAGAAGGCGATATTGTAGTTAAACTAATAAGTGAATAATATCGTATAGCTGTAGTTCAGTTCTTCAAAGATATTCCATTTTTAATTTGTCTCTGAGAGACGAGAGACTCCGAGAAACTATAATCATAGATTTTAATTATTTTTTATGAAATATTAAGAAAAGGATGTTGGGGGAGGAGAAACATAAAACAGAGCTTCCAATTAGTAAGCAACAAACTATATTGCAAACAAGTAGAGTCGTGAGAAATAATAAATTGGTACTCATAATAATAATCGATCAATTATTCATTGACGGCTTCATAATTATTCTCTTCATTCATATGCTGTGTTAATAACTAGCGCCATTGCCTTACCGAGTTCGGAAAGTCGTAACAACATAATTGTTTGCCCTTATCTGTTAATATGTAGTAGGTATTTAATGATATATATGTTTTTTTTTTATTTAAATTTATATATTTTTTTATATGTATTTATATCATATGTATACATATGTTAGTGGAGATACTCACCTAGGTTGTCAAAATGACAAATAACGTAATAACTTTCTAATTTATTATTTATTTTAAAGTAGCAATAGCAATGTTCTATTTATATTCAAATTTAGAACAAATTCAAACTTTGTATGCTTAACAAGTCCTTTTTGTGTTCATTCAATATATACACATACGGTACAATTTGAAGCCATTTCCCGCATTCAGCAAGATCTAGAATCTAGAAGAATCTATATCAAGACACTCTCCGTTTTCGCAGCGGGAAAAATAAAAATATTTTTTATCAATTGTGGAGAGTGTACCCAAAACATTAGCATTTACAGACAGACGCTTTCAAGACGAAGGCCTCAATCTTCATAAGTGTTGACAACGAATACTATTAATTAAGGACAAATAAACTTTACTAACTCAAATTTATCACGCAAAGGAAATATGTCAAATTCAATGAAATTAATTACAACAAAAACATTTAATTACTTAAAATAAAATTGTGAAAGCTACAATAACTAGATAAAGAATTAAAACATCAATGTGACGTTAAGTTAATAATTGTGGACATATCACTTTTTGCAATGGTATTCACAGGTGTATCGCCATCAGCGGAAACGCCAGGTGAATGAAGACAAGTATCAATCGAACTATTTTTGTTGTTTTGCGAGTTGTTTTTTTGTGAGGTTTAGTAGGTATTTTTTGTTGAAGCCTTGAAAGTGCTATGCTATGTTAGCTAATTATTTATCCCGACTCTGTTCAAATGTGTCAGATGTGTTTGTTTGTACGCACAGTATTAGTGAAGTTGTACTACAAAAAATTATAAATATGTATATATATATATATATATATATATATATATATATATATATATATATATATATATATATATATAATATATATATATATATATATATTATATATATATATATATATAAATATATATAAAATAGATTTTAAAGTATACAATAGATTTAAAAAAAACCTTTAAATTTCGTAATGTAGAAAGTTACATCAAAAGAATTTTTCAATATTTCACCAAAAACATAAGAAACTAAAATGAACACATTCTGTACCAATCATGCAAATTTTGTACACAACAAATAAAAGGCAAGGAAGATTTACCCACGTCTCGTCCGACAGATGTTATACACATTATCACTCACACAAAGAAAGATCTAAATTGTACAGGTACAGGTGAATGAATACTGCCACGTTACAAGAACTTCCCTTAAAACCATCCATCGTATATGTATACTTTAATTATGGGTAATATAAGATACGTTTGGGTCTCAAAATATAGTGGTGCAAAGCAGGTGTACCTGCTTCACCATAATGCCGGTTACCTGCGGTGGGGTTCAGAATTTAAATAAAACAAAGACTATTGTCAATTTTTAAACATTCTAGCTTTTGAATACTCTTTGAATTTAACTTTACGACAATATAAGAAACTAAATGTAGATAAGTCTATTGTGAGCTTTAGTTAGCTGGATTTTTTAAGCAATCCAGAATGTAATACTAGTACTATAGAAGATTTTTCTATGTCAAATTTAACTAGTAGTGATTTAATATATATATAAAAGTATACATATATAAAAGTATTAAAAGTATTTATTATCTATATATATACGTGAAGCGAAAACATTGGACCCCTTTTTACGAAAATTACTTGGACGGAGAAGTATGAAATTTGACATACTTATAGTTTATTTATGTGTACGTATTTTTCAATAATAATGCGTATAAAGTACATTAAATCAATAAATAAATCATTACACACATATGCTACATATGTTTAACAATCTAACTTTTGTATAAAGCGACTTACACGTTGCTATGGCAACGTCTTCTAGTTTATATAACTATATACATAAACTTAGACGTTTTAAATTGTCTAATTTAAATGCTTACAAAATTGGCAATAAATGAGTCTTCAAATGTAGAACGCTCTCACATTTACACAGAATCGTAATGTAATTTTACCTTATTTGGCATCGCTGGAGCTATAAACGACTGCTGTTTTACTACATAGAAACAAAAGAGCTCATTTAAATTTTAAGTTTCCATAATAAATGTGTGTAGTCTTGAAATACATAAGCAACCTACTTTTTATATCATATTTAAAGGAAATTGAATAATATTTTGTTTTGATTAATATAATTATATTTTTGTTTTCTTATTTTTATTTCTGTACTTTAACTCGCAAATAGCATAATATAAAGACACTCCGTTTTACAGTCTCCGCCCGAATTAGAGACATTTAGGTACCTGTTGAGTGGTGGAACTTTACGTCACCTTTCTCCGCCAGAGTCAACAACATTAAGTTTATTTTTGAATAGCTTCAATAACAAAAATTATCTAAATAAACAACCTTAAAACTTGAAAAGCAAAAATCCACGCTTTGTAAGCTCAAGCAATTTACGACAGGCGCATTATAATCCCTTTGTTAAACAGACAATTAAACTGAAAAGTCATTCCTCACTCGATCTTTACATTTTTTGAAGGTGCCATAAAATTTTATGCGCAGGTAGTTAAGGCACAGTCCACAATTATTATTGTTATTATACTCGAACAATATTGCTGACCCACAGGTATATTGTTATATGACTATTGTTATACTAGCACTAAAGTACCGACAGTATTTTTAACAGGTAGATAGGTTAGACAGGTAGGTGAGGCAAGCAAATTACACCCAAAAATGTATAGCCGAGCAGGTATTTAAAACGATAATGTTGAAGGAATTGACATATATATGTGATATTATTTGAGTAAATTTAAATGACCTTTAAATATTTTTTGATACGTAAAAATTACGAGAGTTATTTTGAAAATATTTAAAAATATCTTTATATTATTCTTAAATGCAGTATTGTGAACGAAATTCTAAATTAATATAGAATTTTACATCATATTTTAACATAAGATCTCTTTGAATGAAACCTTAAACTCACAACGAGAAGACCTACAACATGAAACGTACATAATATATAAAAATATAAAAGAACATTCTTTCTGCACTCGAAGTATTTTTTAAAGTGGGCTTTATTACTAAGGCCATATGAGTAAATAATTTGTTTGGAGGAGCGTGCGAACCAGTATAGATTTGACCGAAGATATGGCTTCAGACGGGCGTCGTCCCGCGATCGTGATCATACTTCTAATGCACTATTACAATCTTTGTTGTAGGGTGTCTATAGATTTTATAATATATTAGTTTTTTTCTTTTTAATATGAAAGTTTTAACACCTTAGTCGAGTGTAATGATAGTTATATTCAATTTTGAACTGAATTTCATTGAAAATTTTAAAATGTTCAGTTTTTTCTTTTCATTTTCCCAATTCAAAAGATTCTCGCTGTATTTATTTTGATAATTTATAATTTATCAACAAGACAGTACTTATATTGCTTTAAATTTTACTTACAAAATTTATACATTACTTCTAGCTAAATTACACAAAAGACATCTTCAAGTTAAATGCGCTTTCCCAAGTTTTGTAACAACTCCGTTATTACAAAAGCGACCTGAGCCAAAGCTGAAGCTCCTTCTGAGCTGTCATTTAGTAAAATAAATACATAATATATACTTTTACATCTGTAATATTCCATCCGTAACTAATAAAATATTATTTCACTGTAAGATTTAATTTAGGAATCTTTGGTAAGCCACGTTTACCGAAGCATTTCTAATTTAATTTTGACATACAATTAGACGAACGATGCACGTTCCGTCCGTTCTGTTTCACACGAGAAATTCACGGTCACTGACTATGTAAATGGAGTAACAAATGACTAATTCTTAAGTTACAAATGAAAATAAAGCTAATGCCTCATTTCAAATATTATGTCGACGATAGGCGTTATAAAGTATAAGTAACAAAAGGTTCTCGAGACTTTCGAGTCGTTAAGTTTTTATTTATTTCGTGATTGAAGCTTATAATAATTGTTTCTATTCATGTAGTATGTAAATGAAGAAATCAAAAAAAGAAAGAAAAATATTATTTGCTAGTTTGGTTTTAAAGTTTTTTATTAAGCTGATTACAGGAGACAACACAACTAAGGAGAAGAAGAAGATTTCTGACCCTATTTTTGAAACAGTCTATATATATATATATATATATATATATATATATATATATATATATATATATATATATATATATATATATATATATATATATATATATATATATATATATATATATATATATATATATTTATTGAGAAAGATATCCGTCCAAAAATCGTGGCCACTGCACAAATTAGATTTTTCCAGGTATATTCTTTAAGGTGGATTCACACGAACACCCACACATTTACGGTCAGTGAATATGTAAATACACGAACTCCTATAGGAACAATGCGTAACGGACTTACGAAATCACTATCTACATCAAGAAAAATTTATAGACCTCATATTATAATGGACATAAAGGCTAGAAATATACATATGTAATGGATATTGTTATTTTTTTAAATTTTTAAAAAGATGCAATGAAATGTGGTAGAATTTGATCTGCCGCTTCTCGGAGTTTCAGAGACCGCCCAAGTGTTCAAGAAGATAAATGTACTATATATTTATTTATCTTTTAAATTAAGACCAAAATTAAAGGATCTACGTCAAAGAACTATTAAAAAAATCTCCTACTATCCGTTTTATTTTACTGTACTAAATATTAATAAGTGTATTTATAGCACATGCTTAAAAAGCGACAAACAAAACTTAAAGTTCCATGGATATTTTTAGAAGAACTTGCATTACTAGTGATGGGAAAGGAATGCGGGGATACAGCCAAGGCGAAGTTGGCAAACGTTTAGCATTCTATATATTATATTAAGTACACACAGCACATTATATAATGCTAGCCAATGTATTTACTAAATACTTCTATTGTAAATTTATAGGAATTGAAAATGTAGAATCATTTGCGTCACATGAATTGAAAGTAACTTTTCAAAAGATAAGGCGAAAAGCTTTCATTTCATAGATGTGTTATGTGATGTGATAAAAAATTATCACATACGTACAAAGCGTTTTGTGCTATAGTTTATCCGGATTTCTACATAGTTATTTTTAATATAATGAAATAAAATAATTTAAATATAATATATTATTGTATAGACATTGAACATATTATTTACAACTATGCCTTTCAATCAAAACCAATCTAGCTTAATCTAAACTTTAAGCCACCTGAAATTGTATTGAAATCTACAATTACAAATATAAATTGTATTCATATGCGTCCTCACCCCTTTCACTACAAAAGACTTCAACGCGCTCGAAGAATTCCAGAATAATTAACCACTGTGCATTATCTTCACGCTAGTTGTTTTTTTGCCAGACATGTAATATAAAGTGTAATAGTTAAGCAAACTCTTAATTATAATTTAATTGAAGTACTCAATCTCCATTCATTTTAATATTTAAATATGAATTAATCATATATTTTTTCGTTTTATTTCCCGTTCTTGTTGAAAGTATAGTCATATGAATAAATTTCGTAGTAATTAGAACTCAATTTAAAATGAACTGGAGTTATTAGATATATGTGTTCTAAAATATAGGTTTTTTAAAGTTATTTTATATATTGTCGAATATAAAAAGAAGTGTACGAGTATATATTGTGGTATATGAAAGAGGCTAATTAAACAATAACTGTATTGGTAATAAGTTCGAAACTTTCATAATTATATTCTAACATAAACCTATTATAACAAAAGGTATGATATTTTACAATAACAAGCGTTATTCATCATTTTCTCATTTCACGCGATATTTCAAAACGACGAGAAAATCGGCTAATGACACTTAACGACGGAATTTCTCAACTTATTCATTAAGCTGTCCGGTAACAGCGACTTTCTAATATCTAGCGCTTGGTTATATATACAGTGCCTAATAGTATATATACTGTGTAACAGATAGTTCAAGTATTAAATGAAAGGATAATTTCTGAAATAAATTACTATTTCCACGTATAAAGTTATAAGCAAAAGTAATAATATAAGGTTTAAAAAAGCTTATCCCAAAAATGAACAAAAATAACACTTATCCGTACTACAACTATAAAGTCAACTAAATATCACCAAATTGAAAGCAAAACGGTAAACGCTAAAAATGTGAACAAAGGACCTATTATGAAAGAGCATGACACTAAAGGATTTTTCCATGCGTCATAAGATTTTGGCGTAGCGCAAGAGTTCGCGGCGGTCAAGGCCTGCGTGGGCTAGACACAACCCGGATTCTTAAAAAACTTGACGTACATTAACATTAAATATATGCAAATATGATATGTAAATCTTGTATAGACGTCTATAACGCATATAATCAAAATGTAGATAAATTTTTGTAATAGTATTGTAAAAATCAAAATTTATTGCGCTTAGAAGAAAAACTCACCTGCGCAGAAAACGCCGTATCCGTCGATTGATCTCGTGCAAACTTAAGTAGCCGCACGATAGTAACATGGCGGGTACCTCGCGATGTACCGGACACCCGAACTGCACGTTGTGAAATGATATACCCTGCCGTAACCAAAATCCCGTCGAGTTCGGCGAAATTGAAACGAGAAATGCACAGGATCGAGATCAATGCTTGGTTATGGCAGAGGTGCGCAGGCGCCGCCGGCCGGAGCCGTGCGACGCGTGTAGCGCGAGCGCGGCAGTGCGCGGGCGACTAAACGCCTCCCGCCCCGTACCCCGCGACTCCCCTCCACACCCCCCGCATCCCCGCTGCCGCCCCCGCGCCCCACTACCGCCCCCGCCGGTCACTTCACTAGATGACCACCTCGAAATTCACGATGACCACATACAGCTCAACCGATTCGATATTTGAATTTCAATACCTACAAGTGACGGTTGGGTCTAGTTTAATTTTCCTTTTCCCGCCTTTTCGCGAAACAAACATGGCCGAAATTCCACAATGGCGGCGCGCGGACCGGTTTAGGGTTTGAGGCGATTTCACGAACATTCCGAAAACTCTTATTCTTATATCAATAAAAATTTTGTACGTCCTCTCAGTTGAGACAGCCTCGTGATACTGAAATAACCGGTTATCCAGCAGTTATATTCAAAGATTCGTAACGACTGTCTTTCCTCCGGTAGGTATTTAAATTTGAAAGCCATTTGATCACTTCGGTGTAATTACTTATGAATATATTGTAGCACCACTGGATTGGATAACTCTGACGCCATCTTTAATAAAATCCTAATGATAATCTCCGTTAACGGATATATGGAGTAGATATGTTTATACTCACACAGTTATACCTATAGAGGTAAATACCTATAGTAATTAAACAGGTTAACTAATTTAAAATGTTGTTGAAAACATTGTTATTTGTTAATACTTAATAATAGCTAGGTATATATGTACAGAATTGTAAGTAAACGGATCCTGGTTTAGACGTATCATCTTACTCGATACCTACACATTTATCTCTTTCAATTTCTCCAACACCCACTCGAAATGAGTCAATGGATTTTCAATTTAACCTCATCTCGATGAAGTAGGCAACGAATTGAGCAGATTATTTTATATTTAATTTCCTTGAGGCTTTTTTTGTATTTTGAAAGCCTCCTTTTGTGCTTGTTTTGTCATTTTTGAGTCAAACACACACAATCTATGGACTTTTAAGTTCTTAAATTAAAGTTCTTAAATTAACGTGTTCTTAAATTAAAGTTGTGTTTAATTTTGCCTCTTTAGTTATGGGTGCAATCAAATAATTTTCGTTTCTATGCTCTAGTAGGACAAAGTCCTGGCAAAAAAGAAACCACCGAATGTCTTCTTTCTCCTTTAGCATTTCACAGTACAGGTAGCATACTCTTAGTGAAAGATCACTATGTTGTCTACAAGTACCAGCTAATCATTAAATAACGTTGCACAAACAGATTTCATTTTAAATATTTGCTTCAACAATATTCATTGATAAATCGACTGAGATTATTATATAGATTTTTTTTTAGATGTAAATAGACATTTACCTCATCAATTTGTTATTTAGTCAGTTAGTAAAGGCCGTCGTGACGCAGTTAGACAACGTCTGACTTTAAACGAGATGCCATACAAGAGCAAATGAATATTTTTTTTCGCAGTCTGTTGGGTCAACTCTACATACAATTTCTTGAAAATTAAATTGAACTGTTTTAAGACTAGATTTCCTCTGCTTACTCTGTTATATGAAGCTACAGCGTAAAGCTGAAAAAAAAATTATAATTTCTCTTTGTCCGCTATACACATTCTATATATGGCGAGCCTATACTTTAGAAAACCATGTATAGGAAACTAAAATAGTTTTATATATTACCAGTGCCCCAAGTGACAATCGAACTCACGATCAACTCATGTGCATTAAGTTATTCTTAATCGTGTCACAATAACGTTATTATACTTAACTTCGAACTTAGAACATAGAGTTAAGACACTCCTTTCTCTTTTAGATGTTAATATCATAATTACATAAATATGATATTATAATTAAGGATCCTGTGACATAGTTTTTATTTATTATCTATATAATTGTCATACTGTATAATTTATAGATTTTTTTAAATATTAGTCTTACGCTTGCTCTTTTCTTTTTAAAAATCTTTTTTATAATGTATTCAGGGATATAAGAAAGTAAATTCAAGACCACAGCATTATAAACTCTCCTCTTATTCATAAAAATCTGAAAAAGCTTATACTTGAAAACAAAATATACGATGAAAAGTAATTTGTTTCACATTCATAGATAATAATACATACTGAATATAAGTATATGCACTCAATCATCGCACCGTAAATATGAGCCTGACTGAGCACGACAGATTTAGGTTGTGGTCGGGTGAGACAATTTTTTGGTAGGCCACCTTAAGGCAATTTTTGTTGGGCCCCTTGCCCATTTGCCCTCCACTTCACTGGGCACCGATTGGTTTATAAGAAATTATAATGAGTAATCTGTTACATATTACTTTTAAGCTGAATCCTCAATTTACGATGACGACGTGCCTATGACGTGCCCATGACGTATTTATTACGACATTCTCTCACAATTTACAATCCATCTATCGACAAATTAATACTTTTTATATATCTTTCATGTACTGAATTGACGATTTCAATGTTTTATCATAATATAATATAAATAAC
Organism: Dione juno; assembly: GCA_037127375.1. NCBI lineage: Eukaryota > Metazoa > Arthropoda > Insecta > Lepidoptera > Nymphalidae > Dione > Dione juno. The sequence continues at coordinate 1,616,513 of JAXRJS010000023.1, read as the reverse complement.
AAGAATACTTTCTAAATAATTATAATCAGCAGTAAAATTCTAGAACGAAGTAATGGTTTACTCGTTTAATAGCCGACTTAGATTTTCCTCAATCGCCGGCTGTATAGCGACTATACTGCTAACTAACTCATTCTAAAGTATATAGTATAAAGATATCTATTTATACTATTGGTATATACGAGTACAGTTTTGTAATAGAATAGATTAGCTTGAGGAATATTTTAACACATAATAATTTTATAAAATTATGTCAATATGTCGCAAGCACGGCGAGAGCTTTGGAGTTTGCCATACAATGTCAGGTTGTGGGTTCGATCCCCACTTGGGGGAATTAATTGCTTTGGTAGACAAAGGTTAGAAGACAAAGTGCGGCGTTGAGGGCATTGAGGCATTGAGTTACGCCATAATGCCTCGAAAATTGTGAGAATAGTTTTACGTTTTTTCTGCCTATAATATGCTACAGAGAGTACCTAAACTAGGAACATCGTTAACAGTTTAAGGACCTTTTGGTGGAATTTATTAAAAACATATAAGTATCTACCTAAATTTTACTAATATAATTATGAAAATATAGGACTTTGCTTCGTTAAAAGTGATTAAAATTTTATAGATATGCTCAAAAAAAAGACACATACTTAGACTAACTATTGAACGTGAATCCATAACGATTAAAAATAAAAAAAATCAAACAGTCTGTCAAGTCGAAAATTCGGCGCGTACACGCCCAACAGCCTATCGTGTAACGTATTTCTATACAGCATTATTTCACAGAACTATAGCCTCTATAAAAATTGGGTTTTGTTCTAAAATTGCTTCATACGTAGAAGATAAAGTTAACTGTACATTCTTCATGTGCGGTTGAAGAGATCGCATTCTCGACAGTAATATGCGGTCAAAGATTTTTTTTGCGGCTATCTTTATAAATGAAACAGGCTAGTAACGTAAGGTATCAAATGATAGATATACACGTGGCCTCCTGTTTTAAAATTTTATGTATATGTATGTATTTATGTATGTAGCTTAGATTCGTGGGAGCACCAGGTGTCTTAATTTATGATATAAACCAGCTATTGTACAAACATATACTCTAATAAATAGGTTCTGTAGAAGATTTTTAGGTGACATGTTTTCTATGTTTTATGTTAGTACGAATTATATTTAGTACAAAAGATATAGTATAATAATAAATATGTTTGTATAAATATGTCTTAAAAAGACATAAAGAATAATAAATATGTTCTAGCTCTTGTTCTGATATTTAGTGAAATGTCCCACAACCCACAACTCTTCCAATTCCATATGGAACGTACCAACTGCGTTGATATATATATATATATATATATATATATATATATATATATATATATATATATATATATATATATATATATATATATATATATATATATATATATATATATATATATATATATATATATACACGTAGATACGACTTCAAGTTAAATTAAACATTTAACATACCATAATGTATGAGAATAGACACACTATTCTAATATTTCTAATTTTAAGAATTTAATACACACAGCGTACACTCGGTACAACTTTCTAGTACAATGGCGGGCGGAGTGATCGTGACCGAGCTCGCTCAAGTCACCAACTCGCACTCGCCCTCCCATGATAGTCATGACTCATTGATCTAAGTCACTCCACGGATCCGGCATACTTATGACTAAGACTAATCTTAGTTTAAATAACGGTTAAAGCTAATTGGTTATTATATTAAACCGCTATCGCCATTTTGTATACTTGAGAATTTTTCAAAAAAAAATGAAGTTCAATAATAATCTGTTCCAACGGCATTTTTATGTTTAAATATATATAAAACAAACGATAAACAGACGGCTAACGGTATTTTTACAATATTATGCACATTAATTTATATATGTAGCTTGGAATTAAAATATATATCTTTTTATCTTGATGTAATAATATACTTTATAAGCAAATGAGTGTAATATAAAACGTATAATCGCGTTTTTTTTTTATAGTAAGTAATTTGGGAAATCTTCTCTTAGTATTAACAAGTCTCTTAGTATTAAAATCTATGTAAATGCCAAATTTCAAGGATTCTAAGCTAGCTACTTTCGGCTGTGAGTTGTCTGTCCGTCACTCATTGTAAATTAGTATATTGATGATAAAGAATATGTAGGCATAGCAGTGTTCCGTAAATTTTAAACACAAGAAAGACTAATTTTATATCAAAATTAAGTAAAGATATTAGTTCTTTTCCATTGGTCGGCTTTTTAAATTGTAAATTCTTACTTTCCGAGAAATTTCATAAACAAAAGGTAAAATCTCATATCTTGATTGCGTTAACTTATATATATATATATATTTTTCAATGTAATAAAACTGTAAGCCTGACTTTTAAATTCATGTTAATTTCACCTTGTTATCTCCGCGCATGCATGAGAAAAATGGTTTCAATGACAGCTATATACACAGACAAACAGACAGATGGACAACCAAGTGACCCTTCAAGGGTTACGTATTTTTTTGTGATATGGAACCCTAAAAAAGTTGTATATAGTTTAATACAGATAAAAAATATCTAAGAACAGTATATATTAATACGGAAGTGCTTATTTTATAGTAGATAGGTATATAGACAGACGACATGACAATATTGAACACGTAACGGTAAAATCCTGCCTCACTCAAGCGGCTTAGTCATACTTCGAAGAAATTCTTTATCCTTTAAATTTAATCCTAATATTTAAGAGTTCTTAGCTCAGTCCGTCTTAATCCCTGTCAATGACATCGAATCTTCAATAATCACCTCCTAATATCAGTTTTTTTGATTTTTTTGTTGTTATTTTTGAATGCCGATATGTAAAGTATAAAAACTGATTAAATTAAAATAAAATGTATCAAATTTCAATTTGTTTTTGTTGTCAAAGAATTATAAGATAAAATATAAAATATATCATACATATATCATAAAATATAACATATAACATATATTAGAAACCATGGTAGGACTTTAGGTATATTAAATATTCATCACCCAGCTTCTAGCAAGGCACTCAACAAACATCGTCTCGATTTCATAAAGTGGAAAGCGGAGAGTTTCAAATCCACCTTTATTCGCCTACTCTTTTATACGCGGGATAAAACGGGAAGCTATAATTATAATTTGTAAATTCCAGAACTATTCTTAATATACATTATATATTTAACCATACATAAACTTTAAATACGTTTCAATTGAAATTCTAAATAGACTACATTAAGGCTATTGATTAATGCCTGATTGAACTGAGCCCACGGACATAACATTATCGATAAAATAGATAAAATTCATAGTAATATATAATTATGCTACAATAGATCCTCATTTGGTATGCAACTAAAGCATTATAACTATATATTTACTATGAGGTACTTTAAAATAATGTATGCGATTATACACCTTACACACATTTTATATGTGCATTAAACATGAGTAATCTTATGCCTGGGTTTCCTTAGTTCCGCATTATTCAGATAAATGAATAACGAAAACGTAAGGTTGTAAAAATAGAAAAAAATACTGATTAGTGTCGTTAGTGTTATATAATTATATTATAAAACAAATCACTACGTCATATGTAATATGTAACCATAAGGCATAAACCATAATCGTTACAAAAAAAATATTCCTTTCCTAGGACTTTAAAATCACATCAAAAATTCTGAACCCTTCTAAAGTATCGCATTCTGATACCAGAAGCCTACTTTAAGAGTGCAAAAGAAAGAAAATTTAAATAAGCTTACTATGTATACGTAAGGCTTTAAACAATCGCGATAGTATTCAACACAACCTTGTAACGAGCACCCAATTTGAATGCCACAAAAAGTTTCCAAATCACAGACTTAGCTGAGCTCATTGTGTGGGTGGACTTTTTGTTGGATCATGGCGCAAGCGATAACGGAACAGCGGATTAAAAATATATTCATAAATTATTACGAATATATATAGAAGATATATAGAAATACAAAACGTATAACCCCGCTTTTCCATGTTCCCGTTGGAATTTCGGGATATCCTTTGTCAGTCAGTCAGTCAGTCACTTTGTAACGGAAGACTTTTATGTACATTGATGATTTATTATATATTTAATAAATAATTAAGTGTTTGGCTACCACATTAAAGGATAAATATATTTGGAAAACGTATACGATTTTTACCATAATGAGATTTGAATAGAAGCCTCTTGGAAACCGACCAAATATAGCTCAGTGATCGGAATGCTTGGACGGTTTCCAAAAGGCGCTGGTTCAAGACTCGTTACGTTAATATTTTTATGTTTTTTCAAAAATATTTATAATAATAATAATTTACTTTGTATAAATAGTTCTTTGAGTAAGTACAAAACGGTAATGTAAGACAAACTTCGATATAAACACAATGTCGTAATAACCGAAAATTAAACTTTCATAGTTTATTTAAGTTCAAAAGCGATAATATCATCGAGAAGCGTAATTTTGAATCATAATACAGAGCTTGTAAAAATAATTTTAGAGTACTTACTATGTAAATTATGAATATTAAATCGATATTTTATGGTAAACGTAAATTAGGGTTAGATTCTTTTTAAATTCCTTAGATTTTGTAATTAATTATGGTCAAATTAAATTTGCAATCAAATCGAGATATATATGTTTAAAATGCTGAGTTTATTTGTGGAACACTGGAAATCAGTATAATACTGCTATTACTTTAAAAACAATTAAACAGCTTCACGCTTTTTCCCGCATGAAGCATTCACCTTTTCCTCACTTTCCGACCAATTTTTAAAAGATTGCGTGTTAAACGGCAGAACTTAGAACAAATAATTTATTCACTCGGAACTCATATATAAAATTTATTTATTTTATATGACATCTTCGACTTTATTGTTTATTGCTTAGTTGGTCCGTCCATCACGATAACTTCGAGACGATAAATATTTGATATACATATATTGTATACTTCAACACCATATTTTTAAATTTTCAGTAAAATAAACGTAAATAATATTAAATTTAGATTTAAATTGTAAAATCTTAAGTAATATATTGTGGAGATAAAGAAATTCATGCATCCATCCACTATTTCAGGAATTACTGCTCATACAATAGTTCCGAGTAACATCCGTAACCATTTCGTTTAAATTATTATTATATACAGTATGTACCCGTGATAATATGGAATAAAAAAATTTATAATAAATTTCTAGAAATTTTTAATATTTTTTTAAGTAATTTTTAATAATTTTCTTGAAATAAAATTACTTCATCATATATATATTATATTTTCTAATAACTTTTTTTTTTAAATTTCGAGTCCAACGATATTGAACATTGATTGTACAATAGTCAGTTGTTACTTAAATACGATGTGTATTCCGTTGACTACCAATAATAAATTATATATCTATATGACCCTTACAAAATATATATAAACGTAGCTGTAGGTAAATCAATCTTTTTGAAAACTAATGCCATTGTCAAGCTGTTGAATTCAATTTATATATAGTAAAATTCATAGATTTGTTGAACATTTAATCCATCACATATAATCCAACTTAGATATAGAGGTAAATAAATAATTGTATGTCTAATTGTAACGTTATAATTGTAACGTATACTCATACGCTGCATATATGACAATGTCATAAATAATTAAGCATGTAGTAAATGATGAAAACTGGTACTAGTTTTTAACCGACTTCAAAAGGCAGCGGTTTATTTGGTCGACCCCTATAATTTTTATGTGTATGTACAAAAAATACATGATTAATTTCTAATTTATTAATTTTGATAATAATTTTTTTTTAAATTACTATTGCTGATGGCAATCAGAAATAATTATAATTATAAAAAAATAACATATTATTTAAAAATCGCTTACAACTTAGGCTGTTTCACGTGGGAGGTTGTAATACTACATACGAACAGACCAACGCATCTGCATCGTACATCGACCTCAGATTATACCGACTGTGAGAAGGCCGTGACGTAAGTTTCGCAGCCAAAATACCTCGTGATTTGACTTAAACGTACCATGTTTCACGAAATCAGTCTCTATAGCCGTCGAGAATCGCTAATAGAACACATTTCTTTGAATGATTTAAAGTACTGAGTATATTTGATTTTCTCAAAATTGTTCATTTATTTATATGATGGCGGTGTTCATTGTTGCCAATTCTATAATAAATATTAGTAATATTCCTTTTCACGTGACAGGAAATTGTAAATTATGTGCTTGCATTCACAATTTGTTTATTTTTAAGTCAATTGCATTTGCGGTAAATTAATAGTTAAGCACTACAATTTATTTACAGTATATTTTTGTTAAAAATGTATTAATATTTTTTTTTATTGTTTCATATACATGTATAATTGATTCAAGACTGTTTGAGGCATAACATTGGGCCTTCCAAGTAGTAGTCCAAAAAAAAAAAACTCGACCATAGCCTACTTATATACGCTCGTAAGTGGTCCTGAAGTCACAATTTCATTGCTCAAATTAAAACGTATTTTAAGTACAAAAAGACGTATGGTTTTTATATTATATAGTTAGGTACACTTAATTAGTGGTAGCGGCTATTACAAAGACATGGGAGAATTGTTTTTGTTACGCGTGTTACTAACTAAATGATTTATATTATTATATGCGGTAATTTAACTATTTAATTATTAAAATATATGAATTAAGTAATTAAAGTAATTGAAGATACGATTTATTCAATAAATTTTATGTTAAAAGATGAATATTGTTAAAAAGTCTTCCATCAGTCTTGTCACAGATATAGTACGCACATGTAGGCAACGCTTTTTGGATCTGCAATTTTTAAATGCCTTAATTTTTTTCAGTTATTTCCATATATGGCAAGAAGTTAATTTTTTTAGTGCCCCTAAAATAGTCTTCATGCTAACTAAATGTAAAGTTTCATAAAAAATCTTTATATACATTAAAAACAACATAGACAAAAGGAAGGGAACATTACGATATATTATTTTCGAAGCCAAATTGTGTCAATAGCTTTTGTGTAATTCAATAAACTGAAGAAACGAAAATAATGATGCCTACAACACTAACAGAAAAAGAAGAAAAATAAACCATAGTCCATAGCTATTTCAAATAACATTATCACTATAGATTAAAAGATAACATGTTACTAGCAGAAAGCTACTAAAAGTTTAAACAAATCGAGTACCTACCAACAATTCATTACTAGATCTTGATTAGTGCGTACACCGTACACGTTGAACATCGTTAGTTAAAGTTAAATTATCTGGCGAAAGTTCTGGTTAATTGAACGATAAAGTTCTGAACACACTGGAGGAAATGGACTGGGTAATTATTTTGTTTTAAATAATATTATATTCCATATGCAAGTATTCCAAATATTTTAATTTATACAAAGCACTTTTAAGTCAAAAGAACATGAAATTAAAATAGGGGTAAATTTAAGAATAAATTGCTCAATTTTATTATAAAGAAAATTAAATTGAATATTGTTAAAAATGAATCTATATATATGAAAATCTATATATATGAAACTCTGACTCTGACTGACAGACAGCCAATGCACAGCCGAAATCACGCAGCGCAGAAGCCTGAAGTTTGACATGTTTGGACATAATTTCCGGAAATTCCAGCGGGAACGGGAAAAAACATTTCTCATTTTGTAGCAAATGAAAACAAAATTTCGGGTTACATAGATAAATATATATAACTGGCTGCCTAGTGCCGTGACGTTGTCTACTTGGAAAAGTAAATATAAAGAATTTCTTACATTTAGGGTTTGTCACATCACTATTATTAAGCCAACATAGATTTCATGTTAGCATACACATAACCCAGTGCGACATCAGTCAAGCCGTTCCTGAAATTAGCGCGCACAAGCGCACAGACAAACAGACAAAAACATTAAAAATCATTACTTAAATCATTCATTTACTTTGATAAATAATCTATCAGTTACATTATTATTATATATAGATATAGATTACACTTTAAATTTTCTAATTCAAGTAAATTTCATATGTTATATCCATTATATTTGTAGGTTTAAAGGATCTATCAAATATATTGTATATACCTACATTTATATAAAGATAAAGATATATAAAATAATGAAAATTCAATAATTTCTTTACGTAAGAAGTGATTAAAGAGGTATAAAAGCTTGCATCTTACTTCGTTCTTCTGTGGTCAACTAGAGTGCTGTGCTTGATTACTCCACTCAATACAAATTTTTACATCAAATTACGATAAACGACGCAACGAAAAGAGAAAAGCACAACTATTTAAGTCTTTAGTTGTGCCTTGTGTTTATTTAAATTACAAAATGTAAGTGGACGCAAAAAATAAAATATGTAGATAATTTATATATTGTCTTAAATTGTTTAAAAGCATTGTTAAAAGGAATTACTATTCAAATATTTAGAAAGCACATATTTTGGGTTGATCTAAAAACATTTTGCAGCAGGGATGGCTAAAACGAATTTATTATTTATTTATGTAAATTCAATATAGAGCAAGGCGGCTACTCCGAGACTCTAAAAGCTGCTTTAATGGCACACATGACAGTGTCGATGAATACTTGTTGTGCCTTTCATTTAAAATACCAAAGAACATAAAAATATTATTATTTGAAAAAGTTATTTTCAATAATAGATATTAATAATAATTACTAATAATCCTGGTTTAAAGTATGTAGTAAATTTAATTTATTTAACATCAGTCATCCGTCATCCGTCATCCGCGGCATACTATTTCTTTTTAATTTTGTGTGTAACTTACTTAATAGTATTTTTTAACGTTTTGATATTGCAATACAAATATATATTTATATGTCCTGCGTAAGAACGAAATAAAAAAAAAGATTAAAAAAATTAAAAAGAAGGAGAAACACATAGGAAAATTTGTTAAATATAAAATATAATGTGAGTTTTAAATCAATGATTAGGTAATTTACGTTTAAATTCATTTAACTGTACCGTGAAAGGGCGTGAGACAGGAAACGCAAATTTATCAGATCATATAGGTCTACAAAAAAAAATAAACCAATCAATTTACTTGACCATACTTTAAAAACAGTCAAGCCTGAGTCAAACTCGCACACCGAGGGTTCCGTATGAATTTCATAATTGTCGGGCAACAGGTATAACTTATAATAGTAGACAAACATAAATTTGTGTTGTGCATACAATACAAATCCATGTTTGTCAACTTTATTTGGTATTAATTACAACTTGATAGTTCCACATGATTCTCAGAAAAATGGTTTTGTCAGACAAATAGACGGTTAGATAGAGTGATCCGAAGGGTACCGAGATTTTTTGAAAAATTTTCTAAAAATGGAATCATATATTTGTACACTTAAAGATATTAAAAAACTTTACTAAGAAAAATGTAATCATAATCTTTAATATTTTTTTATATTACAAAATTATTTTAGTATTTATAAAGTAAATGAAGATACATAACCCGTAAGAAAGTACTAAAAAAAATACTCTTAAATATTATATAATTCAGAAGTGGATACAATTTAATTTATCTATATATTATATTGTTTTATTATAGATCAATAATATGTATAATAAAATCGTCTTTATAATTTTGTTACTTATGTCATCCATGTGTAATATATACTATGTATTAACTATTACTTCTACAAACATAATCTGATCGGAACTTGTAAAGACCATTACTCTAAGAAGCTTTTTGCCCTTTTAGAGGAATAATTGATTAAGGCAAAAACGTATGCATATATTTGCAGAATCTACAGCTTTCCTGTACATGCAAATTGTTAGTCGTAGAGCTTATCTTGCAATGGACAATCTCAACATATCTTAAGGCGCGTGCAAATCAACGTTATTGGAAAGCTCTCACCAAATAAGGTGCGGAATGCGACAATAGTCTTGAAAAACAGTATTTTAAATCACTAAAGAGTTTTTGGTTAATGTTGACTTATGGCTGTATGTATGACACATACGCAAAGTTATTTAACTTGCGAAAGTTGATTGTGCTTGATAAATAAGATTTATGTAATGTTTTGTTTGAGATATTTCAACAACAAAGCCCCTTGACATTATTTTGTGATTATTCATACGATTGTTACATTTCCAGTTTCTTAAATATTTTGTTCATGGTTTTTGTTATTTAGGCATATTTAGGCACTTCCTTACTTCATAAAGAAATGCTTAGGAGGTATTTAAAAAGCTACTATTGGCTTGGAGGTAGGTAGGTAGGTAAGGAAAATTGCGCTGAGGGGAACCAACGAAATTGTTCTACTATTATATTACGAAAAATTATTAATATATAATTTAAAATATTAATAGCATATAATTAAAGTTGTTTTCTCTTAACACACTGAAGGTATCGAATTTTATAGCTCGTTCGAGACAGTAACGGTAAGTGACTCGAATGGAAACAAGGTCAGATGTCAACCAATCCAATTAAACAGGACAGAAGCCACTTATATTATGTTTATTTATAAACTAGTAATCTGATTTCTGTTAAACATATATATATATATATATATATATATATATATATATATATATATATATATATATATATATATATATATATATATATATATATATATATATATATATATATATATTATAGTAGAGAGGCTCTATATTGTAACGGTAAACTTATAAAAACATATAGCTTATCTTGCTATACATATATAAAAGGAATATAAATATTACTTTTCCAGCCTACGCCGCACCCTTGCCGTTGCGACTCCTCTCATGATGAGAGATGATGAGAAACACATGAGAAATATCTTAGAAACAGAGTACCCCTTCCTGGCCCACTTGGTATATATATATATATATATATATATATATATATATATATATATATATATATATATATATATATATATATATATATATAAATATAATAAAATGTCTATAAAAGAAAATATGTGAAGCATTTATAATTTAAATGCAAACGAGTGTAACTGCACTCTATTTGCATTCGGGGTCAAATGTTAGGTGTTCCAATTAAGGAGATAACCGTCTACTACTATTACATTGAATAGCTTATTTAAGCTTGTATGGAGCGAATAGAAACTTTTTACATTTTCATACATTTCATGTTACTAAGCGATAGATTTTTTCCTTAACATATTAGTTGAGTACAAAATACAAATTTAAACATAATCTGTAAAGTAGAAATATTCGTACGTATTCTTAGAGTCGATGCTAATTTGGGTATCTTTAAAAATTAATACATGTATATGAACGTATCAGTTATTTCGTTAAATCGCCATTAAGTCATCATAAAAACCTACATTTTGAAGGTTTTCCAGCGATTTCATCATCAGATCCCGTCATGGTTACAATGGGATCACTTCAGGATTACCCTCTTCAAACAAAGAAAGAATTACTCATATCTGTTCACAAGTGACTGAGATATTGAGTTGCATACATAGAACCTCCTCTTTTTTGGAAGTCAGTTAAAAATAACGATCTGTAGAATAAGTTCTAGCTTTGAGTTTTTTTAGTGCCTTTAGTTCGAAAACAAAGCAAATTGATAGGTACATGACTATTTCACGAATTGAAACAAATAAAAAAATAAAAAAAATATGCAGCACAGCGTCTGACTGTCAATACGACGGTTGTGGGTTCGATTCCCATGAGGGGAGAATGAATTATTTCATTTTCTCGCTCTGGTAACAGACTAGATATAGCGCGGCGTCTCAAAAATTGAGTGGGAAGTGAGGAACGGAGTGTCTTAACAATAGGTTTCCGCTATATTTAAACTAATGCATCGCATATATTTTATATAAGTTTGTGTAAACAATATGTACACTCGAGTGAATCACTCTGACTCATTCCCTCGTTCTGATGATATAAAGGGTGGCGTTAAATACGTCTACTTAATATATTATTTCTCTAATTCGATCGGAGAGTAGAGAACGGTGTACCTTGACACAATAAGCCCTCTGGTTTCTTATACACTGCAATGAATACAACATTTTGGCACGTAACAGAAGGCACGATCCCACTTTTAGATTAAGTTTACTACTAGATAAAATTTATTTTGTCCTTATATCTTCTTTGTCTTTAGATAATAGATAACTTTTTAAATTATATAATAATAGGTTTTACTTCCTGCTTCACCCGTGAGGTCAAATGGAATTAAGTAAGAGCTGTGTATGATATAACATACACGCATTGAAATGATTAACGTGTTGTAACATAGGCTAAAGCCTTCTTCGACATATAGTTTAATTCGAGCCAACAGTTCCTGAGGTTAGTTCATTCAATCAAACAAATTAATAAGTTTACAATACTAAATGAACGCGACAGGAGGAATGGAGTCATATGTAATATATATATATATATATATATATATATATATATATATATATATATATATATATATATATATAGACAATTTCATATTAAAATGAGAATCGAATTAATGTTTTCATAAAATATGGAATATCCAAATAAGTATATTATTTCTATAACATATAATTTAATTCTAAGAAGCTAAACTAAACTATGTAAAATTTGTAAGGACATTACTTTAAATGCCTCGTGGGAAAGAGTGAAGTCGTAAGAGACATGCTCACTGCTCAGCTATCGAGGAGCTGGGCACACTAATCATATACAAAACTAAAACGATGCAAACCAAATACGTTCCGAATTTGTGGAACAAAAAGTCGTTTCTCGGGCTTATAGCCAGGGACTTCCAAAATATGAAATATTACTGGCACTAAATTAGTTGTATATTATTTTAATTATTATTATCATATTACAATGTGATACAATATTAAATATAGCACATCTAAAAACTGCTTGTATCAAATAACTACTGATCACAACAAAATTACATAATAAATAGTGTCTTTTTATTTTAGTAAATTTAAAGGTCTGTAATCTCTAAAAATAATGCCAGATCCATTAATAAAGCTCGCGTGAGGTACTCAATTATCACTATTTCGCTAAAGTTATTTATTATATTTTCATTTAGAGCCTTATTTTTAATATTAAGCATAGTTTAAAATTTATCTTAACAAATAAAATGTGAAGTTCATATTTTGCAACCATATTACTTAAAATAATAGAGACAAATGATCAAAAATTAATAGACGACATTAAAATCAAACATTTTCGGATGAGTATAGACTATAGACACATACCAGTACCATTACCAGCTACTATTGAGTAGATTGATTATTTATTATCAGAATTAACATTAAATTTATTAATTCTTGATATTTTAGATTTATTATACAATTTTTTATAGTACCTAATTAACATTTTTTCATAATTAAAGTGTTATTCCACACAAAGGAAAGAAAAATACTTTTAAGAAAACATATAAAAACTTTAACGTATCTGTATTACGAGAAACTATTAAAAATATTATATGTTAAGTTTTTTTATTTGATAATCCCTGTCCGAAGCCGCGAGTTTATCGTTCGACGGCTCGCCGCCATTGTAATATTTCGCACGAGAAACAATTTGCGCCGCTCGAGATTCGGAACAGCCAAAACATTAGGCACGTCATAACATATTATTATTATTTAAAAGCGTGTATTTGTTATTATATTAGCTTTAATTTGTTAGGACGTATACATATTATTAGTAAAAACCTAAAAAAATGTAATTATGGCGCAGCATGGGTTCGATTCCATTTAGGGGAATAATATTTCATTTTCTGGTAACATGAGAAAATACGTCGTTGCTCGTTGCACGTTCTGCCACCAAATATACAATGTCTCGAAAATTAGGTGGAAAGAGAGCTGCTCGCTTCGCTACGACCAGGAACGGAAGACTCCTTTGATACTCTTGACCCCGGCAAGTGGTGGACGAAAAATAGCAGAGCAAGGATAGAGAGTTTAGTAGATATTGTAGATGACCCATACAACCCCACCAGGGTGGTGTCGGGTACACCGAGTAAAAGGGCTTCTTCCCAATAGAAAAAGAGACTTAAATATTCCCGTGGGTGAGATTAAAACCCACTACCATTCCGACATTAAATAATGCTTAAATCTAATTATCTAAACACAAAGATGAATATTTAAGATGCTAGCTACATCAAATCTCTACACAGCATCAGTGTACGGTATTGTTAATAAGTTATTCGCTCACATTTCCCCGTCTAACTAACGGTATATATGTACCTCTACATAAAGTGTAGTTCACAGGGCAAACATCGTGAGCAATTCGTGTCGGCCGAGCAAATCGCAAGATGCATTAAACTTTTTCTTACGTTTTGATTTGTCCGCCTCGTTTTCTGCGTTTTTTTGCCGTACAATATTTTAGAATATTTTTTTAAAAAAAATTGGAAAGAAACTGGAAAACGGAGTGTTCCAACACTAGGTTCCCTCTGCCTATGCTGCTGTACGCGGAATACAACAGAAAGCTTTTCTTTTATTTAATTTGTAATATATTTTTAAATAATACCAAAAAGCTTCCTACTTTTATATATTTCCATGTTTATTTTGACAATTACAAATTGTATTTAATTGTAGCTTTGAAACAACAAAGTTGTTCCTGGGAATGTTAACAAAGATAGAAATTTAAAATAAACTGATTATATTATTATATTTAAAATAAACTGATTAAATAAATTATATTATTATGTGTTTATCACTACGGCGTTAGACTGTGAACGTGATGGTTATAGGTTCAATGCCCATTTGGGGGAATCATTTTTTCCTATCTCCGCTCTGGTTAAATTAAGTGCCTTGAGTGAAACTATAGGTACATACAGTAGGAAGCCAAAAAATATCAAGCTAACCAGCCAGCTAACTAAGCTATTACATTTACATATATATATATATATATATATATATATATATATATATATATATATATATATATATATATATATATATATATATATATATATATATATATATCTATATATTATATATATATATATATATATATATATATATATATATATATATATATATATATATATATATATATATATATACTGTTCTCAATAATAAAAATTATATGAATATTTTAAATTTTGTAATATTAAGAAAGAACAGAAAAGGCGAGAGAATTCAAAGAATTTTCTAATGACACATTTATTCCGCTTTTGCGGTTTGATTGTGTCACCCAGCTATCGGATGACAGTCGCAAGGCCGCGACCGTTACACAAAGATGCCGGCGTTCTGAAAACTATAAAACATAAGAAAAAACCTAAAAATATGAAAATTGAGATTTCTAGAAATTTGTATAAAATGATATTAATAGACTTGAAGTAAGTATCTATAAATTACTATTTTTGTTAGAATCTGTAGAATCGTTTAATTTATTGCTATCCTGGAGGAGTAACGTGAGTAAATATAAATGCCTAAAACTAGTCTAAAGTCTAAAAATAGTACAATATAGTCATCCGTCTAAAACGGAAATAACTAAGAATTGTATATGACACACAACACTTTCTAAGTGGTCAAGGTAACTCAGCAGGTACAGGTGGCTACATTGAAATGGTTAACGTAAAATAATAGCCTATTAATGTTTAGTAAAATAATACAGCCTATAGCCTATATACTTCCTCGATGAATGGACTATCCAATAGTTCTTGATATTAGTGCGTTTAATGGAACAAATTCTTTTAACTTAGGAATCAGTAACAAGTCAAGAATCAGATCATTGAATCATTGAACAACAAAGTATTTTAACACTAGGTTCTCGCTGCCTTCCTTGCCTAAGTATAAGCGGGAAATGTGTGTAGCTAAAACTATTATTATAAATATTCGTATAAATACGAAACGCCATTCTTAAAGAACTGAACTGAACTCGTATATATATTTTTTTCATATTTTAAACTTGATATCTCTATTTCTCAAATACTAATAGAAATACTTGTTACATATCATGAATTAGACCCTAATTTACATTGCTCAGGAGCGCCGAAGCACAAATGTAAGGCGTCACGCGAAATGCGTATGTTGTAATATAACATGCTACAGTAAACACAGACTTCATTATTCGAGGGAGAAGACAGTGACTTGTTAATTCTCATAGCTCAAACTCAAAATGGTATTCTAAATAGATATTTTTTTTAAGTATTTTTAGCAAATGGGAGCAGGAGAAGCATCATTGGGGCGGACCAGTTTGCTCCTGCGGATGTGTCCTGATGAGGAGACAGGATATGTGGAGATATAGTAGTGGTGAGCTACATGCTGCCTGAGCGGTCATCCAAGCCAAGTGAGTCCCACGGCGAACCGAGGGAGGTTCCTTAGCCAGCCGCCAGCGACCGAGGCAGCAGCTCAGAAGTCAGATGACTAAAATAGAGAAATTAAGATAACTTACAATACAAAATATACATAATAAACACTTTTACATGTGGGTATCGAATCAAAGATCATGATATATACATATATTAAAACATTCTTTCAATGCACCGTATAAGCAGGTAGCAGGATATCGTGTATCCTCTTTCATATATATTTTTTTAAATTACGAATTGATAAATGGTAACAATACAAAAAAATAACTAATAATAAAAAAAGAATGACAAATGAAAATATATTATAGAATCAAAAGGAAGAAAGCTACAATCATAAAACCGTACACCGTAACATTGGAGACAGTAAGACAGCTTTCAGATATTAATTATCGCCTACACAAATCTAGTCTGACTCATGTTCTACCCACGCACTAGGATGCCACTGCCATTGTATGCAGACGCTGTAGCTTATTTTGAGAAAGTGCACGCACTTTGAATAATAAATTCCTGCCACGATCCACAACGATTTATAATTTTCGCTATATCTAAGCCTATGTAGCTATTGAGTTGGTAAAATGGAGCTTTAAGGCTGCGAATACAGCTAAGCTGCAAATTAAGGCTTCAGATATATTATACTCCGTATTGCTAAAATATTTCTTAGCCCTGATCTTGTCCAACAAAGCAAGTCAGCCAGTAAAAGAAAATTATATATATATATATATATATATATATATATATAGATATATATATATATATATATATATATATATATATATATATATATATATATATATATATATATATATATATATATTATAACAAACAAAGAGTAGTAGTAGTTAAATTCTTATGTTAATAATTCTTATCTTATGATACGAGTTTATTTCAATGATAAGAGCTTAATTTCGTAATCTCTAATATTGTGTGTTTTATAAGTATATTATGTAAATATTTTTTTCAGAATTACAAGCCAACGCACCTCAAAATATATATTTTTAAAAATAACGCTTTTAATAAAACTAATTTTTTATTCAAGCTTATCATTCCTTGACCGGTCTTATTCCATTAGTTCGACAGGCTTACATTATAAAAAGTCTAAGAACAAATTTCATTTTACTTTATAATCAGGCGCCCTACTGTGTCAGAGTCAAGCCAAGTCCACTCCGTAACTAATGTAGCCTTAATACCACATGTCTCTAAGCATTAGGTTACTAAACAACAATCTCAATTAACTGATATCCTAAATTGGATTTGATTCTATTCGTATAAGGTCTTTTAGTTTTTTAATAAATGCTACAATTAATATTATTAGATAGTACAAAGTCATTGAAGGTTTATTAGTTAATTTAAGTAATTTGAACTAGCTGTTAACACCTATGAAAGTCTTCGGTTCAAATAAAACGATTTCCTCGAAAATTTTATTACTCTTTTTATTCTGCATTATATTAAAATAAACTGATATGTCAATTAAAATGTTGATCCAAATGGTATCATTATCATGCACTGTAATTGAAAACTGAGATTTATTTCCATCCACTTTTCTAAAGTGAGTGCTAGTCTATGGGGCCTAACGAGGAACGTTAGGTGCCATCGATGGAAATTAACGAGTTCCAACGACTTTGTCTAAACACACTGAAAAGACAATAAAATACGTATTATTGTATTAATAATAGTGAAAATGAATTTATAATCGTCATTATAGTGTCAGTCAGACATATCTATACTGTACTTTAATACCCTTTATCAAAAATATTTTTGCCAAATATTAGATTCTGGACCTATTAATAATAATAAGTCCACAGTGGAATATTTGGCTAAAATAATTTTAATTTCTTTCCAAATCAAATTGAATGCAAGCTTTTATTTTAATATATATATATATATATATATATATATATATATATATATATATATATATATATATATATATATATATATATATATATATATATATATATAATATATATACCTCAAGGCCTCACCCTTTTTAATGCTATAAAATAAATATAATCATATGATGTTTGGTCAGATGCCAAACAGGTTCGGGTCGTTGACCTATGAATTAGATTACTTATAAGTTACTGTGACAAGAATGTTTTAAGTGATTTTATCGGACTTAAATAAATTAATATTGAAGCTTTCGTCACCACTGTACACGCAAGGTCTTAAAATTGGGTGGAAAGCTAGGAACGGAGAGTTTTAGCACTATGCTCTCACCGTCCACCCTGCTGTATGCGGGATACAGTGTAAAGCTGTTTATTTACTTGTCGATAGTGTCTGACTGCGGACGCGGTTGTGGATTCAATCTCCATTTGGTGGAATCAACTTTTTTCATTTTACTCTTATAATACAGAGCGTATCATAGAGTTTATTCAATCTGGTATGGGCTATCAGTGAGCTTCGATATATTCATTCCACATATACCTATTTCTTAATCAAGTAAATATTAATGTTTTGCTAAATATAAAAAAAAAATATTATTATATTCTCCCGAATTATGCAGTATGGGGATTCAGATTTTTTAAATTTTTTTTAACCAGCCTAAGAAGTGTATCTCACTATTATACATTATAATAGAAATTACGTGAGAATTCAATACTAAAAGAACAAAAACTTAAAATAATTCCAACTAAACTTAGGTGGTGCTTAAACCGCAGGTGCTTTCCTCATATAAGTTAGGGTAAGCCGCGTCATTTACCTCATGGTAGCTCATAAGTAGTAAAATAAAACTCCCAGGTTAAAGCGATGAGCGATGAAGAAAAAAGCTGTAACTTGTATCACACAGCACAAGCAACTTGCCTTAAAAAATTGTCATATTTGCATAAGACACTGGATAGTTTAATAATTTTAATATTCGAGCATATCATGGTAGTCGTAGGTTCAAATGTGTATATTTTATAATATTTATATAATAGGATAAAGCCATGATACAATTTTGACATGGTTGCCAAAACACTTTTCTCACCTACACACTTTACAGCGTAAAAAGTTGCTGACATTCTGCTTAATTTCAAAAGCTACTAAGACGAAATGTAATCAATCGAGCTTTAAATAATAGAATCGAACTCACAAACAACGTGTTGTAAGACAGATTGTCTAAAATCGCAATTATTTCTCATATACTATATTAAAAAAGAATATTTATTACTCTGTCGGATATACAACATTAATATAAGCTGCATCTATCAATTGACCACCATTACAATAACGATAATTTAATAGCGAAAACAGCCATGTCCAATTCAACGTAATTATACCATTTACTGGCAGTCTACTTACATATTTATAAAGCTGTCGACATTATCTTACGAAATGGGTGGAAAAGCTTATATGCAAATCGATCAGGCAAAGAGATACTTTCGTAGTGGTTTTTAGGTTAACCAGGTGACAAATCGCTTTGGACATCTGATGGTGAACGCCTTGCCTGTCCTTAATAAATTGCATAAATCAGAATCAGAATCAAACAGCGTCTACTGTAAACATGACAGTTTTGGGTTCGATGCCCGTTTGGGGGGAATGAAGTCTTTTCATTTTGCTCGCTCTGGTAACAAGGCTTGGTAGCAATGTCTCGAAAGGTGAAAAGTGAGGACGAAGTGTCCTAACACTATGCATCCTCTGCCTTTCCGCTATATACGGGATACAGCGTCGAGATAAAAAAACATAAGGTTTTATTTCCCTGCTCTATCAAAACAACAATATATACAAGTCACTACTTCGAACGCAAAGTGGAGAACGGCGTGTCCCGGTATCTTCTATTTCTTAATTTGATTCATATATACTCGTATGTATATGTATGTACCGAAATAAATATCATGGTTAAGTTCAGTCAGGTTCACTCGTTTAAAATTATGTTTCTTTTAAATAGAAAGTAAAGCTGACATATTTCTAATATATATTAAATATTGAAATATGATATGATTTATCCAACTTGATCTTCATTCATAAATAAAGTACACACACACACACACACACACACACACACACACACACACATATATATATATATATATATATATATATATATATATATATATATATAATATATATATATATTATATATATATATATATATATATATATATATATATATATATATATATATATATATATGAGATGGTATGGCCACGTTTTGCGCCGGCCTAAGAACTAACTCGGAAGAAAATGCCTTGATATGTCTATCCCTGGAGTAAGACCCCCCGGACGCCCAAGGAAGCGATGGCTGGACGTCGTGACGCACGACATGAGAGCCAATGGACTAACCACTGAGGATGCTCAAGACCGTGCAAAGTGGAGTAGACTGAGTAGGAAAGCAGACCCTGGCAATAAGCTGGGATAATGCTAAGTGGAAGAAGAAGAAAGAAGATATATATATATATATATATATATATATATATATATATATATATATATATATATATATATATATATATATATATATATATATATATATATATATATATATATATATATATATATATATATATATATGTGTCTGTAATATGTGTGTGTAATAAGCTTTACTATTGACGATCATACAACAAATACATATACTATAACAAACTAGAACCTTTGGGAATAGCCGAGTCCGACTAGAAATTGCTTGTAGACATATTGTTTTATTTACATAAACAACTTTCCTTCATATTTCCCTTATGGGTTCATTTTGTAACAATAAATAATTTCTTAGAATTCCGTATACCTATAGAAAATTTACAACAGGATCCCATTACGTATCCACGCCCTCTAATAAAATACAACATATAAAAATAAAACATTTAATCGTACTCGAAATTTTTATTTCGCTATAAAAGCTATCTGTAATAAAGATTTGAGTCATAAAATATAAAGAAATAAATGGTAGCAAAATAACTAAAAAATTAACACACATCGAAAATATCACAGTTCAACGATCTCAAGATTATGACGAGATGAAATTACATCCGGCTAATGTTCGATAGAAATGAGCAACATCGCTGTTACTTGGCCTTATACTCTATTAATAATATGTTAATTTGAAAAGCGCTTGTCAGCGCTTGAAATATATTTTAGGTTACACGCTTTATCCCGAATGAGGCAGGGTAGGAAGAGGCCAGGTAGAGTCAACATCGTTTTTATCCCAGATTTTATAGAGTTTTTATGAATAATATTAACTTAAATTTGTTAAAAGAGTATTTATTAATAGTATTTATTAAATTACTATTTTTATTCTATAATATAATATAAAAAGTATTCAAATTAAGAAATTTCATACCTGAGACAAATTACAAAGGCCAAACCCTTTGTAATTTGTCTCATGATGAAATTTCGTATAAAATATACTATTATAAAAGTTAAATTCTCAACTTAACATTCAACGCATTCATTTATATTTTTAGCACTTACTAATAAAAATTCTTGTAAAATTTCATGTCCATTTCGCTAAATACGAGCAAAATTGCTCATCAAGCGTTGAACAATTTATCGAAATTATTCTTAGCCGAGTAAGCGCAAATTTACAACGTCTGGAATTCATTGATCACGAACCGAAATGGAAATGGCATAACTTTAAAATTCAAAATGAAATAGCCAATTATAACGCAGAACATTATAATTTACAATAATGTTTATATACATATACGATTACGGTAGGGGTTTACCAGGGCTCAGCTCTTAGTCCGTTATTACTTAATGTAGTGCTGGATACTGTCTCGGCCTACATCCAAGGCCAGCCTCCGTGGCTGATGATGTATGCCGATGACATAGCACTCATTGACGAGAACCGACTGATGCTGGAGCGTAAAGTGATCGCCTGGAAGGGTGCGCTCGAGAAAGGTGGTCTTAAACTGAATGTGTCGAAGACCGAGTACATGGCTTACAGGAAGCCGGACTCGAGCACCATCCACATCGGACCTGAGCCAGCCGTTAAGTCGGAGAAGTTCAAGTACCTTGGATCCGATAAGCATGAGTCTGGAGGCATCGACCACGACATCCATGCCCGTATAAACGGTGCCTGGGCCAAATTGCGGGAGGTCACTGGTGTGGTCTACGATAGCAGAATACCGCCCAAGCTCAAGGGACTGATATTCAAGAGCATTATCCGACCGGTTCTTTAATACGGCAGCGAATGTTGGCCAACATTATCTCGGCACACTCAGGAGCTTCACGTTACGGAGATGAAGATGCTGAGGTGGATATGTCGCGTTACGCGGTCCGACCGCATACGCAACACATACGTAGCGGATAAGCTCCAAGAACGTCGCCTAAGATGGTATGGCCATGTTCCTTCCGACCTGAGAACTATGTCGGAAGGAAGTGCCTTCCGACCTGAGAACTATGTCGGAAGGAAGTGCCTTAACATATCTGTCCCTGGAGTTAGACCACCCGGACGCCCAAGGAAGCGATGGTTGGATGTCGTGAGAGCCAATAGATTGTCCACTGAGGATGTTAAAGACCGAGCAAAGTGGAGTAAGCTGAGTCGGAAGACCCTGGCAAACGAGGCCGGGACTAATGACAGGCAGATATATATATATATATATATATATATATATATATATATATATATATATATATATATATATATATATATATATATATATATATATATATATATATATATATATATATATATATATATATATATATATATATATATATATATATATATATATATATATATATATTATATATATATATATATTTTTAGCACTTACTAATAAAAATTCTTGTAAAATTTCATGTCCATTTCGCTAAATACGAGCAAAATTGCTCATCAAGCGTTGAACAATTTATCGAAATTATTCTTAGCCGAGTAAGCGCAAATTTACAACGTCTGGAATTCATTGATCACGAACCGAAATGGAAATGGCATAACTTTAAAATTCAAAATGAAATAGCCAATTATAACGCAGAACATTATTATTTACAATAATGCTTATATATATATACGATTACGGTAGGGGTTTACCAGGGCTCAGCTCTTAGTCCGTTCTTATTTAATGTAGTGCTGGATACTGTCTCGGCCCACATCCAAGGCCAGCCTCCGTGGCTGGTGATGTAGGCCGATGACATAGTACTCATTGACGAGAACCCACTGATGCTGGAGCGTAAAGGGATCGCCTGGAAGGGTGCGCTCGAGAAAGGTGGTCTTAAACTGAATGTGCCGAAAACCGAGTACATGGCTTGCAGGAACCCGGAGTCGAGCACCATCCACATCGGGCCTGAGCCAGCTGTTAAGTCGGAGAAGTTCAGGTATCGTGGATTCGATAAGCATGAGTCTGGAGGCATCGACCACGACATCCATGCCCGTATAAACGGTGCCTGGGCCAAATTGCGGGAGGTCACTGGTGTGGTCTGCGATAGCAGAATACCGCCCAAGCTCAAGGGACTGATATTCAAGAGCATTATCCGACCGGTTCTTTTATACGGCAGCGAATGTTGGCCAACATTATCTCGGCACATTCAGGAGCTTCACGTCACGGAGATGAAGATGCTGAGGTGGATGTGTGGCGTTATGCGGTCCGACCGCATACGCAACACATACGTAGCGGATAAGCTCCAAGAACGTCTCCTAAGATGGTATGGCCATGTTATACGCCGACTTGAGAACTATGTCGGAAGGAAGTGCCTTAACATGTCTGTCCCTGGAGTTAGACCACCTGGACGCCCAAGGAAGCGATGGCTGGATGTCGTGAGAGCCAATAGATTGTCCACTGAGGATGTTAAAGACCGAGCAAAGTGGAATAAGCTTAGTCGGAAGGCAGACCCTGGCAAACGAGGCCGGGACTAATGACGGGCAGATATATATATATATATATATATATATATATATATATATATATATATATATATATATATATATATATATATATATATATATATATATATATATATATATATGTATATATATATATATATATATATATATATATATATATATATATATATATATATATATATATATATATATTATATATTATAGAGTAGATAGTTAGTTATAGTAGTTATTATAGAGTATTTAAATACATTTAAAAAAATATATATTTTAAATAAAAAGAAACAATATGTATGTGTGAAACATATCTATAAAGTAGTGATCCTTATTATCAATATGTTAACTGATGGGAATGGTTATATTTAAAATTATTTTGGAGATAAGTACTTGGTTCCTTAACAATAGGTCCACTCTACCTACTAATGACAGGCAGAAAAACAAAAGATATATATATATATATATATATATATATATATATATATATATATATATATATATGTATATATATATATATATATATATATATATAGAGAGAGAGAGAGAGAGAGAGAGAGAGAGAGTATTTAAGTACATTTAAAAAAATATATTTTAAATAAAAAGAAACAATATGTCAGTCAAACAATCAGTACCATACAGATGCTGCTTGCAAGCCAATGACTATCTAGAAGACGTTTTTATATCTACACCATTCGTGATATATTTAATATGTTAACGAAAAAAATATGCAGGGCGATGTAAAATCCCTTATAGGACACGGATTTATAATTTTTTCAGTTTTTGTTTGTCTGTTTGTCTGTATCATCTACATCTTCGAATCTACTATCGGATTTAAAATTGTGTATATTAGTTAGGTCAGGGCAGGATGTAGGCTATAATATACTTTACTAAAGCATAACTGTTATAGAATCATAGTAGGCCAGCTGAATTATAAGAAATACTGAAATGCTGCCATTTTAAAAATGAGAGAACGTGTGATCCACATGACATATAAAAATCAAAGATCTGATCTGAAACAATAAGAAATTAGAAAATAGCTCCTTAGTAAAAGTTATTGGGCGTTATGACCATTTTTCATTGAAAACCATTTCATTAAAAAACAAAAACCATTATGTCCAGCTCTGTAAACTGCATGAAATACGGAAATAGCGCCTTAACAAAAGCGATTTGACGTGGTGAAAATTTCGGTTGAGTTTTTATATATAATATTGAATATCTGGAACACTTGATGTATAACCAAAATAAAAAAGCTAAACTAAAAAAAATAAGTAAAATTTCTATAGTAATAATTATTGGACCTAATAAGTTGTTTTCGTTGTCATGTAAAAATCTAACATGTGGGATCTCATAAATCCCAACAAACTATATGTTTATTAAAAATATTGTATGTATAGCTTTATCTAATATGTCTTTCCTTGAAATAAGTAAATTCGTTAAAATTGTGAATTGAATTTTTCATCTTTATATGATTGATTGATGAATTTGAACACTCCCCATGAACACTCTCCGTTATTGAATTTAAAACAAATCTCCTTTAACAAAATTTGCGTATATTTTAAAAAGTAAAAAAGAAATATAGCTATACAACAACTATGGCGACTAAAGTTGCAAGCTTGCACTGCACTTTAACATCTATAATAGGCCTTTGTCAGACTACAACATTAACTCAGAAACAAGCCCTATCTCGATAACACAATATAACTGAAATGAACCCATAGTCAAGCTCTCTGCTTTCCGCCCGAAATCGAAACTTGATTGCTAAAACTCAACACCGCGCTTTATCTTGCCACCACTCCTGTCCTATAACAACTCATTATCCCTGGCCACAATATTAATTATTTTTATACAATCATAGACGACTTATAAATAACGTAGTATTTTGTCCAAAATAAAAGACGATTTTATGGCTCAATAACTTAATTTATTCCTAACAACGTTTAGGGCGACGAGAAGTAGGTATAATTATAAACAGGTAGTGGATACTACCAACTATACTACCAACATATAATCGTATATATATATATATATATATATATATATATATATATATATATATATATATATATATATATATATATATAACATATATTAAGTATATTTGATATAAATATACATACATTCATATACTACTACTCGTATTTTACGTTCTTGATAAAGGATGTGCAATAAATATTTAATTATTATAAATATTTAATTATATATATATATATATATATATATATATATATATATATATATATATATATATATATACATATATATATATATATATATATATATATATATATATATATATATATATATATATATATATATATATATATATATATATATATATATATATGTGATATAACATATATTAAGTATATTTGATATAAATATACATACATTCATATACTACTACTCGTATTTTACGTTCTTGATAAAGGATGTGCAATAAATATTTAATTATCTACAATTTCTACGCTTTATAAAGCCTTTTGATACATGTGAAGTGTTTGAAATTCATTAATAATTTGTAATAAATTGTTTTATGAGCGTCTCCGTAGAACATGTTTATTTTTATTGTTCATAACATAATTTTCTATTGTCATCTCCATTCATTTCAAAATCAGACATTATCATACTAAAAATAGAACAAAAATATCGAATGAATTGAGAATAATGTACATTTTTGTCATATAAAATACCTGTGAAAGGCTTATCTCACCACAAAAGCCTTGTATTGAAACTACAATACAAAATAGCCAGGGATAGTCGATACGAGAAGAAAAATTTAATCTTGATACACTTAAGATAGCTAAAGCTCAGGTCTAAAAAGTTTGTGATATTCAATAAAGCGCCTTATTTTTAATACAATAAAGTTTTAAACACATGTTTTGTCCCCTAAAGCCCTAAGAATACCTTCTGGCTTAGAACTTTGTTATAATAAACTTAAACGATTTTATACCAGAACTAGCCTGTATCAAAGGAAATGCAGTTAATTTTTATTGATTATAGCTATTGGAAGGATATAAGGTACCTTACATTACATTGTTGCCCGTTGTTATGTAGGTATAATATAAAATCTTACTTCACTCAGAAATTTCAAAGTTGCTAAATTGTCCACTCTCTGTCTCTCTCTGTCGGAAATAAAGAGAAAGAGAGAATTTAAGACGAGAGAGAGGTTAAGACACTCCATTTTCCGCTTTTGGCCCGAATGAAGACATACTTGTTGAGTGGAAGAACTCAACGGCACCAGTGAGAGAATTCTGGATATTTTTTAAAATAAATATTAATTTATAAATCTGAATTATTTATTAATTTTATAGCTTTTCTTATTAACTTATTAAGAAAACCTAAAACTAATTGTCCTACTAAACAGTTTTTAAAAAATATAATCATAAAAATATATTAAGTATACATTTATTTTTTTTTATTTCTACTCAATATGGTTGCAATTTAACAAACTGACAGATATTCGCCAGGAGCTATATAGTATTCTACATAAAACTTGATTAATGCAATGCATTCGAGATCACGCCGTCGGTGTTTTATGTTATTATCTTTTGTTGATATAAAGCAAAATTATTTTATTCTTAGTATCCTTTTTCTTGATCATTCTAGAAATAGTCTTGATACAAATATATATAACAAAGTATCACAATAAACAGACATATAATAATCTTTATTTTTTCGTAGTGTTTTAACACTAGAGATAAATGTCTGCTTAACTTGCTGTACGTGAGATATAGCACAAAGCTAATAATAATTTATATTAAAGAATTTCTTTTTATTTAAGTATCGTCGTGGCGGAGAAGTAGTGTCTGTCTGTTGTGGGTTCGATTCCCACTCGGGGAGAATGAATTATTTAAATTTTGCCCACTCTGGCAACAAACAAAAGCGCTGCTTTGAATTCCGCCACTCAGCACGCAATGCCTCGAAAGGCGGAATGTCGGAGATGGAGAGGCTTACCACTAGGTACCTCCTGCCCTGCTATGTGTGGGATACAGCGCTATATATATATATATATATATATATATATATATATATATATATATATATATATATATATATATATATATATATATATATATATATATATATTATATATTGTAGTTATTATTTTGTAAAACATAGAGCCAAGACATGCCGTTCTCCACTTTGCACAGATTTTATAGATAATGCGTACGAAACTCAACAAGATGCAATAACGCCCATGCCCAACGGCTCGCTTTATCTTATAACATCGAATATATAACAAAACAATACTTAAATATAAACATTATCAGGTATTTATTAATTTTGCCACTATAGCCACAAAGTCGAACGAAAAAATATTAAGAAATTATTATCTTTACTCTATAAGTACTATATGTATTATTTAATGAGCTGCTGCTAGAAGTTTATATTACAACTTCAATTCATTGTTTGACTATCGATCATTAGGATATATGGATTATATAACTATGATACTAAAATAAAATAAATAATTAAAATATTTAGATTAGAACGTAGTGGCCGCTGCAGCGCTTCAGTCAGTTTTCTAAGTCTAGCCGGGTTCAAGTCCTTGGTGTGAGCCCGTCGCCCAGCATCTGACTCGTAACGTGTGATTCGATGCCCACTTCAACAAATATTTTATTTTAGTTTTGTTTCTTCGCTTTGGTAACAAGACAAAAGCGCAGCATGGAAACCGGTTATCGGAGTGTCTTTACACTAGATTCCCTCTGCCTAGCCTGTTATGTACAGGATACAGCAAAAACAATAATAATTAAAATAAAACAATCAAGTAGTTTTGATATATTTATATTTTACACTTACACTTTAGAAACTATAGAAATTATGGGAAAAAATAATAATAAAATTAAATTGTGCATATGGTAAATAAAATTGAATGTATTTACATATGCAAGTTGGATGCTCCATACTGTGAAATTCCAACTCAACGTATTGGCACGAGTATTTGCGCTCTTGTTAGAAACATCCTTTTGCTCTGCAGAGCAATTTTAATGGAATTTTAAATTGAACTGCTCTATCGTTGCTCCACATTCATATTATTTCTAGTAATAAGAAATAACATAGTTTCACGTGTAACAACAATTGTAAAACAAATGTAGACACTTGCTTTTCCTTGAAAATCAGAAACATAAATAAAAAATGTTATAAAAATATTTTTTATAATAAATTTTAATATGAAGAATAATTTGATTGAGGTCGTGTCGCACAATGGGCCAGCATTTATTTTTTTGAGCCTGAAAGTTGTTGGTTCGATTCCACTCGTGGTAATGAATTAATCATGCTTCTTAAGTTCCACCACTCAACTATAGCTAATGAAAATATATTAAATTCTTAGTCTGAATAAAAAAATATTTCAACATAAGCACATAATAGAAAAGAAATATTATATTTAATAATATATTCAAAGAAACACTAGCCCAGTGTCTATCAAGGCTGACATATCGGTTGTATCAGCACCGTAGTTACAAAAAATACCTAAAGCAAGCGGCCCGCCTTGATTCTTGAAGTGAAAAAAAGGGCAAAAAAATTAACTCCGCCTGTACCACAACTGATGTGTGCTCGTATATTATATTTAGTTGTAGTTAAACAAAAAATATTATAGTAAGATAATGAAGAATGTCTAAACGTTATTTTTTTTTATATTTCAGCATTTATTTTGCTAACAGCTTATATATAACAGTTAGGATGCTGTTATATGCTGTCAATTAGTTGATTATCAATATGTTTTTATTCTTATTGTGACTAGATTTGATTGCCTGTAAGAGATCACTTGTAGAGTTGATA
The DNA here is from genome assembly GCA_037127375.1 of Dione juno. Lineage (NCBI taxonomy): Eukaryota > Metazoa > Arthropoda > Insecta > Lepidoptera > Nymphalidae > Dione > Dione juno. The sequence continues at coordinate 1,586,760 of JAXRJS010000023.1, read as the reverse complement.
AGACCGACATAGCTGTTATCTTAATAATTTGTAATATTTATTTTCTTTTTTATATGCAATAAAGTATTATTATTATTATTATTATTAAATTTTATACCATTTTAAAAGTTTAAATTTGATATCATACTTTTGATGAATCGTTACATATCGATCATAAGTTCAAACTTCTTGATGAACGAGGAACAAGACGGGACGTTCAATATAATTTCTATCAAGTCTCTAATACAATAAGTGTATCTAAAACAGTAAAATATCATAAATATTTGATGATCAGTACTTTATTTACAGAAACATTCATTTCTCAACATTACAACATTTTTTGTTTTACACTTTAATCCTAACAGCTTGTCTAGATTTGAACTCCAAAATAAAAATATCACCAAAAACAAATTACAAATCATAATTAATTTTTTAAAGGAACAAAGTGTAATTGTAAATGCTATAATTATAGATTCCAATCCCACTCAGGCTTCCGGACAGAAGGCAAAGAACTAAATTTCTTGACACTAGTTTTTCTTAAAGCTTAGAGTAGTGTAGAAAAATAATCAATTTTGATTTATATATTTTATCTATTATATACACTATATTCAATATTCAAGGTTCTCATCATCAGTTAATTAATTATTGGTTATCTTAAATTAACATACCGGCGCTACCACATAATTATATATATATATATATATATATATATATATATATATATATATATATATATATATATATATATATATATATATATATATATATATATATATATATAAATGACATTTTCTTGTATTTGAAAATATAAAACATTTATATAATAATCACTATTTCGAAACTTTTTACAGGTTTTCATTAACATGAATATGACATGTTAAATATAGAAATATTTCATAACTTTGTAACGTAATCGATTCGATATGGCCACCATAAGCTTAAGCTTTTTTTTTGATCTTTTTGTTCACATTACTGTATTTTTGCATAATTTAAATTTTGTATACTATTTAATTATTCATCCAATTAATTAGTCTAATTAGTAGTTTAATTAGTCAACCAATATATATGAAAGGAAGCTTTAAAGAAGAAATAGTAAAAAAAAGTATGAATGTTTTGTTTAAGCTATTTGTGAAGTCCATCTCATATCTAAAAAAGACAAATACATTATTAGATTGGTTTTAATTTTTCATATTACAGAACAACTTTGATTAGAACATTTTTCTATTATATAAGAAGAAACTTCTGTATGAGTGATATGTGTAATCTATTTAATATCAAGAAATAGTAAAAAAAATATCGTTATCCTTTGCAGTTTTTTTTTAAATTACAGAAAGCGAGACAAGCGCTGGTTGTCAATTTAAGTGTCTAGTAAAAAAAACTATTACAGAAAAAAAGTATACTTAATACTTATTTACCACTTACAGATTCCTCATAATTTACCCTTTTCATTATACGTATCATATTTAAACAAGCAAAACCTAAACCTGCCATTAAAATATAGACAAATAAATAAAAAAAATGAAAGATCTTAAAATAAGTTGTTAAAATTTCTCCACGCCATAAAGATTCTATTAAAACTACTATAGAGAAATCAATTCAATCCGTGCAGTTGCACATTATTCGCGATCGCGGGGCATGAGACGTCGGTGACCTTTAAGCATTTCTATGTCTTGTTCATTTCAATATCTGAGATCGGCTCGCTTGCGCCGGCGCGCGGCATTTTCGTTATTTTCCTTTTGTACTGGTTGATGCACGTTACTATACTTTCTTATTTTTTTTATTCATGCACATGATCCTTGCCTTTGATGGCTAATGCATTTGACTGTATTACTATAGACATTACTTGAAACTAGACTTAGACTATTTCTATTGTTACTATACTATTGTTTTATTTGTCGCATATATGAGACGAAACTACTTAGCATTCAATGGGTTCACTATGCGTGTACCGGCTCCATCATCAGGGTGAGGAGCTCGGAGTAGCAGGATGCTATGGCTAGGAGTGGCATGTGCACTTTATGATCACCAGATCAGTAGAGCAGTAGAGGATGGAGCGCAAATACGCAAATTTAAGATAATTCTACTAGTCTCACCTTCGAAGACCTTTCATAAAATACTCAGTACAGTACTTTCAATTTGCGATGGCTCTTTTAGCAAATTATAGAAAGATTTCGTTATTTTACCTCTAGCTTCTACTTCTACGTCTACCGGTATTTAGAAAACGAATGTAACCTTATACAAGATACATTGTATATTTAATACAAAAAAATAGCTTACTTGGAGTAGACAAGAGAACTTTAAGGTTTCCATTATCAATTTATAAATGCAATTATAAATCAACTTAATTGAAGATGAAATATTACACAAATATATAATATCGATATTAAAATAATATATCTCAACATCAACAAACTAAAGTAACTATATTAAATGACAAGCCCTGCAATAAAAATGTCATATGCTCAAAATAGAACTAGACTTTACACATACATATGTATATATTGTAAATATTGTTTTGTTATAGGTGAAGGCTGTATAAAATACAGCTTGGATCTCTTTTTAGCATGCTTTCTCTTGCTATCTCTTTTTTACTGTATCTTCTTCTCGTCTACTTCATACAATGTGACATTGACGAAGTGATCTGTACTAAACTGGCACGCTCGGAACCAACATCAATCCTCTTCACTTTGGACTCTCAAACGCAATTATAATGGCAGCTCTATTTATTGGCTAGTGGTTATTATGTAAACTGAATAGGATCATAAAATCTGTTAGATTATAGAATTTTTGGTACTCTTGAATACATTTGACAGCAAAATGTATAAGTTAAATAGTAATACCAATAGCTTCATAATAGAAAAATCTGTACAGATTATTAAATCGTATATTGTCAATGCCAATTTTTATATATTTACACTTATCTGGTCCAGTCCAAATGTCACGACTGATATATTATTTCCCATTATAAAATTCTTGAGATAAAATCTTAGTAGAGCAATGTAATTAAAGAGATTAAATACTAATATAAACTTTTTGCTTGCTTACGTAACCGAATTTCTAGTAATAATAAATTTGGGGCCGTCATGGAGTAGTTGGTGGAAGGTGTCACTACAAAGCCCGTTGGTTTTGTAGTGACAAAGCCAACTGGGCTCAATTCCCAACGAAGGCAATTTATTTAATTTAATTAATAATGCTTGCGGACTGTCGGTACGGGACTGGATACTAGATTACCTTACTATCTTACTATATGATACAGCTTGAAGTTGAAAAAAAAAACTTGTATATCCATTCAATTGATTTGAATGGGGCTAAGTTTGTAGTTTTAATTCGACGGCCATTTAAATCTTTTGCGGCCTAATTTTTAATAGCAATTTGCTAAGATAGCATACAATCAGTGACATATGTAGTATTTATATCCTTAGAATGCTATTTAACTTCATTATCAATCAAAATGTAGGCCGTCGTAGTGCAATGGCATACTATCTGACTGTAAAGGCGACGGTAGTGCGTTCGATTCCCACTCGGAGAAAATGAATTATTTCATTTCCTTGCTCTGGTAGGTTTACCCTTATAGGTTTGTTTAGTTGAACATGATAATTGAAGGTACTACTATATCGAATTGAAAAAAAAATAAAGTACTTAATTACCTGGAAGATATGGTACCAAAGTACCAATTTAACAAAAAAATTATATTCGATATTTCATTTATCGACAAAGGACAATGGACGTAGTCTATATAACATCACGTTAATCGTTTCGATGTAACCTTCTGTACTTGGGATCTGAGATCGGATCATTCCTTTTAAACACGCGGACAAAAACTTTTTTTTTGTACTTTATATATATTCCATATAGCATATATTTTTAAGGATAACACAACTGCTTATATAACAAAAACTCATTAAATCCATACAATGAATGAAAATACAATTTATACTATATTAGGTCTTATGCTCAACATACATATATATATATATATATATATATATATATAAATATATATATATATATATATATATATATATATATATATATATATATATATATATATATATATATATATATATATATATATATATATATATATATATATATATATATATATATGCGCGGGATGTAGCTTCACGCTGTTCCGCAGATACCAGAGGTTCCCTCTTAACTTAACTTTAAGTCAAGTGATATGCTACTTAATGTTAAAAAAGATTAACCAAATAAATCTAATGACAAAATATAATGACAAACTAACCCAGTCAGGCAAATAAATTAAATGAAACATGTATACTTATATATAAGGTGCAAATAATCAGAATTTCATTAAAGAATAAATCGTAGTCGTGATTGCACTTGTGTACTTAATAATAAACTAATTGGTGTCAAGGCGAATTACGAATATTATATATATATATATATATATATATATATATATATATATATATATATATATATATATATATATATATATATATATATATATATGTATAACATATATACATAGTATATATTGTATATGTATGACTATACTACCTTTTACCTGGGCCTTCGCCCGCTTGGTCCAATGGACATAGCTAAGACTAGAGAGAGTAGTTGTGTTTGACACATGACACATTCTAGGTGCTTACAACACTGACCGTAGTATGCTACGGTCTATAGGCTATAGCCTATATTTGGGCCTCGAAGATGTGTGGACTAAGTAACACAAATTTATATAGTACAATTTTATTTCAATTCAGTCCAAGACTTCCGGAGATAAGCACGTTCAACCAAAGTACAAGACACACTCTTGACTAAAAGATGGCAATGATTTGAAAGTAACAAATTTAATTATAAAAAAGTTCACACAAATATTCAGTTTGATTTTTTTTTTCATTTTATTTATGTACCTCATAACTAGCATACAGTAAATATATAAGAATAGGAAAACAAAAATTGTGTACAAAGGATAACTTATCTCTAAAAGAGATCTCTTCCTGAAACCCTTGAATGTAAGAAAAAAATGTTAATTAAAAAGATTCGGGTACAGATTGTGATTATTAAATAAATAATATACTACACACAATATTATATATTTAATATAAATAAATATCATAATATACATACAAATATAATATAATGCAAATAAAAAATTAAATTAAAATATAAATAAAAAGGTGAAGTAACGGATAATACGAATATTAATAATATTAATTAAGGTAAATAAAATGTCGCTTAGATGCTAATTTAAAGGATACTGATTGCTAATATATTTAAAAGTGTGTTCCATAAACGCACTGCCTGGACCGTAAATTATTTTTAATAGAAAAATGTGTTATAAGGCATAAGGTTTTTATTATATATATATATATATATATATATATATATATATATATATATATATATATATATATATATATATATATATATATATATATATATATACTAAAACTCATTTATTGCTTATTGAAAGAGCGCAAAGGGCTCTGCTTAAAGTTTGCTATTGTAGGCCTCGTTTATTTCCTACAGCGAAAATATACGAACTTAGCCAAGTTTTAACGGTAAGGCAGCTCTTTATTTTAGCCATCGCTAGTAGGCAGCATTCTCTGACCACTTTCACCCCTGACATAGGTCGTAGAAATTTTCTTGTAGTTCGAACATCATTAAACAAGACTTTTTTCAGCCATAATTTTTTTGTCTTCTTAGGTCCATGCGTATATAATTATCTTAATAAGTTGCTTTCCTTGTATAATTTAAATAAGAAAAGGTTAAAAATATTTGTTACTAATTGGTTGCTAAAACAATCTTATGAAAATATTGAAAAAAAAATTTTAGAGATCTTGAGATAACATTTTATATAGACTATTCACTCAATAAACACACAAACACACACACTCACACATACACACGCTCACACATACACACACATACACACACTCACACATACACACACCCACGCACATACACCTATTGCTATTATTTAAGTTATTTTATATGTTTAATAATTGTAACGACTTGATGATTTTGTGTTCAAAAGCCTTGTTTATATTATTTGCTTCTGAGGTGGAGACCTGGTGACCTGTAACACGGGTTTTGAACCTAACACAGGCACCACCAACCTACAATGGAATAGTGTTACAATGGCTTAATAAATTGTAGCTTTATTATTTGTTCTTGGTTGAAATAAAAATAAATATTATTATATTATTATTATTATTATATCCATTTTTGTTTAGTATAAATTAATATTCAAATTAAGAAATCAATTGTAATAAAATTTACTTAAATCTTATGTAAAGTATGCATTAAGTATTTCAATGCAAAACAAATTTTATTGCACGTCTCGTAATAAATTTCATGCAGCGTTAAACCAAAATGAAGATACACCGAGCCTTTAATAAAAGCTACTAACAACGTCGATTATCTCGAAAACTCGACGAAAATAGCTACAGGAATCTTTATACCCCATGTTTAAGATATTTTTCTTTATTTTCTTTTTAAGAATTATAATGCGCTACATTTTATAGGTCTATCTTTTTATTTTTAATGGTTGACTATATATATTTTTTTAGATTCACGTTGTATCCCGCGCAGCAGGGTAGGCAGAGAGAACCGTAGTTAAGACACTCTTCCCCACTTTCCGCCTTTCCAGGCATTGCGTGTTGAGTAGCGGAACTCAACGCCGCGCTTTTGTCTTGTTGCCAACAAACAAAAACGAAAATGTGAAAATGAAAATGAAAACAATTCGTTCTCCCATAGTGGGAATCGAACCCGCAAACCGTCGCCTTTACAGGCAGACGCTATGCTATACATTATTTTGATTTCTTCTGGTTAATAAAGCACTCAATTAATGGCCATACACACACGCACATACAATTCCACAATTAATAGCGATAATATAATTAAGTTAAATCAAGTTAATTTATTTATTAAGTAGTAGGCTTAAATTGTATTAGTATAAACAACAAGCTCTAACAAATAACTGGACTCTTAAGGATACAAATTATGTCTATATAGTCATGTTAATCTATTTTTAAGTAATATAAAATAAAGCTTTCTAAAATTATAAAAAACTGTTTTTGTCAGTCACGGTCTATGTGTGTATGTGTGTGTGTGTGTGTGTGTGTGTGTGTGTGTATTTTAACAAAAAACGCTAATTTCTTTCTGCCTACTGTTATGTGGAAATTTCTTTTTGCCTACTCTAAAGCTAAAATTAAGAATCCTACTCCTGCCTGTATTGAAAGTTAACTTGCCTTTCTGTTGTTGTTGTAGTTTGGTAGATATTAGATATCTACCAAACTACAACAACAACAGAAAGGCAAGTTAACTTTCAAAACCAATTACGTAACGTATTCTATTTCAACAGCTTACTAAAGTTTAATTTATTTATTCTAATTACAAATGTAACAGTTCCAGGAGTGGTTGTGAAAATTTAATATACTGCAATGTCTACAGACATTTAAATTATACATTTTATTACATTACAAGTAGAAGCTAGTAACATCGTCGAGAATAAAACGAAAAATTTTGTGTTTACCGTATTCGTAAAAATTAAAAAATATGTTTTTCCAGTGGCCGTCTTAGTTGTGGGTTTAATTCCCACTCTGGGTATATATATATATATATATATATATATATATATATATATATATATATATATATATATATATATATATATATATATATATATATATATACATATATATATATATATATATATATATATATATATATATATATATATATATATATATATATATATATATATATATATATATATCAAAGTGTTAAAAAGGTACACAGTAGCTGCTACGAAAGCTTTACTCAAATTGTTATCCCAACCCCAAAGCTCGATGCAAGGCGAAGTAGGTACACACAAGCCACTATGTGCAATTAAAACTTAACTCTATTGTTAAGCGAGTGGCTTAACAAATTTATAACTAAGCATAATAAACTTTGTATGTATGTAAATGGCAAACTAAAACATGATCAAGATAGTAAAACGTGGCGACCATGGCGAAGGTACAGGTATGTGGACACTACGGTGGGTAAGAATAATCGCGAGGTAGAGTTTCGCCAATCAACTCGCCATGTTTCAAATTAAAAATTGAATTTAAAGGAAATTCAAAACACTTCCTGCAACGCTGGAATGCATCAATGCGTGAATCTAAAAAATATATTGAAAAAAACTTTTAATATGTGACTATAAGATCAAAGAAATATCCCAATCATCGCTATCACGACGCCGTCATACCTGTTTCACTAATCTCACTTGGAGTATATTTTATAACTATAATTAAGTATGTCTTAAGTGCGCTTGCTAACCGAATGCGCAGAATGGAGAAATGTATCACTAAGTTTTCTCCGTCATCATATAAGTTTAGAAAAATATACTATTAACATATTAATATATATTACAATATAAGTGAAATCCATAATATTTCTTTTAAATCCACAATTGATTCAAAATTTCGTTGTATAACGTTTATGACCTGGATTCAGCTCCCACGGACTTTTTATTCTTCCAATACTTTACTACGCGACTGACCTCCGAGCGGAGTAAAAAATAACGAAGGGTCCGCGCCGACTTGAGACTTTTAATCTTTCTTTGTTAAGCACTTCGGTGTTTATATGTAAGATACTTTACCGATTTAAAAGGACATTGTATGTGTGTTATTTATTAAATTATAAATATAAAGTGAATTTATAATTGTTCAGCTTTTTGATTTTTGTAGATATCTGGTAAAATATTTGCTTTTATATTCAACTCGTGTTTCATGGAACCTTTTATTTTGAGCGCTTCGTTTTAAACTTATAGAGAGTGCTGTTGGTAGAGGTAAGTCTCTAGTTTGAATTTTGGTTAGTGAAACTTAATCCCGCACATTGTTTTGCTAGGACGGAAAAACCGAAATATTTTAAACGTACAAAAAACATGAGGACTGACGTGGTGCAGAGACACAGCTTGTGCCTATAAACGTGACGGTTTGTGGGTTCGATTCTCACTCGGGGAGAATGAATTATTTCCATTTTCTTCGTTCTTCGTTCTGGCAACAAGGCAAAGCGCAGCGTTGAGTTCCGCCACTTAACCCACAATGCCTCGAATAGCGGAAAGTACGGAACGGAGTGTTTTAACACTAAGTTTCTTCAACCTACGGTTCCCCCTTCCTACCCTACTACGTGCCGGATACAGCGTGAAGCTAAACATAAATATAATATATACAAATACATCACCATTACGATATATAGCTTAAATAAATAACAAAAATAAAACCAATTAATACGCATATTGTATTTATATCTAGGATAATATATTTACCCAGATACAAATACAAAAAAAATGTTCCTTATAATATATTTAACCACTAAACTTTTACTCAGTATTAAATATTTAAATATACTTTTACCAAATATTTAGAATGACTTAACTTCTTAAAAGCTTTACGATATTTGTAAGTGGAGATTATTTATATATTTTGCGGATTTTTGAACTTTGATCGGTATATTTTTAAGATCTGCAAGCAAAACTAAAAGCCCGTTAAGTAAGTACTTGACAACTGCCTGTGGCAAAGCGAGTAACTGTTACTCACGTGTTGACAGCAAACGATATATGCACCAAAGGATATAATATATCGAGCGAGTAAATGTAGTCGTTGGTACAATTGGAATATATAAATGAACGTGATCCTTGCGTATTAAAATCTTACCAAAGAGATATTTTTAAATGCTTAAGTAAATTTATTTCTTATTTTTATATATTTATTTATGTTCACGCTGTATCCCGCGTAGCAGAGTAGGCAGAAGGAACCGTAGGTTGAAGGAACCTAGTGTTAAGACACTCCGTTCCCCACTTTCCGCCATTCGACGCATTGCGTGTTGCGTGACGGAAATCGACGCCACGCTTTGCCTTGTTCCCAGAGCTAAGAAAATAAAAATAATTCATTCTCCCCGAGTGGGAATCGAATCCACGAGCCGTCGCGTTTACAAGCAGACAAGTCCTCATTCTTTTTATTTATTTAGCTATTAAGTTAATAACATCGCCATCTAGCATTCTTTGTTAGTCTATAACTATTAAAAAAATCGAAGTAGCGCATATACATACATACATACATACATACATATGTCTATAATACGGGTCATCTAATATACTAGATCCTGTCTCGTAAGATAATAATACGATACGGTTCCAATGAAAATACGTTCCATACAATAGAATAACACTTTCCCTCATAAAATAAGTTCTCAAAATCCACGATGAAATCCAAAATCACGTTAAAGCTGGAATGAAAGAGCGTATTCGCGACTGTGTGACTAAAGATTACCCCAAAGGGGAACGAGTATAACCGAGAACAAAGAACGTAGGCCGACAATATCCTTTGTAAAAGCCTAAAATAAATATTTAAAGCCAAATTAGCTATGACTTGAGTATATTTTATAGACATTATTTTTAGATTATAAATAACTAATCTCGCCTTATTAAAATAGAATAAGAAATATATGAATTGATCAAAAAAATGAATTTGAAAACACAACTCATCGTTTTAAATAAAGTTAAAAATGAGAGCTATTACTATAAAATTGTACTTCACAAATATATTTTAACTATAGGCATGTAATGGGCACAAAAAAATCTAAAATAACGATATTGTGTGGCTAAATGAAAGCGATGGTCACAGGTTAGATTCCCTTCTTTTAATATTTATTTATGAATTCTGTCTCAAGTTTTGTGTTAAACTAACAACATTTTGTTCCAAGTGTATATTAAACTAATTTCGAAAGTTCCCTTTATATATTTGGAATTTATGCAGTAAATAATATAAGTTTATTTACTTGTTTTTTATTTGTCATTGTTTATTATGTAAAATTATTCAAATTGATAATTACATACTATTAAATTGAACAGAAATTAATGATGTGCATTATAAATCAATGTGCACAGTGTTGCCAACTGTGATTTTTAACATTTGCTACTTAGCTTAAATATGAAAAAAAAAATCAATTTAAATTAGTTAAAATATAAACTGCATTAAACTAATTAATAATACATACAATTTGTTGTCACAATATTTGTTCTATATTTTACAGCCTATAATTAGACATAAGCGATACGATAACAGCTTGAAGCTGTATGCCGCATAGTATGACAAGTTACTGCGTACACTGCTTGCCATCTGAATTTGAATAACACTGTGTGTTGTGGTGAAGCTCAATCCTGGCTTTCATCTCGCAAGAGCAAGTTAAATTTGTGTTAGAAATTTCGAGCAGGAATTGTCCACAACTATAGCGTTAACTATTAGAAGAGCAAAGCCACTTAAGTATATATTAATCTATGAAATAAAATAAAATAATAATATCTATTTGTAACAGTTTATATTTTATAATAATACGTACGAGTAGGTATCGTGAGCGGATAGCGCGGGCGTGGCGCGCCTACCTGCGACTCTCCCCAAAACGAACAAGAGCTCGCATTCCTGGCCGTGCTCTTGCGCCCGCGCACCTTCAGCTTAGGGCTGTGTTGCCTTATTTAAAAATATTCTAAAACTACTTTTTACTTTTTATCGTAAAAAGATGGTAAATTTTACCTATATTTACGTAATGTAAAGAAAACTCTTTAAGGGAATTAATTAAAATATATTTTATATGGTGTTTTTTGGAAAACTGACGGACTTTGGCCACGGGTATACCTAATCCAAAGAATGTAATATACAAAAATATACGCGATTAACCCGTTAAAATTATTTGTTTTATTTTTTATTGTGCTTTTAAGTATTATTTGTTCTTTAAGTTTTATTAAATGTATATATAAATTTTCAATGTGACCTGTGGCGGTTAGAATCTGTCCAAGCGCTCTAGCTAATTAAGCTATATTATATATTCTTCTCTAGTAATATTAATGTATGAGTCAACTACATTTTTTTGAGGATTTGTCGACTTTTATATTTTATTCTAAGTTTGATTTAAAAAAAATTGAAACGATAAAATTATATAGGATTTTATATAATTAATTTATCTTAGTCTATATGTTGCTTTACGCTTACCTTGTGATGTAATGTTGAATATAAAAAAAAGTTTTTATATACCTATACCGCAACTACATAGAACGTAAAAAGACAATAATTTATTTATTCTATAAAAAATCACCAATATTTTTTCTGGTAGTTTCTATATAAACTCCATCATAAATCATTATTTTTTCATGATTTATTGCACTGTTTTCTTAAGTAATATTAAACAAGTTCTTAAACTTTTAGTGCACTGTTTTTAAAATCCATAAACTTTTTAAATGGACAGATGCCACTAAGACAAGATGATCGTTAAATTCAACAGGTCCAACTATACACGAATATACTCGTATGTCTATATAGCTTCAAAAGTACCTGCATATATCAAGAAACTCTGTCTTCGCTTTGGCGTGTGCGGAGTGACGGAACTCAACACCGTCTTATCACATCGGGGAAATAAAAATATTTTAATTTTATTTATATAAAATCATATCAGTCATAGAACAAGGTTGTGCTCTTTTTTAAATATTATAATAAGCATTAGCATCTTGAATATTAGCATATGGAAATCATCATGCAACAAACAACTGGTCTAATTGACATATTGACAAAAAATAAATTTTCAATACAACATATTGTATATACGTTTTTATCAATATTATACACATATATATATATATATATATATATATATATATATATATATATATATATATATATATACATATATATATATATATATATATATATATATATATATATATATATATATGTATATATTTAGAAAAAAAATATTAAGTATTTAAAGTAACCCAATCATTCCGCAACCCTAACGATCCCTCATCCCGACATTCCCTATACAATGCGGACCTGTTGCTGCCCGCTCGCCGCCGAACTATAAATAATTCAACGTGAACGATTAATTCGTGCCCGATACCGATTCATCTGTCAATTAATGCGTAGGACAGGTAAGACATTTACCAAACTCCATATCATATGATGGGTGGTCAATATTATATTTTCATATATTTTTATATACATCAATTAAAATTCCGCCATTTTACATAGAATTTCTCGAAAGGCAGAACACGGGGAATGGAGTGTCTTAACACTAGCTCGCCTCTGCCTGCCCTGAAATATGAAAGACACAGCGTAAAGAAAAAAAGGGTTTTAAATGAAATTAAGTAGAACCTAGAGTACAAGTATTACTCTTATATACCTTTTCATTACTTTAAATCGTATATTTTATATAGAGACAGTGTGAATGTCCCTTGACTGGGTGGTTATGATTGTCGCTATAAATTACAAATTTATATACTTTAATTTTAGCAACAAATTTATATATAGCTTATTTTCTCCTTTCTTTTTTCTCAATACTAATTCTCAAATTTTGTACACCCACTACGGAGTCTCTTCGTCATATCAAATCAATGCGGTTAACTGAGTTTCTTATCTATGGTAGCCCGTCGCTCTGAAAATATCATCGGTCTAACTTAATGGCTTTACCTAGGTTTCCTAGGTAACCCAATTTTACCCAATTTCTATTATATGTTATTCTTTTCAGAGTTCTGTACCAAAAATGAAACTTTCGGTTGTCCGTCTGTCTGTCAAAAACATTTTATCAAAATTAATATCGAATGCCCAAGTCGGTAGTTTCTTAGAGCACTTCTGAGGTAATGCAAGCAAAAAATACGAGTGTTTATATAATTTTTTCTGTATTTATAAGTAATTCACCGCATAATCAAAACTAAATGGTACTTCCCGGTGACATGGAGCTATGAAATTTAACCAGAACTAGCTTCTTGAAAAATTATAGTGCAAACAAAGAAAAGAATATGGAAATTTGATATTTATTAATATAACTATCACAAAAAAATCCTTTAGAAACATATAGATTTATTTAATTTCATACAAAATGAATGCAATAAAAATACAACTTGTTACAAAATGCGTATTTTGTAATAAGTTGTATTTTCATTTGACTTACTATCATAAAACTGGTACGGAACCCAAGATGCGCGGGTATGATTCGTACTTGACAAATATATTTCAGTTTTACACCTTAGCTTTATATATTATTGAGATTTATATAGTTTTAATAATATGGTAAGCATCATTTTCAAATGGAAAGAAAATAAATAACAAGTTCATTCATAATAACATTTATAGGTACCTATTATGTCGGTATGTATTATATATGTGTAGGTGTACATTAATGATGTAAGCAATGTCAACAAATTCACATAAATCTCCAGTATCACAAATAATTGTAGTCCTTTGTTATAATACAAAATCTTTGAAGATTGTCAAACAAAAGTATACTGTTGTCAAAATCTTTAGTTATCTTAAAGCTTTATATAAGCTATACATGTCTTGTTAAAGCTCCGTACGGGCTTATCATCATTATAAAAATATTCCTATATTTTCCTTGAGATTACTCCACAAATTTATAATATCTTTTTTTTTGTGACATTTTTTTGTATTGTTTAAAATATATAATAAAAATTATAATCGTAACAATAAAAATTATATAATAAATATATCGACACTTGCTTTTTTATTTTAATTCATTTCTGAGTTTACTAACTTCAATTATTTTGATTACGCACTATGTACATAATATCTCAAATTGGGATAGTGTCGAAAACAGAGTGTTTAAACACTTGGGATATAGCGAGATAACCCGTGAAGTGAAAATCGGTTTTTAAGAATAACAGTAATTATAATGGACTATTCATACGAGTATATGTGGTAAGAGTAGTAGGTGGTAACCTCGATTGACCTTTAAGAATACAGCGTTGAAGATACTCGAAGAAGGTCACGTAAAAAGCACGAGGATCCTCCCTCCGGAGGGCGTGTATAAAGAGGTTATTTAGTGGATGAGGCGAAAGAGGTATGTAGAGACCACAGCGTTCGGCGCCTCGCTCTCTCTGGCTACCCCGCTAGGGATAAAGCTTGAAGTGAACTATTCACAAATTTTATATACACGTAGGTATATCATATTTTATAGATATATCATATAAAAATTCTATTCTGTTAGACAATACGAAAACTTTTCCTTTAAAATAATATTTATGTGTTAGAACAAGAGAAACAATACCAAGTCGTATAATAATATAGTACAACTTCGTACCTAGCGAGCACGTACTATAATTATATCGTAGTCGCCTTAGTGTCTACATATCTACATAGCATAGTGTGCGGTCTGTACTTTGAAGCACTTCACATAAATATGATTGCTTAAATGTCAAAACGTTTTTTATTAAGTATCGAAGTGTTTTTTTCAAATGAAAAGCTTTAATTATTATTACTTTGTTTTATGGAAGTTTACGAGTACATACACATACATACATATTATTAATAATAAAATATTTAAGTAACTTTTTCTCATTTTAAGTGTATCTACGGTACATACTAAATAAGCTCGATGAGAGTGAGTCAATAAAACGTATAATATATATGTTATAATATAATATATATCTATCATATATAGTCTGTATATCATAAATACTATCTCAATCTTTCAATAGTGTTGGTAAAATCTCAACTTGATTTGTGTTCAATTCACATCGCCATCATAAATCGAACCATATGTAAAAAACTGGAAGCTGCACTAAGAATACGAGTATTAAAGCTTTTAAAACATATAATATCATATAGTTATAAAATCACAATTTAAGTGTCTTTAAAAATTATTAAAACAAACAAATCACCGCCTTAGTGCTAAGCAAACTCTACAGGGCTTATATTGAAGCACTACTAGTAAGAAATAAAAATCTACTTCTTTGTTGAAAGGCAAGCTTTTTTTATTTATCTCGTCTGTTTTCTGGCCAACATAGTTCAGATCTTCTTTAGTTACGCGTCAGATATATATATTATAAATATAAATATGTATATGTATTGTTTTAATCCATCATTTGTTTACTTGCAGGTATTTCACAAATCACAATACTAACAATATATTATATTCGCTATAATATCACAATATTTTAATGAAAATATTTGTATTTAGATAAACAACCATAGATTGTGATGGCGCAATGAGAGATCGTCCATTCAATGTACAATTGATATTGGATACCTCACGATACTTGCGATTGAAATGACTTTATTGTATATATTCAAATATTCACAAAATAAATTTTTGGTATTTTTTTTACCATATACCCACCAACTTGATTCAATAATAAACTCTTATTGAACTAATCATTAAAATAAAATTATTTAAAATAGACATAAATTTCTATTCACAGCCTCACTATATGCTATACCGGTTCCTCGCTCGAAGGAACGGATTATATTCATTTCTCTACTTTGCCAAAATAAACCGCGTTGTTGGGTTGTTAGGTTGGTTGGTACAAGAAACAGGAAATAAAGCTGAAGAGGGAGTATCTTGGCCCGAGTATCTCTCTGGTTACTCCGCAATATGTTCTTAATAAATGTATAAAACAGTTAAGAAATTGTAGATTTTAATTCTACTCGAATGGAGAATTGTATTTATAACAAAATACAATATTAATTTTACTTAACTTAGTACACTATACGTTGTAACGCATACGTAAGCAATAATATATTTAAGTATTTAAAAATATATAAAGTGCCGAAAGATTTTTGCTACAATCGGATCTTAAGGATCCGATTGTAGCGACTGAAATATTCCCTATAAATTAAAGCCAAAACTACTCTAGCTCATTCACTACTGTCACCGATTTTTGATTACGCTGACTCATGTTATCCAGACTTATCTGAGGTTCAATTAAATAAACTAGAACGTTTACAAAACCTGTGTGATAGATTTATTTTTGGGTTACGCAAATATCATCACGTCTCCGATCACCGTCGTCAGCTTGGATAGCTGCGCGTACGTCAGCGTCGTCGCCGTCGCAATCTCCTCAAACTACCTTCCTCTCATACGCATTTCTATGTGAATCCTTTACTGTGAAATCTGTGATCTTGTGGAATGAGCTTCCTTCTGAAGTCACACATTCCAAAACGTTGTGTTATTTTAAAAATTGTCTTAAGAAGTAGTTATTTAACTTATAAATTATCCTATAGCTATTAAAATAATATAAATATGTACAAAACATACATACACTATAAATACATAATATAATTGATATTATAAGATAGTAATATATATATATATATATATATATACATATATATATATATATATAATATATATATATATATATATATATATATATATATATATATATATATATATATATATATATATATATAAATATTTTTTAGTATCTTATAATATCAATTATATTATGTACATATATATTTGTATATGTTTGTTAGATATATATTTTTATAGTGTATGTATGTTTTGTATATAATTATATAATTTTATAGTATATATTTAACATATTTTATTATTGATTTTATTTTAGTATATAGTATGTTTTGTTCTTTTTATATTATTATTATTTTTTTTTTTATTTTAATTTGCACCGTGCCTTATTCGCCTTTTCAAATTTTTATACGTTTTTTTAAAATATGTAATTTACTGACCTAAAATTTTGAATATATATGAATTCCTTACAAAAATATAATTTAATAAAGTTCTATAAAGAAATCATGAGCTGATCTATTACAGTACAGTGGTCTAGTACATCCACAGCAGCACCACCTAACTGGGCTAAATGGTTTCAAACCAATCAAAACTATTGAATATAATAATATATACCAAACTTAATAAAAAGAGCACAAAAATAAAAATATATATTTATTATATAAATAAATTGTAAATTCATTACATTTCTGATTCATTTCAACCGCTTTCTTCTCTAAAACAGCCACCTTTTCTGTAATTAGAATTGCTAAGTAATCCTAAAGAAGGTTCATTATCGTGGCAGTAATTTATTAACCGCCAGAGAACAAATTGCAAAGTTGCTTGATAATTATTTAATTTTCAAAATATATAAGTAATTTTTTTTCAATGTTTAAAAAATTATGTATATTTATATTAAATAATCTTTTTGATTAATATTACCTTTATTCTGAATATTTATATAGATTATAGTAAAATTTTTAAAACTTTCTTATAATTGTACCACTTTCAACAAATACTAACAATTCGACTATAAAAGTGGTAATACAGTTTATCATCTTAGCGCAATTTGGTTATAGTCTTCGTTTGGAATTGAGGGAATTATTGTTTCATCACAGCCTAAGTTTCGCCGCTCAGTTTTCTTTAAATAAATGGCAAATGGATGCAAAGTGATTTATCATTAAATTTATAATTCAAAATCTCACAAATTGTTTTAACTTTAATTAAATTACTTTTGCAGTCTTTAAATAATAACCTCTTACAAATTTAACAAATTTGTGAAAATGAAAAAATCTAGGTACTAAATAATTTCTTAGCAATAAATAATAAATATATAGGTACGGTAACAAAACGAAGACCGTAAGTAATCTGGCGTTATATTGACGCAGTATTTAAATATATATATTTATAAGTATATGTTTCTATATATATACATACATATATATCAGTCTCCACTATAACAAACAATAGGTACACAAGCCGTGTTCAAGCTAGACAGGGAAGACAATCTCAGCGTAATCTCGAGCCACTTCGTGACCAAACTCCTGCGCATGTACTGAGTAGTGATTGGTCGGTTATATGTGTGGGTGTCGTTCTACGCGTTTCCATTGCACCATTGGCTCGTTTGTTTTTATTGGTTGTTCCTAATTTAATTTGATACTTGATAATAGATAGTTATAGCTATATTATAATATGTAGTTTAGTCATTTGTATCTAATTATAAAATTACATTATTAAACTATAAAGACTCATGCTCGTTGCTTCAATTTGGGATAAGATAGCAAAGAGAACATGATATCTCTCAAATCACTTGATGCCTTGCCATCGTAGCACAGTGGCGCAGCGTCTGGCTATATACACAACGGTTGTAGGGTCAAGTCCCACTGGGTGTAAAACTGCTCTGGTAAACTGCGATTTTAAGTTCAAACACGAAGAACGGAGCTTATTGACACTAACTTTCCTCTGTCATGGTGTCATAGGCGGGATAAATGGTCTCATAGTTGAACAAGAATTCACTTCATTATCTTCGCGCTGAAACTATTGTCAATTATCCGTCGTGTTTACATATTGTTGTACTATTAGTATAAAATAAGTATGATTTAATAGATTTGATCTAAGTGACAAAATATCACGGACTACTGAAATGGAACTAGTAACCAAAATTAAAGTTAAAACTCAAAACTAAAACTACTTATATAATAACTCGTGTAAATGCGACGGTTGCAGGTTTGATTCCCACTCGGGGAGAATGAATTATTTTATTTCCTCGCTCTGGTAACATTGGGCGAAGAGTGGGGAACGGAGTGTCTTAATACTAGGATCCCTCTGTCCATGTTATATACGAGACTTTTTTTTACTTATATAACATATTTCGTGACCGTCTTAACAATGTAAACGGTAATAAAACTCGTTTTACGATACGCAGGCTACAGGCCATAGCTAAATGGTTCATCCGCGGAGTCAATGCACGCAAATTCGGTTGCGTTTTTTGCACCTACATACAGTATATATATATATATATATATATATATATATATATATATATATATATATATAATATATATATATATATATATATATATATATATATATATATATATATATATATATATATATATATATATATATATATATGTATGTATCTATATATATATATATATATATATATATATATATATATATATATATATATATGTACGAAATATAAAAATATAGTATATGTTAAGTACCTTTAAGTATTAAACATAATATTTTTCTATATTATATGAAAAGTGACTATACTTGTAAAAGCCAGAATGTCGTAGTGAGATAAAATCTGGCTATAAATGCGATGCTCGTGGGTTTGATTTCCAATTATTAGTATATAATTTCAAATTATATCGCTGTTAAGACGGTATTTTTATTATTATATTTTTTTTATTTCAATGTAATGCGAGTTTTTGTCAAAAGGGTATGATCGGGACATATTAATTATTTTTAAGAATAATTTTATTTGTATAATTTTGAAATATTGAACAAATATATGTATATTGACTGTAAAATAAAAAAAAATAACATTTTAATTACTGGAGGGTACTGTACGGGGTAACAGCAAAGCGGGTAAAGAAGAGAACCTATTTTCATGCCTTCACGTTTCACCAAAATTAATATTCAAAAGACTGGTGTGTCATGTAGTGGAGTTCAACGCCGCGCTTTGACTTTCCATAGCGGTAAAATGAAAATATATGCATTATATGTATGAGCGTAGAATTAGTAAGTAACAGATATTTACTTATATAAAGTATAATTTAAAATATTATACTTATACCTACAATTATGTATGTATGTATGTATGTATATAATAAATTTCAACGAAAAAAATTAACGACCAACACGATTGATTTACAGCACTCCAGTTGTATTTGGTATGATACAGTTCGTATAATCGAACGTCACAACTTAAGAAACCTTTCTTATGATTGAATTCCTTATAACGTGAAGAATAAATTACATTTTGGCATGAACTAATTTAATAGAGGTGGTCTTGGATACAGAACCGGGAGATTCGGTGAGACCGGTTGCACTGGTTCGAAACTGTCAGGTTTTTTGCAGTACCATTCTTCCTGCCAGCTCGTTTCGATATCATATTGTCTTAAATAACATACGAGTATATATATATATATATATATATATATATATATATATATATATATATATATATATATATATATATATATATATATATATATATATATATATATATATATATATATATATATATGTTGTTTCCCTTTATATTGTGAGTATTATATAACGTATAATTTAATAGTAGTTTTCTTCGGAATATATTCATAGGTTTATTATTAATATACAATTACTATATTTTACTGGATAACTTTGAAATAAAAATTGAGATCTGATATTCGAATCGAATTTATAAGGTTTCGTGCCTTTTAAGTTTCCTATTCTCAAGAGAAAACTTGAGCCGTTTTTCCTATACATGATAAGGTAGTCAGAGAATGTAGTGTTGAGACACTACGCGCTTTCGCTTTTCACTTATTTAGGAGACTTAATAAAATTTGAAGGAGACTTTATTAATATTTGAAGTCTGTAAGCATTTTAATCATCGATATAAAATACGGCCAAAACAAACATAAGATTATGCAAGTTGTCATTTTTAATTAACGATTGTTAATTCTGCTCAATCATTACGTACCAACCAATATTATTACCGAATCATAATTTATTAATCACGTTTTTTATTGATAAAACTTTATATAAGCATAGTAGTAATAATATAATACAAATAATAGTAATAATAAGTTCAATTCTTGGTATTTGTACAGTATGAGACCATAAAGAACAGAACATGGAGAAAAGCTTTTTAGTAGGTAACTATAAAAAACTATTTTTTACTTCCTGATTATACTTAATTTGGCCTTATCACTTTTGAAATAAATAAGAAATCTATAAAATATGTATATATATATATATATATATATATATATATATATATATATATATATATATATATATATATATATATATATATATATATATATATTTCTAACTCGTCGTTCGACAAAATTTTTAAATTGAAACCGTTGGAGTAAACAAAACATACTGTTGCCATGCGTACCAATGGATCACTTGTATACTGATAAAGTTCTTCGTTTCCGCAGATATTATGTAATCCAACTCTGATTGATTTTTCAATACTGAGTACATTGCGTTTTATCTTATAAACTATATATCTATTCGTTTATAATCGTCAATGTATATAGAAAAAAAATCCTATAATTAGGTGTCGTGAGAGAATCCTGAGTTTATAGTAGGCGATGGAGCCTCGATCCTGTCTGTCATCAATTACACTGGTTCAGCCGGTTCCTCCCATACAAACGTGCATACGTATATATGTAAAAGTTGAAAAAATGCGGTAAATGGTGTACTTATCGATCATTCTTATCAGCCGTTATGATGGTGCTTGATTTTATAATTGCCCGTTTAAGTTTAGGTTGTGTGGCTTTTTTTTTTCTCTTTTTTTAATTATTTTTATCTTTGGTCATATCCAGTATTTTCGGGAAAAGCAAAAAAGTTATATTGAAAGATCGTTTTATTTTCTATTATATATTTATATTAATCAATTTGACCAAATCCCGGAGTTTAAAAAACCATTCCCCTTGTTAGGATTAGAACCTACTAACGATACCAAATCGTTGTCATTCCATTAATTAGTTGAAAACATCTCTTAGCCTGGTTATGGTACAATGCTTCGCGTGAAAACCACGTAACTCCACGTATTTCCT
Organism: Dione juno; assembly: GCA_037127375.1. Classification (NCBI taxonomy): domain Eukaryota; kingdom Metazoa; phylum Arthropoda; class Insecta; order Lepidoptera; family Nymphalidae; genus Dione; species Dione juno. Next base: position 1,564,465 of record JAXRJS010000023.1, on the reverse strand, counting down.
TTTTGTAATTGACGATAAAAGCTATATCATTTTTTTTAAATGTTATTACAATAGCCTTGATCTGATTTTTTTTTCAATATAAAATGTTGTTCTACCTTTGCTTTGGGATAGAAAACCTTAGTAGCTAATTACTCTTCACTACATACTCGTTTCTTATTTTATATATATCTATATATATATATATAGTATATATATATATATATATATATATATATATATATATATATATATATATGTATAAATCTTTTGATTTATTTGTTTTTAGATTAAATAAAAATATATTTTTTGGCAGTTCACCATTTATTGGTCAGTGGACGCTTGAAAGTCAGTTGTCAGTTGTCAGTCAGTTGTCAGTTTTTGTCAAAAAGTATATTAAAATAGAAAGTTGTATCAAAAACGTATTAATTAAAAGATTAGATCCTCAGATCCATATTTTTCAATTAATGTACACGTAAAAGAGTAACGAGTGAGAGAATTTTCATATTTAAGTACCACATCTACACTTAACTCTTCTTGGAGAAGAGCTTTACGATGTGATACTTATTTTCTTTAAGCACAGCAAACATACATACGTACAAGCTTGGGAAAGCTCATTCAATTTACCTGCAAAATACTATATTTGCAACGCGAAGAATTTCTACGCGCCTTGCGATTAAGTGCAGCCATTTCAGTACAAAGAATGTACATTAAAGTTGTAATGCATTTAAGCTGGTCACGTGACTTCGTTCTGTTCGTTCACAGAATATTAAGGAAGATATTGTTGTTGATTTAAAAAAAAATTATGGTGTCTCTGACATTTTTTGTTTCTTTTGTTTCTGTTTCAACTCCAAATGATTTTGAAGTAGAGACATTACTAAGATAAGTCGTTTTTCAGTTTCACGTTGTATAGCAGCCGATATATAATGAGAGCCTAGTGTTAAGACATTCTGTCATCTATTCTTTGTCAGACGCAACTCAACGCCGCACCTTGTCATACAAAAGTACTCTTAGATAAGAATTGCGCACAAAAACTTAAAATACGCTTACATATAGAAGCGCCTACTGCGCCACGATGGCCTCATTAGGCTTATTAGTTACTAGCTGCGCCTGCAACATCGCCTACGTAGATAAGTATTTAATTTTGATTGAAGTAAAACAAACTGTAAATATTAAATTAAGCTCACCGTAATATAATGTTGAAAATTGCATTGGAATGTAATCCATTGCTGAAATTACACAAACGCACAGATAATCAGACACACAGAACAGACAGAAAACATTAAAAACCATTATTTTTTATTCTGTTAAATTCATAAATGCCCCCAATAATAGATATATTTTTATATATCTTCCATATTTACTTCCATATTTACTTAATATGGATAAGCCTCTGTATAAATAGATAATAAGCAATTAATTACTTTGATAATAAAGCGATAAGTGAAATAGAAACCCTATTATTTAGGATATTCGAATAGGTATACAAACATAATGTTATATTTATTTTAATGATTTTTAAAGTGTTAATCTACACTAAGGATATAAATTACACTAACAAAAACATATAAAAATTTGAACGCAGCGGGACTCGAACCCGCGTGCGTTCAGCCATGCGTTCTTCCTCACGCTTCGAAATTCTTATATACTTTTTACAACTTATTACGTTGTTAGCATCTCTGTAGGGAGATTTTTATAAATTTCCGCTAACAATCATTTGGCTAGAGAGAATGCTATTTTTATTAAAAATTTTAATGATTTTAAAGTGTTAATCCAGTGTGGGTAAACAATAGAAAAAATCCTTAAAGAAAACGTATAAAAAAATACTTAAATGGCTTAGTGGTCAGAGCGTTTGGGCGGTTACCATAAGGCGCAGGTTCGAATCTCGCTGCGTTCAAAATTTTATATGTTTTCCTTACGTATAATGCTATATTATTTTATACTATTACATTACTTAGTCACTGACAGACAACAAAGGAACGGATCACTGGTCGAGACAGATGAAAATGGAGGAACTAGGTTGCTAGTTCCTCGGGGAATTAATGGGGAGTTTACGTTTCTTGTCCCATACAAGCAAAGTTGCGACCTATAAGTTATTCGTATTTAACAAATGGCTTCAGTAGTAGTATGTTAAGTAGCGGGCGAGCTAAAAAAAGTCCAGTGTCATTTTTCTCTTTTTAGAGATAATACGCGTAAGCGGTACTCGATGTTCAGTTAAGTACAATAAGACCGAAGTCGAAGGAACTGATATATTTTTAAGGAAACACGTATTTAAATAAAATTAAATATATATATATATATATATATATATATATATATATATATATATATATATATATATATATATATATATATATATATATATATATATATATATATATATATATATATACGGTATTTATTTGTCTTCTTGGTTGGTTTGGTTTTCTCTGCCTTCTCTCTATAATATAGAATATCAGAATGTTAGAACATAAAATACAGTTCCCATATATCAGCTTTGTATGAGAAAATTTTATAAATATTTTTCGTTTTCTTCAATATAAATATCTATGGAAATTATTCTCCACGATACATCAAAGCCACAAGTTAAGCTCCCGATATCAACATGAATTTGTCCATAATTATGCAGATACGTTACTATATCTTGATACCCATTAGCCCTACAAAGTGCGGCGATAATTTCAATATATTAAACGATAGCGACTACCTTTGCCTTTGGACGACACAAACGCGCCGTGTACTCTCTAGTAATCTCTTTGAAAAATTTCACTTGAAGTAAACAAAAAATTTAAAATAGATGATTATGTTTTGTTGTAAAATATATTATTTTAGTTAAAATAATAAAAGGTTTTATATGACGATCTTTAACTTGTCAAATGAAATTAATTAAGAGTCACACGACATAGCCCATTTTAAGTGCCCTAAGTAGTCCCCCAGCCCATTTTAAGTGCCCCAAGTAGTCCCCCAGCCCATTTTAAGTGCCCCAAATAGTCCAGTTCCGCTGGTACATTGGCCTGCATCGAAACAATTAACATGATGACACGTGGTGACAAATAACGACTATCGTATACAAAAATATTCTTCAATTAAAATTAATACTTCGTGAGATTAGCACGATAAAGCAAACATATTCTTCAGCTTTATAATATTAGTAAAATGAATGTATATATTAGATATAAAAGGATATTAGGATCATTTTAAACACAAATGTAACGTTTTTCATAGAAAATTTATCGCCAAAGTACAAATACGAGTTCATACTTTTTAATCTTGTTAAGGTTTATACTAAAATAACGTGAAAACGGACAAAATCCTAAACATTTTATAATTAACACTCGTAAAGCTCCTTGCGGTGACGCTTCCTGATATACCCTTACTCACTTTTCATCTTCAACTATTGTGCGGTGACTAAATTATAGGCCTTTAATTAAGAAAGTTTTACTACGGATCTTTAATTAGAAATTTAATTATTTTATAAACGAGGCGTATTATGATAAAAATCAATATATATATATATATATATATATATATATATATATATATATATATATATATATATATATATATATATATATATATATATATATATATATATATATATATATATATATATATATACCTGCTGGCTTATGGCAGGTTAGCCAAAGGGAACCTAGTGTTTGTCTCGTTGCCAGGACCAGTAAATGGAATAATTCATTATCCCTTTGTTGGAATCGAACCCACAACGGCGGCGGCGGGAACGGCGGCAACGGTGCGTCATGGCGGCTTAAGGAACTCTAACTCTACGGAACACCACTATTCGCCTTACCAGAGCGGTCAAATGTAAATAATAATTAATTACCCCTAATCGGAATCGAACGTTCAACCTGAGCGTGACACTATCACACTGCAATAAAAGTGCAACAAACCTACGCGATAAATTGAATCCTACACAAATTGAAATAAAATGTATGAAATTATTTTTTTATATAATAGTGTTTTTTTTAAATAAATATTATAAAATGAGTCCCATTTGGCGCCATTACAGCTCAGTTAGAATTTTTGATATAAAATATAAAAAATATATATAAATTAAAGCTAGATAAAAATTCCGTGACTCAAATATTCGTGACTATTCATGCAGCGCGGTTGCGAATGACTTCTGACGTCACCCTTAAACTATGAGACCAGTCTGACTCCTAAAATAGCAATAATTCCACTTATTAGTGTGCATTTTGACAAACATATATAAATATTTCACAATCGTTGAGATTTGGCGTGACTTACTATAAACTACACTACGAATACTATGATATATATATATATATATATATATATATATATATATATATATATATATATATATATATATATATATATATATATATATATATATATATATATACTACAAATAATCTGATACTGATGTGTACTGATAGTTCTGTACCGATGTAATAAAATGCGCAAATATGTGTTTTTAGTTATATCGTATTAGTATTAGTATAGTATTTAGTATAGTCTAGAAGTATTGAAACTTAAATGGAGACATCTGGTTGTAATAATAATTTTTTAAGTAATAGTTATTACTATACAGACAAAAGTACCTACTCTTAAGCTTTCTTAATAAAAAGCTGAAACTGTTGATTTATCGTTAAGCTTATTTTTATTGAAAATGTAAGCTTCAAAAAATACATGTAACTTAATTTTGATCTCGATGCAAAATTACGATTACAACACCCAGAACCATGTAAGGACATAATTCAATTTATTTCTAGCTCAAGTTAAATCACGGTACAATAGTGACCTCACGACGCGCGACGTGGAGCCACACGCGAGTGAATGCAAATAAGCTCGGCTAGCTTAGAGAAATGCGATTTTATTCGCCTTTTACGGTTGAGACCGGCGCACATCTAGACGCTGTGCCGTCTAGTCAATGACCAAATACATATATACTTAAAATAAGTAGAAATAACTGATAGAGAAGCGAAGAAAGCAACGTTTTAAATATAAGTGCGAAATTCACTTTCAAATGAAAGTATTTTAAACGAATTAATTGCATTTATTTTGGTATACAAAAAAGTCTACAATTTTTCGAATACTACAATAATCCGTGGTCACAGGTAGACTGGGATGCCAATCGTCTGGCAGCTAATACATTATTATATCAAACTACCATAGCTATTAGAAATCATAAATCTTTTCTTCTGAAATCGTGGAGATCTTTTCCAGTCTATTATATTTAAACTCTCTAACAAATCTCTTCACATTTTTTTAAAATATCATATTGATAAATATTCTTAATTTAAGGAATTACTCTTTGTTAAATATTATATCTTTTAAAAGAAAAGTAAAAGTGTCATATACCAACTGCAGTTCGATTACAAAGCTAATTTAAATTTACGTCTGTCATTCTGAATTTGAAGGAAAGATATTTCTTTAATAGAAATTAATTCCTAATTATTATGTGGAATAAGACAGTCTTTTATATTTATATTATATATATATATATATATATATATATATATATATATATATATATATATATATATATATATATATATATATATATATATATATATATATATATATATTAAAATTAAAATATTTTATATAAGATCTAGTACACTTCAACATTTACCAGTTCTTACGTCTGTTTCCAACAGGACAGGCCTGGAGAGCTATTTGCATTTAAAATAGTAGTTGAGCATAAAATTTACTACTTTATGTGTGTAAATTTCTAGAACATGCAATGTAAATGAGGTGTTTATGGAGAAATATATGATTTCAGTTATTCTACTCTAATGTATATGATTTACAAATATTTTTTTCATTTATTTGCTGTGCTATCTGCTTTGTCTTGCTAGTGCAGCACAATGAAAATAATTATTTCAATCGAGTAGAGATATCTTCTATCACCATCGTCAGTTTTCAGTCAGACGCTGTCCCGCTGACGTTGAGTTATAATTTATATGATTCTTATGACTTTTTTCCATACATTCACATTTATTAATATAATACTCATGACTTATGACATTAATGGCATTTATATTGGACGTCGACGAAATCAAACGCATAGCCCGTCCCTACTTGAGAAAAGTAGCTTAAGACAAAAAATCCTAAAGAACCTACCTAACCAACTAAACCAACCTAAGCTCATGCATGGACTATAAGATGATTATGTAAATTTATATGAAATAAAGGGCTTTTTCATTTTATTTTTATTCTTTTATCATATTGGTAAATATAGGCCCAATTGTTTTAATTATAGGTACTCAAAGAATTATCTTAAAGTACACCTTATTAACTAAGTAATTTCATTTAAATTAAAATATAGCTTTAAGTTACACTATGTTATTACATCACATATGGATCTTGGGGTCCCCATTATTCCAATAAAAATAACAAACACAACTTATTACTCTACTATCTCTTACCTGCCCGAAAATCATCTGTACGATATATATATATATATATATATATATATATATATATAATATATATATATATATACATACATATATACGTACATATATTCGTACGTATATATATACATTACGAGTGGTATATGAATATATAATCATCAAATTCAATCAGGCACACCTCAAATGCGCCACAATTGCTTCAAAAGACCAACATATAAAAGAATACATCCATTTTCTATGCGGACGGAACCATCTTTTATTTCTTCAAACATGAAATATATCTTCCATCGTATCTTCTGGTTATCTATCTCTAGCATCATTAAGTAATAATTACAGTTCATACTATATTCGCTTGTTTCGTCGGTCGGCGACCTCCAAACGGACGGTCAAAAAACCGCCATTGCCGTGAGCTCTTATACATTTTATATAATATATAAGTTACGCCACGTTAACTAACGAGTTAGGTTCATTAAACGTTGAAGTATTTTTTTTATCTCAAATTATAAGTATTCATTTGAGAAGAATAGGGAAATTTATTTGTGTATATTTTAAATTTCAATTAGTTTATATTAATAAATTTAATGCAGTCTTACCATTACATTAAAAATTATATATATATATATATATAATATATATATATATATATATATATATATATATATATATATATATATATATATATATATATATATATATATATATATATATATATATATATATATATATATATATTTATTTTTTTTTAGTTTCTATACGCTTTATCTGGCATATAACAAGGCAGGCAGAAGAAGCCTAGTGTTAAGACACGTTACAAGATTTTGCGTCCTGATCGGGAATGAAAATGATTTATTTTTCCGAGTGGAGATCGAATTCACTTCTACAACGATGGAAGATTGAAAGCGTACGGGTCTATACAATTATCATCTTATGTGTAAATTTTTCCCGCTATGGAACAGAGACTGCAAACTATAGTATAAAATAGACATTTAAGTACTTCATAGAAACATAACAATTGTATTTAACTTTATAAACTGAAATAATAATAACTTGAAAACTTATTATACAAATAAAACACGATTCGAACTTTATGTAGCCGCACAAACATTTTATACATAAACGGGTATCCATACTTATAGCCTATGGGGTACCTCAGACCGCATTCCTGGACCGGCGCCCGCGACCCGCAACCCGCTCTCTCCTCCAAAGTATCATGAGCCACACCAAAATGCATTGAACGATTCAATCCCTTACTTAAAGCTTAAAATTGCTCAGACAAAAGTCTTACAATCTGGTCAACTGATCTTTTCGAAGGATCCTATTCCAAGGGGATAAGGTATATATTTGTTTAAATTTATTTCTGTTGCATGTTGCCATGTGACATGTCTGCAATCTTCCGTCTACTGATACAGCTTTATTGTGCACCAATACAGTCCATTTTACAATAACTTTATAATAATATCGTTAAATTTTGTCTCGAGTATGCTACGTAGTCATTTTTTCTCAGCAAAACCACGGAAGGGATTAATTTGAAGCGTATAAACTGTTACGTGATTGTAAAAGTATATATTTCTTGTAATTACCTTAAAACGATTATTATCTTTTATTGGATAATTCTTATGTATAACTCAAGTACGACAACAACAACAAAAAAAAAAGCTGGATACTCTTTCCTACATATGGGTAGACAGAGGAACCCAGTGTTTAGACACTCTGTTCCCCGATATATTTTTTTATTTAAAAACATAATACATACATACATATATTACTTTATTATCATTTAGTTTTATAGAATAAAATATAGATATATATAATGGATCAGGAGGATTTTATAAAACACCTTTGAATAATATGCTACTTTAATATATTTGCTGTTAAGCATTCTTACTATTACAACCATCTTCAACAAGATCTAGCATCGTCAGAGTACATTGGACTATTTTAAAATGAAAAAAATATTGTAGGAAGATGTAAAAACATACAAATCAATGATTTCCATTATTTTTGTCTGTCTGTTTATCAGTTTGTACACGCACATCTTTAGATCTACCAGACTTATTCGAATGAAACTTTTTATATTGTATAACTGCTAGGTCTGGGCAGGATCTAGGCTATAATAGATTTTGAAGAATGGTATACCTAGTGTGCAACCATGGTAGTCCAAAAATTACCAAACATGATAAAAAAAAATTATAGATATTTTGATATATACAAAACCTCAAGATAAGCTATATATATATATATATATATATATATATATATATATATATATATATATATATATATATATATATATATATATATAAGTATATTTTTTATAGTTTATATTAAAAATAATAAAAATTATACTTTGTAAAAGTTGTTGGGTGTAATATTTAAATAAATGCAGTGTAAAAAATATTGCGTGTGAAATATTCATCGTATTGACATATGAAAGTTAAAAATCAAAATCTTTTTATATAAAACGGTAAAATAATAAAAATAATTGTAGTAAGTAATGTAAAGGTGGAAATAATTTTGACCGAATTTTCGAATATCGATAAATCGGAATCGATTGACAAGTATTTTAAAGTCCACGCTAATGAAGTTGCCGACATGTACAAGTAATATATAAATCCAGTGTAGATTCTATATAAGATCAATGGATTTATCGACAACGTCTCTGAATCGATGAAATGCTTTAGTTTAGTTTAAGTTTAGTTGAAATGTTGCATTTTACTTATTTTGGATAGAATGATACAATAATACCGTTACCGTTTATTACCGTCTTGATTTGGTCTGTAATTAATATAATTTTTTCATATTTTACATATGCACCAAAACACTAAGAGAAGGCCTTTAAGTTTTGCATAAATGGTTTACCTCGCACGCCTCGTAGACTGCTATTTGCTAGTCATATATTGTCTATACGCTGTTATATTTTTGGTCGCTCAGAAACATTCACACAAATTTAATTTAATTTACAAATATAAATTTGTATGCAAGTTTCGAAGCAACAAAACATATGAAAGCAAAATCTATCAAAGATTTATATGATATTTTGACATACAGTCCCTATAATAATATAATTTGAAACTGTCAATCTAAAAATATCATCGAATAATTTATAATTTGTCTGTAGAAAATATGAATAAAAAAAAATACTCTACGCAAGAATTACTCGAGACTAGAAGATATAAAATGCGTACGTAAGTACGTGATAATCTAAAAAATACTACGCAATATAGGAGTAATAAGTTTAAAATACACTTTATTTTTCGATTAACGGTACTAAAAGAGATAGGACTGGCGCACCACATCAATCATCATACTTTCTAAGGAAACGTTATATCGAGATATTGAGTTTCTTACATCTGTGTCTGTAGGCGAGTCGCTTTGTACTCTCTGGTGAAGCTGAATGTTAATGAATAAAATAAAATATTTATAGTTCATACAGATGTGATATTGGCATTTGATATAAGTAAGAATTTGAAAGAAGATGAGGTAATGTATTCTGCCAGCGTTATTTGTGTCTTCAAATGAGAGAGAATAAAAACTCCGAGGTTAATTATAACTGAATTATCTTTGTTCATACAAAAACAATGATAATACTTAAAGATATAATATAATAAACTTCAATATAATGACCGTCAAGATTCTTCGACAGCTTAAGAAAAATAAATAAATAAAGAATTTATTGTCATATTCCTCCGTCTGGTGACAAGACAATGCGCGGCGTTGAGTTCGGCCACTGAACACGTAATATCTCGAAAGTGGAGAACGGAGTATTTGAACACTAGGTTACTAAACAATATTTATGTATATTTCATATGAAATGTAAAAAAATAAAAGTACACATACATACATACATACACACACTTATTAAACCACCTGTTTCCCATTCATTTAAAGATGAATCACTGTGAAGTATTTGTGCAAGTCACAAGAGGCTCTTAGGCATATCTTGACTTCTCCGCGTCAGTGGTACCGTGGCATGCTCAATGTAAACCAAAAAGGGTACAAAATTATAAGTAAAATCTCTATGTATTTACTTCTGCTTATTATCACAGACATAGTGTGCACTTTAGTCGATACCTGGTTTACGTTTAAAATCATCTACTTATTTTATATATTTGTATATTCCTAGTTAACGATAAATGAATTAAAAATGAACGTAAACAATATTTTCAGTAATCAACGTGCTCGTTGTGGCGGTAGGAGATATATATATATATATATATATATATATATATATATATATATATATATATATATATATATATATATATATATATATATATATATATATATATATATATAATATACACTTTAAAATATTACAATACAGTTAGCAAAATTTATAACTTAGAATCCTGTCTTAAGGTGAAAAAGTACAATGTTTTAGCAATTAATTAAATCAATAGCATTCCATCTATTAAGAACAAGATTATTATAAATTTTAATCAACATTTTACAATATTTTAAAACGATTTTTCGCATACGTCTATATATCTACAGATAGAAACAACCAGACGTTTAGCAATAAAATAAAAATACTTGGCGTTTTAGTTTTAAAGTTCACATATCTTCTTTACGAGTACTGAAGTATTCTTTGTGAAGTGCTGAGATGGACGAGTGTGTTTTACGACGTGAGAATCCGTCTGGTAAGCCAATTGTCTATAGCACGTAAACCTAATATAAGATAAAAGTAAAGATAAAAACTAAAAGTAAAAGACAAGCTAACAGACATATTTATTAAACGTCTTGCTGGAACTATGACATACAGAAACCTTAGTATCAAAATATACTTCATTTTTTATAAATATATTAAAAAGTTCGTGTAATTTATATAATAAAAGTTTATTTCTCTCTCCTTAACTAACAAAATACGTTAATTATACTATTGAAATATTTACTATAATAGACATCAACGAGTGCACTGCGCGTGCGCAAGCTTACTGTTATAAAATACTATTGATTAAACAAATAGATATGATTAGCAATACTTTCTATATAAAATAAATAGTACTTTTTTATTATTTTATTAAAGTAGCTTAAAAATAAATTTAAATACTTTACGTCAATATTATTTATTTATATACATCATCAATTAAATGACTTCGCAAAATAGCCTTAGCTTAGTTTAGCCTTAGCAAGTTATTTCACATAATAATTATATAATAGCCATAAATATTTTCTTATGCTCACAAAACATTATATTTTGAATAACTACAGTTCTACTCAGCGTGTTAGTGTAACACTTATAAATGTTTGTCTGTTACATTCGAGAGCGCACTCTAAGTGCTTGGAATTGAAGCTGCACCATCATCCTTGGTTAATGAAGCTATTTGTGTTGACTGACAAGTGTCCATAATTATTTCTATGCGGCTTTAAGTCACTTTACATCAAATCATAAAATACTCTATATATATTTTAAATGGTAATATAAATATTTGATTATGATTTGAGTAGGGCTGTAAGACAAACACTATTTTGATGAACATTAAATTTTGAATTTTGATATTTTCCCAAACATTATAAATTTTAAGAATGTAGTTATACATTTTAGTTTAGAGAATATATCTTTATATATATACTCTCTTTATATATATATATATATATATATATATATATATATATATATATATATATATATATATATATATATATATATATATATATATATATATATTTTAGAGAGTAGAGAGTATTTCAGGTTAACCGGAAACCAAATTTTATATCAACTTTTATATAAAATAACGATTTTACCAAATTTTATATAAAATAACGATTTCTCTATATACAAAATTTCACGTAAAAGTGACCATTATTATTTTTGTTATTGTAACTAAATTGTAACTTCTTGAAGCTTAAAGTCTGTCAATTTCAAATTTTGTGGTTCTTAAAAACATTTAATATTGTATTTTGTATTTCTTTTTTATAGCTCATGTCTCACAATGATAAAGACCAATTGCGGTGTTGAACACCGCCACTCAATACGAAATATGTCAAATTCAAGTAGAAGGTAAAAATACTTGAACTTTTTGAGTTAACGCCCAATTACATTTTACATGACAACTTTTGTTGTTCGATTTCCTCTCAAATATTTGAATAGGTCAGTAAATGTTTGTCTTTATGTACTTGCTGCTAGACCACCACCCAACGCGGGTCAGCCGAAGCTTTAGTGCTCCGTTTATAAAAAATAAATATGTTTATTTTATAATTTACACTTATATACATATATATATATATATATATATATATATATATATATATATATATATATATATATATATATATATATATATATATATATATATATATATATATATATATATATATATATATATATATATATATATATATGATTATGAATTGCTTATTGCTTATTTATATTATGATACCAAAGAATGAAGTGTCCTGACACTGACACAGTGGTCTCTCTCCATGTCTGTATGCAAGATAAAGCAGGAAGCTTAAACTATATTCCAGTTTAAAATTAATTTTGTGCAAAAAAAATCATATAAATAAAATAAAAATATTTTTAAATAAGAACAAAGTTCCAAAATATTTACAGAAATAAGAACAAAGTTAAATAAACGATGTCATCATGATATCAATTTTCTCTTCATGTACCCTAAACAAATAATAAGTAATTAAATTGTTTTAATTAAATTCGACGAACATATATTCCCAAACAGAGCATTTCAAACAAAGTTCATCTCAGGTTTCTCAGTAGAGAAACAATCATTGAAATCGATTTAAATACGTTCGAGTCTCGGCGGGCTAAAGGTGCGATTCCACAGATGCGATTTTTTAAAATAAATATGTTTCTGTTTCTTCAGTGAAAAGTACATAACTACTTTGTTATTTATGTTATATACAAAATACGATATTACACATACACATCACACAAGACACAGTCTAAGCACTACTAATGTGAATTATTACGCTTTACATCCAATACATATTAATAATAATCGATATAAATTAATCTTCTCTTATATACTCGTAATAACACGAAAGCCAAAATATTCAATATGAATGATCTAATTTCCTGTAATCTTACACTACTAACATTTTAATAGAACTTGACAATTTAAAAGTGCTTGCTATGGCCTAATTGTTATATCGTAAATATTGTCATTTCTGATTTTGAAAAAATATAAAAGTCGAATTCCTGCAGCAGTATTATAATCATAGGAGAGCTATATGATTTACTGAAAATAATATCGATTAGTATCAATCGTGATGTATACAAAAGTGTATATAAATTACAAACACCAAGCTAAATCCAATCTATTTCATTACAATGTTTTGTTTGAGATGAAAGCTGTAATCTCGCCTGTTGCTAGCAAGCCTTAATTAACCGATACTTAATTACACTGGGATATTGAAATCGCGTGTCTATGGAGTGTATTCATTACTTCCTTATATTTATGAACAACTGTTTTAGTACATAGAATGCTTATTACAACCAAATGAAATAATAAATAAAATATTTACCAGACAGTATAATTTTTAAAATTGTTATATGGGGGACACGTTTTGGTAGAGCTTGCACACTCTAGTTATCAACCTCTTTGTTTTTTAGTTTTTCTGTATAGAATCAATAGATATGTGCATCGAGGCGATAATGATTGTAAATGTGGAGAATAAGTTATTATCCTTTTCACACTCTAGTTAGACAACGTGGGGCGTCCAGTTCCGTCACTTTACACGCAGTTTCAGTCTCAGGTTGAAATTGGAGAATAGTCTTGGCTCTTACTGGCTAACCTGCTAAATACGTGATTAAGCGTGAAGAAATTTGAGAACGCTCTTTACTCTTACTGTGTACCTTACTAAATGCAAGATTAAGCGTATGCGAATGTAAAAATACTGTCTATGAAGTAATATTGTTACGTTTTATAATATTCACTGGTGTTAGTTTAAATTAATTCTATGTGTATATTAATATGTTAAGTGATTGTGTTGTGTTGTGTTGTTTGCTATTCTTAAACAAGGTCGGCAAGTGACGCTCTCATTCTGTCAACCACGCAAAAAGAAATCACTGTGAACAAACACGTTATGTACATCCTTCTAACTAAAATATTATAAAATAAAGCATTTTCTTATATTCTATCAATTAATTCAATATTTATTTTCATTGTGTTATACTCCCTAGAGCCTTTAAGGTTAAGTATATAACTGTACATGCAACGGTTATGGGTTCGGTTCCCACTCAGGGTTTGAATTTTTTCCGTTTCCTCGCGTTGGTAACAATGGAAAGCGCGAAGTTTTATTCCGCCACTCAGCACGATCAATTTTGAAATATTGTTAAAAATGTGAACGGAAATTGGGGAACTCAGTGTCTTAATACTAGACTCCCTCTATCTACCCTACTATATACGGGATACAGCGTGAAACTATCGATACATATACATGTAATATATGTAATGTTTTTAATATTCTTTAAGTATTATTGCAATGGCAATTAAGATATTTTTACTATTATTATTTTATTAAATTTTTTTACGTTTTATGAAAATTTTATAAAAAAAAAACAAAAAGCAACGAAACCAAACTAAGAAAAACGTCCCATTCCACACACATTCCACACTTCTCACAGCGAATAACATAAATATTATTATAAAATCAATCTACGTTAAAGAGGCGACCGCGAATATTGTTTAATGAAACCGCAGCTTTAAATGTGCCTTATTAGGCGGCCCGCGTTGTATCACTTTCTAAGAGCTCATTTTATTTGTTCTTGTACTTTGTAACACTTGAGTCTTAAGTAAAAGTAATAGTTACTTATGTAAATCAATCAACTTGTGTAATTTAACTTTACATAAAATTCAATCAAGCTAATGATCAATAATATATCGTATTTATATTTAAAAATGTCTGTATATAGGAAAGATGTAGAAGTTTAAAATCCTCTCTAGTAAATGGAGATTTCCATTTTGGTTCATTCCTCACGTAGAAGGGTAGACAGAGGGAATATAAAGTTAAAGACACTCCGCTTTTTGAGTAGCGGAACTCAACGCATCAAAAATTTAAGTTATGCATTTCCATCCGTTTACAATCAGACACTATTGGTATATTATTATAGGAATATGTAACTTAATACTGAAATCGACTGTCTATTTCTATTTTGTTTGCACGTTTATATATTGTATGATTGCTACAATAACAAGTATTGTTGAATATAAAGTCGAAATAAGTGAAAAAAAAAAAAAACAAAGTAAAAGTCTTGCGTCAATAAAATCGAACGTGCCTTTAGGAACATGCGAGATCAACGGTTTTTTAAGTTTCATCATCCATGAATAGTCTCAGTGGACTTATTTACCCAGTCAGCGTGTTTAATGAGGCAACAAGTTCAGTCATCGTAGACAGGAAACAGACAAATGGACAAACATGGCAGTCCAAGTATTATGATTTAATATTTTATCTTTATTAAATTTTGTCCAAGTGCTCATAAAGCCATACTTTCTTATAAGGCTACGTTGAAATTCGTATATACTTGTTACGATTTATTCTTATTGTTAATATAGATATAGAGAGAGATTGGAAATGGACCTCTCGACATTCTGAAGAAAGTCTTCCATTAAGTCCAATTTCGAGTTCCGCTATGTTAGAAAAATTATATATATATATATATATATATATATATATATATATATATATATATATATATACTTATGTATTTTAAGATTATTTGCCTTATGAATTTATCCAATACAAAACATTATTTCAAAATTTTAAGCAAAAGACTGCCAGTACCATTGTGGCGTAATAACCTAACTAAAATAGTCCTATAATAGCGAGCAACGTGCAAATAGCACGATTTCTTTACATTTTTCTCTAAAAATGCATTTCTAGAAAGAAACTTATTAGGATACATATAAAAATTTGAGCGCTTGAACGCTCGGACTTAGCATAGCATTTCCAAGAGGCGCGGGTCTTGACCACGCTGACTAACTACATCTGGTTAAAAATTCAAACCACATTTAACAATAGTTACTTTAATACATTTATATCACAACACATTAATTATAGACATCAATATTTTTTTTTCTTTCTTTTTTTTCTCAACTCAAAAACACCTGTCTAAAGGGAATAAGATGATTTCCATGACTCGTTACTTTTTAGGAAATAAAACTAAAACTACTCACTAAAGTATAATAGCTCTTATGTGTAGGATGATAAAATTTATATTTGTTCACTCATAAAGATATTATTGAGATTTTTAATGTCTTCGTTTTAGATATAGGGTGAGAAGATGGGTCTACCTGAGGCGATTGTGATTCCGCTTGTAAAACCTCAGGGCCGCCCGATCCGCACATTTCTATGGCAGCCATTATTAGTATTATCGTTTCTATATTTAACGGCATGGCAATAAATTCATAACTAAACATTTGATAGCACCTGCTTTTGTGATAAAAAAAAATATCTTTCTTGTGAGATAGTGAAATAGTTTAAGTTACTATTAGAAGTATTATGTTTTTTTTTATATATTTTACTTGTATCCTACATCATGGAGGATTTACTGAAAAAGCTTAAAAGCTCCTTCATATTGCGATACATTAGCCAAATATTAAGAACCAAAGCCAAGGTAAAAGGGTCATTGAAATATAAATTGTATTTAAACAAGTACATAAATAACAGCCATTTGTTACTGATTGATGAATTTTAATTTTATACGACAGATCATTAATAACTATTTTGGTCTTTGTGTGTTTCAAATAAATTTTTTATATACACATGTATATATGTATTATTTAATTAGCTTAAATGTATGTACTTCATTTTTATTTATTTTTCTCGATCCTTTATGTGCTGCTACTTTAATATTTTATATAGAAAGGTAGAATAAGTTGTATTCCTTAGAGTTTGAATAATACTTACTATATAATACTTATATAAACTTTTTTCTGGATTTGTTTGTGAAACTTATATTATTTTAAAGATATATACTGGTACATCACTTATATGAGAACATTAATACATAAATTAATAAAGAAGCAACATACGTTGCCGTTTTTACATATTTAAAATGGAAAATGAAATATTAAAAAAAAAAAACATTTAAATACAGGTAATAGACTCAAAATAAGAAAAAAGAAAAAGAACACGACTGAACTATTTACTGATCACCTTTTATATCTATGATTGGTTTACGATAGTCAGATAGATATTTTCGTTATTATGAATGAGATAGCCGTTTCTGAAATACAACGAACGAGTTAATTCTTGTTGATTGACTTGTAATTTCTTGCTGTAAGGACGGGCACCGTCGTGTGTTATTGCGGCTTGGTAGTACTTGGTCCGGGTTTTTGGTAAAAAGAATGACACGCTAATGCATCGTAATTTCTTTATATGTAAAAAATATGAACTACATAAAATAATTCTGTACATAGACGGGAGAAATGAGGACAAAGCTAAGTAAATGTCACTGTCAACATAGGCCTGATCGTATAAACTATATTTTGACTAGGACTAGCTCGGATTTGACGGACATTTCATACCTGTTTAGGGACAAAAATATCATAAAGAAATCATTGGAGCCCTATAAACGACTAAGAAAGTAGACATTCGGGGAAAAATGTACGATTTTCCATATCAAATTGATTTCGTAAGATGGCAGTAACGTTGCCATCTTGCTACATATGTAAGGAGGCAGTACAAATAGCTAAGCACTTGCTTGTACTCTTAGATAGCGGTCAATACCCACGGCGCCAAGACAAAGTACTTAAAATCATGCGTGAAGTGCTGTTGGAGGTCTTTTTCTCTTCCGTCACCAGAGGGCAGGATAGAGTCAGCTCCTTCGCAGTAGTCTACTGCAAATCAATATACGCGATTGCTAGCATAATTTACTCATAATTATAGTATACTGAATGTTATTTGAGTTAAACGGCATATATAGATGGCGTTGATGAATTAAGTATTGTTATTTGACTTGAATAGTTCCCATTTATGGATATGGAGGGCGCTGCGTCTGTTCCGGTTTGATATGAACATTACCGCAAAAGAACTGTACTTATTGTACTTGTGTACTTGTACTTATATATCTACGTAATTGTATATAAAGTGGGAACAAGAGCACACGAAGCTATTATTTTTAAATTGGAAATAAAAATAAATCAATATAAAACCAGAGTCTATGTCTGATTTGGTAGCCTGCGTTTACACAATTAATCTTGTTTACAAACTATTTATTAGTTATAGAAATAAACCAACATTATTATATTAACAAAATTATCTTAAAATAAATTGCCAAAGAAAAGCTATAGTCACGATGAATATATTATAAAACCAACAAAATAACAATCCCACATTTGAAAACTTTCGAGACTCCGCCATTTATTGTAAGCTATATATTTATCACAATTGAAATAAATTTTATGGATTTAGTGTATTAAGGAAATATATTTATTCAACAACATTCACAAATGACAACGATTAGTCTTATCGCCTTATATTACTGATATAATACTCTCTACTGATATAATTGAAACATGCATGAATTAATACAGTGGATATTGGGTTCAAGTACCAGTATCAAAAATATGTTTTTTTTTATCAATCAAGTCAAACAAAAAGGCTGCATTGGACTTTGACATTTGCATTAAAATATACAATGTTTTTTTTTTTATTGACGCCGTGACACATTAACATTTGACTGCAAATGCGAAGGTTGCGGATTCTATGCTCACTTGTGGGAATGAACTATTTTATTTCCTCTCTCTGGTAAGGAGACAAAGCGTTGAGTTCCATTACTCAACCCTTAGTGTCTCGAAAATTGGGTGGAAGGTGGAGAACGACTTGTATTAACATTGGTATCCCTCCGTCTACCCTGCTATATATGGAAAATAGCGTGAAGCTATACGCCTAATTTTTCTTTAAAGTTCAAAATATCAAATTTATAAATTTTCAACAGCTTTCTTTATCATCGAATGAATATATAATGAACGTATATTTAAAGTCAAAAGCCCCATATTATTAAAAAAAAAGAAAACATTTTAAACTTCTTTAATACAGGTATATTAGCATTTAGAGAATGATAAAAGTAATAAAATTTCAAATATCGAATTGAAAATGTTGGATTTTAAAAGACCATATAAGTTCAAGAATTATCTACAAAATTAAAATCAAATTTCGGTTAGTGAATATTTTAGATGGCTCAAACTAATTTCGGAACTCTTAAATGTTTTTATACAAAGTTTAAAAATGTAATGTATCCTTAGAAACAAGTTTAGTATGTATTTTTTTTTAGTAATTAGTATTAGTAATTATTAGTGTTAAGTAATAACTAAAATATTGCACTAAAAATCTACTTCTTCTATATATTTCTTCTACATTTTTTTCATTTTGTTGGGAAACGTAGTGCTAGATCTGTAATCTTGTCCAATCAATTCTCTGTCCAATCAAGTTAAAAAAATCTTATTATATCAATTACATATTAGTATAATAAAAATAATCTATAATATTTATATATATATATATATATATATATATATATATATATATATATATATATATATATATATATATATATATATATATATATATATTATAAAATAATTAAGATTCATCGATCGAAGAAGTCGATTTATTAGAACGATTTTTATTAAAGAACGATTTATTAAAATATAAATTCTTATTGTTACACTGGCATATCTTTCAATAAGCAGCGTAGTTAGGAGTACCTACTGTTGTAATATGTCATTTGACATACAACATGCAAGTATAATATTATATAAAAGCTTTATATACATATATATATATATATATATATATATATATATATATATATATATATATATATATATATATATATATATATTCTTATAATCGGTTAGTACATGTAGCTCGTATAGTAGTATCGGCTAGTAGTATATAATTGGTATATACCACCGGAGTTACTTAGTGTAGTTACCAAGTCGAATTAATATATACGTTAAACATAGTGTAAGAAAATAATTTTATTTAAATATAAGATACCGTTGAGTCCAGTTACTTGCCTTGCCTTTAGTAATAGAACGAAGGATAAGCGAAGGAATAATTATTTACTAAACGATTACTTTGTCTTGGTTGTTTGTGGTTGGATTAAGTTTTCCTCGTCTGGGGCTGTTTTGTTCTATTTTAGGTCTTATTTAATAGGTATTTAAAGTTTAATTTCCCTATATATAGATAGTAGTACATGCAATTGACAGTATCGAGTCGTGGAGCGTTGGTATGAAAACCAATGGGCTCGTCCTATGGGTGAACGGCGCGATCGGGCTTGTAGTATAAAAATTGTTGTACCAATTATTTTTTTATAAAATGATTACTAAGATAATTCGTTTGTTTGTTTCGACTATATCTGTAAAAAAATATGCACATTTTATTATTATGAAAGATAAAGTTCAAAATTCAAAACACTAGTTGCTTCTAGTATTATCACTATTTTTTAACGACAAACTTATTAAAAAATTTATTACTATTCTAGAGCTCCCTTCCCTCCTTCAAGAACTGTATATGTACAATTATTGGTAATGTTGACTTAGGCTTAACTACATATCATTAAAAACTTGAGCTTATTCAAATATATATATATATATATATATATATATATTTATATATATATATATATATATATATATATATATATATATATATATATATATATATATATATATATATATATTTGCTTAATTAGCGATATAAAAATATTATTAAAACACTTGTTAAATATTGAACATATAATAAAGATAAAATGAGTAACATTCTCGAGCCGGATCGTACATCGATCAGACAGAAGAAAGTATGGCTGGATGATAGCGTCGGAGGCTGCGACCGGCTGGACCGGTTATGCTAAACTCATTGTGGTCAGTGCCGCCCCCTCGCCCCGCACCCCCAGACTCCCCAGCACCCCCCGGTACCCCCGAAACCCCTCGCCCTCGCTCCGGCAACCGAGGGCTCATTGGCAAAAAATTCCACCCAAATAAGATTTTGTTTTTGCTGTACTCGTAGGCATCTCTGTTCATTTTCGATACGATTAAATAACTTTCGAACCTTTGATACTGCTTCAATCGTTTATTTAACCTATATAAAAGGATAATACATAAATATATATTTTTTGTAATTTTATTTTATTTAATTCTACCAAAACGCAATGATGATTTTTAGTTAGAAATTAAATGAGTTTTAATAAGTAAAATATAATACATCGACAGGTACTCGATTATTTATTTACTATATAATCTGTGCTGGACACTCAAATTCATGAATATAAGCAAATTCTTGCCTAAAACAAACGGAACTCTAAATATAACTTTGTAGAACATTTTTTCTACATACATATATCATATTATATGCAATATAGCCCTTATAAAACCGACCCGACCTGAATTATAGGTTGTTAAGTCTATTACACATAGCAATTTTGCCGACCACATTCCACTACGTCTAGGACGGCACGTCCACCGTAGTACAGTTGAGCGTCTGGCTGTACATGCAAGTAATTGGTTCGATGCCCATTTAGAGATTTAGATGTTTATATTGAAAATATCTTAATTAACACGGTTTGGTTGGACAAAATTCGGCGACGTTTCCCGACAAGTAGCACGACATGTTTTAAATGGATAAAAAAATCAAAGAAACTTAAAAAAATTTTACACACGTAAAATATAAGTTCGTTTCTTTGTGTAACACGCAATATATGAATCACTAATTATCGGAGGTTTTTTTCTTTTCTTTATACAGTATGCTGTAAAAACGTAACATAAAATTTGACTGAAATGCGTTAACTTGGAATTGACGTTGAATTCGTATGCTTCACGTGACTATGGACCTAGATACTCGATATTTTTCACAATTTGATCCCGAGTGATCTTGAGAAAAATGGCCATGGCCCCTGACAGACGGACACACAGACAACAAAGTGATCATATAAATATCCCGTATTTTCATTTGTAGAATAAACCTTAAAAATAATTATATAACTAATAATATTTATTTAGTCTTCATGATATAGAAGATGTGTAGGGTTAATAAACATACTTTTTTGTCTTCACGCAGTATCCCGCGTATAGAAGAGTGGACAAAGGAGAACCTAACTGGTTAAAACATTCCGTTTCCCGCTTTCCGCCTTTCGAGACATTGCGTATTGCTCTACGAATGTGTGAGTGGAAATCTAACCCATAACCGTCGTTTACTATCAGACGCTGTGCTGCTGCGCCACAACGACCTCATAAAAGCATATTTAATAGTAGACTTTTAGAAATTGGACAGTATTAGGTATTTGTTAATTTTCGTCAAAACGTTAGTACTAACTAGTCTAATCTGTTTGTGTTGTAACTATTATACTTTATATGAATTTTGTAACCTTATCTATAGGTAAAATATCCAATAGTAGCTTTATGAGGTCATCATGGCGCAGTCGGTGTCTGACTATAAACACGATGAGTGTATAGGAATTAATTACTATCATTTCTATGCTCTGGACAATGTCTCAAATTAAAGCAGAAAGTGAACAACAGAGAACTATTCTAGAGTAAAAAAATGATTTCTCAGGTATAGAGATAACCTATTGTATTGAAAATCAAATAAAGAAAACACGGAGCTGGGTTTCCAAATATGACCGATCAAATTCTGGATCGATCATATTATACAATAGTCATATAAGAATATATCCAAACATTACGATATTAACTAGTTTCATTTCACAAAAACTAAATAAATATTATACATTTTAATTAAAACAAGATACCGGAAATATTTTGTTTTTTACAAGTCCACTCCATCATACGTTTAATAATAACCAGTTTCTTGCTAAAGGAAATCCGTTATTAAATTAAATTGTAAATTATTTTAATAAGTATAAATTATAAAGAAAAATAATTATTTTCTGTAGTTCTGTAAATGGGTTACGTTTTTAGTGATAGAAATTATTATTTGTAATATCTTACTGTCGTTTCCGTTTGCAATAGCGCTGTCTTTTACTGTTGTCTATGCCAATTGAGCTGTAATAATATATATGTAAATAAAACTAATCTATACATTTTGTTTCTTTTATCACAGTGGAAAGCGTCGACGTATACAAAAAAAATGAAATGTTAAAAATTGTTATGTTATGTCGTTTAACTTAAAGATCCTAAGATTATACTATGATTTTATTTTATTTTTACATAATTTTTTAGTGTTTGTTATTGAACTGTATTTAAATCTGCCTAAAGATACTGCATAACACTTCATACTAAATACCTAATAATAAAATAAGTGCCTTTTATATATTTATTACTAACGCCATCTGTTGACGAGTAGATAAATAATATAAAAACAATATTTTAATTTATCCTAATAAATTGGTAGTTGGTTGGTTGGTTGGTTGGTTATATATAAATAAAATAAATTTTATGAATTCGTAAACTTCTTTATATTTTACATCAAAATAAAAATATAATATATTTACAAAGACAACATACAGATTAAATATGAAGTAAATTAATGTTGGCTGCCTTGATCGTTCAAGTTGACAGCTTTACTTGTAACTTATTGTCAAAAATGCCTTTTTGACGTGATTTGCCGATATTATTACTCGAACAATATATTTTTATAAACATGGGTGGTTCGCAAAGCACTAGAAAACTTAGTGTTGATAATGAAAATGCTATACAAGTGTCACAAGAAGCACTAGATCGGATACAGGCTCAGCTTAGTGCTAAAGTAATTTAATTCTAATATTACATAATTTACATCAATGTCATATTTATAAAACAAAATATATTATTATTTTTCATAGTTCTTACTCCTTTTTGCTGTTATATTGTTGTCTTTAAATTTAATGAAATGTTTATCTTTAAAATAGCGTAATCTACTAATTCAATGTATTTAAGGTTATACCTTCTAATTGTTGTTTCTAATTATTTTTTCTAAGTACTTGTATGCATATTAATTAATCGATTGTTCAGTATTCAGTACTTAATACTAAATTGCCTGTAAAGACTGATTTCACCATAAAATAATTTCTCCTACTTCCAGCAAACTGAACAACCAGCACCACCAAAACCTCAATATGTGCCACCTCCTTATTACGATACAATGAAGCAACAAGAACACGCCGCAGAAGAGGCTTATTGGGCGCGTCGTATCGAAAATTTGAAACGGGCTCATGAAAAAATGAATAGTGGAATGCACTTAGAATACCAAAAAACCCTTAAAGAAGCAAATGACTTATTTGCTATTGTTGAAGCAGACAAAGTTGTTAACAAATTACCACCTTGTCAGGATGAAAAGTCTAAGGTAAGATTCAAAGAGGACTAAATATAATGAGACAGTTACTTGATTGTTAATTAAATGCATATGCATTTGTTTTATAACTTATCATTTTTGTACAAATAGCAGATTTATTATTATTGTATTCATTTCCACTGTCATAAGTTAATACTAGGTAAAAAACTATTGCAAAGCATCTTCAATAGGCTGTTTTGTATTATACAGTAATAGCTGTAGCTGTATATTATATCCACTTATTGTTAATCAAATGTTATGAAAGTTTATTTACAAAAAAGTTTACCACATATATAAATTGTTTTTTTAATATTATCATATAATAATCAAAATTTACAATATTTTCAGGTACTGGATTGCTACAGTTCTAACCCTGACAAGTCACTCTTGTGTTCAGTTTTAGTGAATGAATTTAATGATTGTGTATGCAGAAGTAGGATTGCAGCAGTTTCAGCTTCCTCTTGAAGCTCTATTCCATCAAAACTATCAATTTCCTAAAATTTCTGTAACAGGTGGCTCTGAAGTAGGTTTAATATTAATGTATGAATAAATTGTTAACCTAAAGCTTATCTAGTTATTTATTTATCATTATAATATATTAAATACAATATGACTTTTTTATGGTTGATTTTTAATTTCATACACATGTTCTGGCCCTTAGATGTCTGTCATTTGTAAATGCTTATCATATTTAAGATGTTTTCTAAGGAGCCATTGCATAATTTAGTTGTGCCTTTAGATTAGGTGGTCTAATACAATTTTACATCTGGTGTAGATTGGATCTAACAATCGGGTCGACGGGGACGGGTGGATAGAGTCCATATATTTGTATCTATGGA
This sequence comes from Dione juno, assembly GCA_037127375.1. Lineage (NCBI taxonomy): Eukaryota > Metazoa > Arthropoda > Insecta > Lepidoptera > Nymphalidae > Dione > Dione juno. Next base: position 1,539,018 of record JAXRJS010000023.1, on the reverse strand, counting down.
CCATGTGTCCTTTCTAGGATTATAGCTAAATTATTGCATTGCTTAAGTATTGCAAAAAAAAATCATTTAAATTTGTTCATTACTTTAAGAAAAAAGAATAAGCAGACATTAAAAGACCATCTTCATGACTTATAGAGATGATTTTTTATATATAAATCATGAATTAAAATGTTGTCTATGTCATATTTCCATAGCAACAATATCAACTTAACATATTTTATTTGAAAGAAAGGTTAGTACTTAAAAATGGATCCAAATGAAACAGAGGCAGTAGAAAAAGTAGAGAAAAAAAGGAAAGTGCCATTGTACCCAGGATTTCCTGAGCTTGCGAGATCTGATGTCAGTATATACCCATCATATACAAAATTGTCTTTAGCTTAGTGAGTATGCTAACCACATAAATTATGTATTTACAATGCATTATATTAATATAGATATTAGATAAGCAGATCTTTTCAGTCTAGATGTTTTTCTGTTGCAAGTCTTGTAATTTGTTAAAAGGTGATTTAACTTATATGTTCTCTGTATACACTGCTATGTAAGAAACAAAATGTAATTAAAAAATAATGTGTATACATATATTTCAGTCGTGTTGTATGTCGCCATCGTTACCATTGGGCTAAAGTAGCTCAACATCGTCAATTTTTAAAGGAACTACACAGCTTTGAGAAATTACAAGCAAATGCTTTGGATGGAGTGCGGGTTCATAGAGAATTCTCACAAGGCATCTTGTCTCATAAGATACCACCAAGACGATATATACAAAAATTAACACCTGATCCAATGAACTCCCATCAAAGAATGAGGGTTGAGGAAATTATAAGTGGAAGAGTAAATTTTTCCCAAAAATAAAATGTTTCATAGAATAAACTTTTGAGTTTAATAGAAGAAATCTTTTATAGAAACTTTACTTTTTTATTAAGAAATAAAAGCATAATTTAAAAAATTTATTATGTACTTTAAGGCTTTACTTATTATTACTTTCTCATTCTAGTCATCAGTTGCATTTGAAACTGCTTTCTTCTTCTTTAATTTTTTACTCTTTTCAATATTACTCTGTAGATAATTGGCTTCTTTCTTTGCTTGCGATATTTCGGCCTGTAGCCTCTGTTTCATGGCTGCTCTTTCATAAGCTAACCTCTCACTCAAATGTACCCATTTAAACCTAGGAATGTATTTAATATTCCATATCATATCATAGTATCTAGACCTTTTTCTAGTGCCTATTTTTGTGTTGTTTAGGTTGGCAGCAACTGCTTTGGCAATATTTTTCTTTTCAAATTCCACCCACCCCTCAGTAAATAAATTGGGAACTCGTTTCCTCTTCTCTCCTGGCTCTGTAATCAAATATATTTTACAGTAAGCCAATACCAATAAATATTATTGATAACAAAATCATTACTACTCATGAAAATATATAACCTCAAAATACTTACTGGTGCTTGATTGTAAATATATCCTTCCAACATCACCGAATTCACTAAAAATTTCCCTTATCTTTGCTACGTTCATATAAGGAGGAACAGTTGATAAATAAATTATTCCTCTTTTCCTAGTTTTCTTTTTTATTAAACTTTTTCCAGGGACAATGTCGTCGATTCTATTTTCGTTAGCAGAATCATAATCAGAACCGTTTTCTGGAACCCGCTCCATTTCTATTACAGGCATAATACGCTTTATTTTCAAAGAATCTGTTTGCAATGAACTTCCTTACAATTATCTACATAAATCTCATTATTTGGTTAAATCATAATCAAAATATTTCAGCTGTAGATTTAAATTGTCACATGGTCTGACAACTATCAAAATAACAGAGGTGACGGCAGATTAAAAATATTTTATTGCTGGATACACACGACAAGTCGACAACTATTATATCAACATAAATTTACATGGAATATAGGCAAGTAGTTAGTACGATGATTATCATTAAATACATAATATAATGCAAATAAAATACCAAAAGATGAACTCGTTTTTGAATTTCGCACCATTTCTATTACGGCATCATACGTTTATTTCAAAGAATTGTTTGCAATAACTTCCTTACAATATCATACATAAATTCATTTATATTTGTTAAATATATCAAATTTTTCAGCTGTAGATTAGTCACATTCTGAATATATCAGAATATCAGAGTGCTGTTTATATATTTTCATTTGTCAATACTTGTGAATACATGGGACTGCGTCGACACTATTGATATCAGCATATTTTACATGAAATAAATTTTTTAGAGGCAAATCTATTCTTTAAACATAACATAGTACAATCATAATTATAATACATGTAAATATTGCGTTCTTTATTATTTTGTTGAAGATCTAGTTGACTCGTTAATAAAATAATGTTTGATGTGGCATATCCCAACAGACATTTGTTAGATTGCAACAAAAATTTTGACTATACTTTTTTTTAGTAACCTTAGTTATTAATCCATAGATGACGTATTTGCGTTACGTCTAATTTTTGTCTGTCCATATTGGTTTGATATCGGTACGGACGCCGCGTAGCAATATCACTTTCATTAAAATCAATCTGTATGAGCTGAATCCTCCATCTTTAATCTAAATTAGCTACCTTAATTTCTTAGTTCCTAATTGTAATAGTTTCGTCTGTTGGTTTTTGGTGAGCAATGTCCATAATCACTTCGCTTCGATGTGGACATCCCATGACGTACGACTTGTTAGATTGAAAAAGAAACCTGAACAGGTAATTTTTATTAGGTAACCTTAGTTATTTAAGTGAAATATACAAAACAGTTACTATACATTTTATTTTATTCACTAGAAAGACAAAGATGCTGAACGGTCCTTCAAATGGCGGAACTGTGCTTTATCACAACAACCATTACAAGAACCCATAGTAGCGTGTGGCTTAGGACGATTATATAGTAAAAGTTCTGTACTAGAGTCTCTGCTTGATAAGGAGAGGAAACTAGAATCTATCAATCACATCAAGAACATGAAGGTACCTATTATTTTTACAGATTATGAAAAAATGTATCAATTAAAAATTGTAAATAAAATTTTTGAATAATAGCTGTATCTTTTGTTAAATATACCGCATATATATTTATATTTCCAGGACATTAAAGATTTGAAACTTGTTAACAACCCAGCCTACACAAAAACTGAACAGATTGATGGTGCAGTAGGTGATGGCAGTGCCCCATACATTTGCCCCATTAGTGGATTAGAAATGACTGGCAAATTTCGTTTTATATTCCTGTGGAGTTGTGGGTGTGTCCTTGCAGAGAGAGCTCTTAAAGAAGTCAAACAAAATCTTTGTCATATGGTTAGTATCACTTTTTCATTTATGAGTCCACACTGAAACAACTTCTCTCAAAACAAAAAAATCTCTATTCTCTCCACCTCATCTCAGTTTCATCCATTCATGTCCATAGACATGATGTGTTATATTAAAGAACCCAGTACGAGATATCATTTGGCTTGTAATCTTGTTACACATAAATATATAAAAAAAATACATTTTAATAGCATTTCTGAATTTTAAAAGGTCTTTTAGTCCACCACACTGGAATAACATTAGCCTGCTTAATAAATATTATTATTATGAATAATATATAAATGTTAATTTTTAAATTTTTAAACATAGTTCTTTAGTTATTTTTAAAAAATCTATGATTAAGTCATTCTTTTTATTTATTTCACTTTATTTACTTTAATATGTACTCTCTTTGCTACTAAGATGTGGTTACTTTACAATTTACAGTGTGAATGGTTTCTTAAAGCCAATAAAATTATGACTATTTTTAAACCTTTATTAGAGTTCAACTTAGTGTTTATGATTTTTATGTAAATGTATTTGCTATATATATACATGAAGCTTAAGTCTGTATCAGTATAAGGTATTATTTCTATAATTTATGTTTTCAACCCACCCAGGAACCCCTAGAAAAATATGCACAAATTATCATTTAAGTCAATAGAGGTATATAGTCTAGTATACATATGATTGTAAACATTTTCAGTGCCAACAACCTTTCTCTGACAATGATGTTGTAGTACTCAATGGAAATGAAGAAGATATAGAAAATCTTAAAGAGAAAATGGCTGTGCGAATTGCAAACAGAAAAACCAAGAAACCTAAAGCTATTAAATCAGATGTTAAAATAGAAACTGCAACTTCAAGTGAAACTTCGTCAACATCTGCTGAAATTCCATCAACTTCGAGTGAAGTGAAAAATGAAGTTGACCTTCAAGAAGGAAGCAGTGTAAAGAAAGAAATTGATACAATACCTTTATCATTGCCAAAATTTAATCCAAATAAACAAGCCAGAGGACATTTTGGATCAACAAAAAGGGCTTTTCCAACAAAATTGGAACAAGACCCATCATATAAGAAAACTAAGAATGAATACAGTGTGGCCAAAGATCCTCAAAGCAGTGAAGTGTATAAATCATTGTTTACATCGCATAAAAGTGACAAAGAGCAAAAAAGAGCTCATTGGGTTACTTATAATCCATTTTATAACTAAAATATTGTATATAATAGAAGTTATTTCATTTAGGAAAAAAGTTCTTTATTTTATGTAGATGTGTGTAGATGCAAGATAAAGATATATCATGAGTTAATTGACAAATTATTGAGTTTAGACTGTAGAGTCAAGAGTTAATTCATTCTAAAGTCACAAGTACTTGCTTTATAACATTACAGTTTCATTCTTACAAAATTTATCATATAATGTTAGTAATTAAAGATACATATGTTTTATACATAAATATTTTAAAATAATATGTGGCTATATTCTAAAAAGGTTTGCACTACAAAGGATTTAATAAAAACAAAACTCTACATACAATGGAATGTTTTATTTAATCTCACATTACACAAATATTGCACTCAAATAAATATATTGCACTTAAAATGTTGTAACATTCTTATTTTATCATTAGCTTACTAATATTACGCGAAATTTAAAACTTTAATGGATTCAAATTCAAACTCAAGCCCCTGGTTCACTGGTACCATCCAAGTACTATGTCAATTTTTTAATAAGCCATATGTTCATATCAAGACTTATTTTTCTTGTAAATATTTTGTTGACATTTATAATACTTTCATTAGTACTATTTATTATTATCAGAAAGAGAAATTGCCAAAATTCATTGTAAGTTTAATTCATCTAAAACTTAAGTTTATAATATATTTAAAATTAATGACTAAAATCTAAAATAATATATCTACTTTATACTACACTACTTTATACATAAATCTTATATGATGTTATTCTACTTTTCGTTAACAAGTGTGAAACTTTAAATAAAATTATACTTTGTGCTTTCATTCATGAAGAAACGCCATCTTAAATTTAGCAGGTCTTTGGCTATTTTGTTGTATTGTATGTATGTACTTAATGTATTAATATTTTAAATTACTCATAAATAACATACAAACATAGAATAGTCTCTATAAGAATAGTCACTATAAAATTCAGTATATAATGTGAATGTAAATCATATTTTTGACTAAGTATATGTATGCATTAAAAACAAAACAAATTATTGCAACAAAAATATCACTTAGTAAAAAACGCATCCGCAATTTACGACTTGAAACAACAGTCTATATCTTAAAGATACTAAAGTTTATGAATTTCATTTTTAATTGATTATAATTGAATAACAAAAAGTACGTATCATAACAACTCATGGTACATTTTATACCACTAAAATATATACCATTAATTCTATAAAAGATAATTATTTAAAAAGTTAAAACATCCCAAGATCTTATTATAGAGCATAGTGTATCAATAATTATGTAATAAAAAATTATACAATAGTATCTTGTTGTACCGACGCCAGTGTCGCTTCTATGATGAGGTTGAAGTCCAACTCGTTCAGACTCGCTTTTGCAGTCAGAAGATCCAAGAAAGTGTCCAAAGGCGACAGACGCTCACCAGACGGTAGAGCCGCTATTCCTGAGACAATAAAATATATTATTTATTATCTTTTTTATTGAAATGAATATTTTGATGATGTTCCTAAGAATTTTCTGCTTTAGTCAGCGAAGTTATTACGTTTTGCATATCTTACATGTGATGGTTAAGATGAGTTCAGCGTTGAGTTTCGCCAGTGTTTCAAATTCAGATAGTATCCGACCGAATGTTCGGTTTCGGTTTAGTTTCGGTTTCAGCGGCAAACCTGCCGAAACTATGACCGAAACCGAAACAGCCGCGCTATGTTCGGTCATGTTCGGTGCGATGCGAATGCCTTATCATGTCGTTACTCGTTTGGGTTCGCAATGCGTTTTGTTTGTTTTCCTTGTTAGTTCTCGTGTGTATTGTTTTAAATTCGGTAAGTTTTATCGTGTGATATTGTGTAAGAGTTAGAGTATGTAGTAAACGTCAAAAAATATTTAATATAATAAACTAATACATTAAATCTATAGTAAAGTCAAGCTTAAATTAACTATCTGAATATTTTGTTGTTATTTTAACTCATTCGTACACACACAGTAGTTAGGTACTTAACACTTACTATAGTGTATTAGTGGTGATAATATTAAGGATTTAGAGCGTTGAATTTAATAATTATTACCAATATAGCCAACAAGCAAGTACGGTGAAATAATTGTTTCTATTGGTAACTTAGCACGCTTATAATGAAATGAGTGGGTACTTACAAAGGTACCTAGGTATCCATTTTATAGGTTTTGTCCATCACTTCAATATTGAATACCTACTTATAACAATTGTGATATTAGGCAACAACTTAAGAAAATCTTTAAGTTATTATTTAACGCATTTATAAAACTAATGTGATTTAAGGAAAAATATTAAAACTGACTGATTAAAATAATATTTTACTTTTTCCCTCAACACATGATCTTTGTAAGAAAATTTTGGTTTCGGTCGAAACTGAGACCGCTGCCGAAATTTGATTTCGGTTTCGGTAAAAAGCAGTTTCGGTCGGACACTAAATTGAAATAAAAAAAATATACTAACTACCGCGCTACATGCGACACAAAGTGTAAGTGAGGCGGGAGTGAGCGTACCGGTGTCGTGCACGGGGCGGTGCGGCGCGCGCTCGCGGGCGGCCGGCGCGCCCCCGCTGAGCAGCGCGGCGGCGTGGTCGCGCGCGCGCAGCAGCAGCGCGGCGCGGTGCGGCCACGCCGCCAGCGCGCGCCGCCCGCGCGCCTCCCCCACCAGCTGCACGAGGCGCAGCTTGTGCTCCACCACGGCGCGGGAGTCGTCCTTGCCTATTTCGTGCAATTGTCACGGTAAAATGTCGATAAGCAAATAAAAATAAGATTATATACGCTACGAATATTTAGTAAATAAAGTTCTTTTAGGACACATTTTTTTTGTGTATGATCACGCATTCTCGTACGCCGTGACAGAGAGAACTTAGTAATACATTACCGTTCTCATTTTTCCGTTCATTTAAGAAAAAACATATTCTCTGGCAGAACCACGTCGCTGGAGCTCATGTCAGCGTGTTCGAATCGAAAATAATTCAAATGTTAAATCTATCTTGTTTTTAAAAAAAATCAAAGGTTTTTATCATATATTAATTACAGAAAAAAAACAATACTCACTCGCAATAATCGCTTTGAGCACATCGATCTGCAGCTCCAGCACGTTTCTGTGCACGTACTGGACGAAGGCGTGGAACGGCAACGCCTTGTAGCCGAGATACGTGAAGAAGGAGCTGAAGCCCTGAGGCAGCGGGAAGGCGATCGAATCCGTCGCCGCGTAATACTGCTCCAGCATACGGAACAGGTATAGAGCCAGAGTTGGCTCTAGTTCATCCCTGTTTCGAGTAAAGATTTTGCTAGATTTTTGTAAAATATAATAAAATATATAAACAAGTATATATATATATATATATATATATATATATATATATATATATATATATATATATATATATATATATATATATATATATATATATATATATGTATATATATATATATATATATATATATATATATATATATATATATATACTTACAAAAAAAAAGAAATGAAATATTCATAGCAAAACAAAACACCAAACAATATGACAGCGTATAATGATTACAAAAAAAAACAGAGAAAAAGAAGAACCGTGATTTGTCATAGATGTGCAGAATGACCGCAACACAACAAATGATAAAAATGACAACCAAAAACACACCATAAACAAAAAAATGAAGCTACTAAAATTCCATATAAAAATTTTGGTAGTAGCAATTTTTATAAAGCATTTTAATATTTGTAACTTAAAATGTATGAATCACAAAACCTTTACAAAATTAAATTTGAACTTAAAAGAACATGTTGTAGCCACCAAAAACAAAAAAAAATAACAACTTCACGAACCAAAAACAAAGGCAACCAACCTATGAAAAAATCAAGCAAAAAGAAAAACGAATCCAAAGCAAAACTCATATCATCTCATACACGAAGGGAAATCCCCGGACATGATAAGGCGGTGGGGCCACGGAACGCACTACGGCGCGGCACAGCGCGCGGGCGGCGTCCAGCTGCGCCGCCGCCCAGCGCGTGGCCAGCGCGTGCACGCCGCTCTCGAGCGCGCCGGCCGTGCCGCTGCTCTCCGTCATCAAGTGCACGCTTACCGCTCTTAAGTTCTAGGGTTAGTCATGTTTTTAGTTCAATTAAAACTACTAAAATTAGTGTTGCACTCATTTAAGGAACGTGGCTTATTGTAGCTGTTTACACTATTTTAGAAAATCTGCCAGGAATAAATGTTAATACAATTTTGTTATAGAAAGAGACAGTTATAATCATAATCATTTCGTGGACACTCAACGCTATTTAATCGTATACACGAAGGGGAATCCCGGGGAGCCACAGTACGCACGATGCGGCAGCGGGCGCAGACGGCGTCTAATCACCAAGCGCGTATTTTTTTTTTGTTTATGAGTTTAATGCTATTAGCCTTTTGGTCCTGACAGTGACGCCGGTTGGGGAGGGAAGAGGGTGCTCTGTCCCTGAGAAGTAGCAAGCACTATCGTGTCTGCTTGAGAGGGCTGGGGGATGCTCCCTATTCTTAACAAACTAGCCGCGACCTAAAGACACGACTGAAGAAACTTAGACTAATCTACAGGAACGTAGCAGTCCCTAACCGCTGGGCCCGGCCACGCCAACGCGCGGTCGGTCCGTCAAATAAGCTGGACTTCGTCGTCGTTTCCGTCGACGGCGGTGTGAGTGTCGTGTGTGTGTTTTGTGCTTCCTACCTACGTATGGGGCATTAGCAACTGTAATGGGGTCATCTGGGTCTGTAAAGTTTATTTTCTCTATAAGCATGACGTAGCTGCTTTTAAGTCGGTGGAAGCTTATGCTTATTAAACGATTCAAGTGCATTTGTAAAATATCTGTTTGAATAAGGAATATTTTAATTTGAATAATAAAAGTTTGTTTTATTAAGTTTCTGGGGAGACTTTCTTATTTCTTCAATCTCACCTCGTGGACTCTTCGTGTTTTTTAACTTTCCTTTTAGTGATGGAAATTTCAGGTAAACTGTTATAGAAGTGATGGTATTGAGCCACGTTTTAGTGGTAAAGTTGATGGGTTTAAAGTGGTGGGAGTAGCTTTACTTGTATCAGCCGTGGTGTTTTTTTTGTTGGCAACAAACTCGAACTGGGCCTATAGTAAGACTTTAACCATTTTAGTTTTTCAAGAGGCGCGGGTTCGAACCCCTCACTTTCTATTCTTTCTTTAGTGTGGAACAACCTTTAAGAACAGTCTAAAATAATAACAACTAAATATAAATAATAATGAGTGGTGATCACCGCGGCGATGACGTGTTCCTGGCGGCTGGTGGTGCACACGTCCAGCTCGGCGAAGGGCAGCGCGTCGTGCGGCGCCAGCGCGGCCAGGGACGCCAGCGACGCCAGCGAGGCGCGGCGCGGCGTCGGCGCGCTCGGCGACAGCGGCGTGCTGCAGCGCGACAGCGCCTCGGGCTGCCGGCGGCGGGGGACTATAGCGCGGCTTGCATTGCGCGACCGAAGGAATCTCGCAATATGCGATATCCAATCCAGCCTTTCGGCTTCTACGTTAAGTAGTTTCAGCCGTGCAGAAAGATGTCATTCGAAGTGAAACAAAATCTTATCGACAATTTATGCTTCACACACGTTATGCTTCACGTTTAAAAGCCCCTAGGACGCACCTGATAGCACTTGAGCGTGACGGCGAGCCGGTCCCCGACGTGATGCGGCTTGAGCCTCGTCCGGGGCGCGGCCGCGGCGCTGAGCGCCGCCCACAGCCGCGTCCAGGCGTCCTCCGCGAACTGGCACACGCGCTGGCGCGGCGCCAGCACCACGGCCGCGCCGCCCGCGCCGCGCCACAGCGCCGTCGACGACACGCACACCGTCGCCGCGCCCGCCTGGCGTGTTTAAATAAATCTGAGAACGCGTTTTTAAGTTCGTTTCCCCGCTGTAGTAAGACAAACGGCGACGGTTTCTGTTGTTCATCACATACCTCTCAAAATTCGAGAATTTAACAACTTATAAGAGAAAAACAAAATGTACGTATCGCTATTCACGAAAAATATAACCTTGACGTCGGAAAAGCTCAAGTGCAGCGTGAAGGGCAGCCAGCCCATGAGCGGCGCGGCGGAGGCGGGCAGCGAGCGGCGCGTGGCCGCGTAGGTGCTGCCCACCAGGTACTCCTGCATGGCGCGCTGCGGCGCCCCGAGCCCGTCGCGCTGGTGCAGGCACAGCCAGCTTATGAGCTAGAATAGTAATACTTCATTACTCATATTGTTATAAAAAAAAGCGGTCGTATCGATTTTGTCAAATTCCTTCTATTAGGTTTTCATTATGCCAAAAATATCAGCAGCGAAAGTTATAAAACTCAAATACTCTTTACTACAACGTAGCATTTATAATCTTAAGATATCTAATTTGTGTCATTTTCATTCTAAAGGTACTTTTACGCTTTGAACGATCCCATACCGCCCGCAATAAATGTAAGTTTAAAAACTTCCAAAGAAATACAAAAAACATTACCTCTTCAGCCAAATCAGTATTATTTTCATGTTGTATCAAATAATGTATTATTGCCAGCTTATTCTCGATGCCCGTATAGCTTTTAAACGTGTTTGCCAAATCGTTATCAGTGATGGCCATAGTAATAACGTCCAAAGTGTTCAGGTCCACCATACTGTGCGGTCCCCAGCCGAGGAGTGAGGCCAGGCTCGGCCCACTGTCGCTGGGCTCCATGGGTATCACGATATGGCAACATGGCTCATGATGAGGACTTATGTCTATTAAATGCGTGAACAACATTGGAATGTTCACAAGTAAATGATTATCTGGAAAATTGGAAAAGTTTTAATATGTATGCCTTTTTTATATATTTTAGTTAAATAAATGTAAATAAGGCGGAATAAGACTTCGTTCGAAAATATATTATACAGTAAAATATATATTATTATAGTGGCAAATCATATTTTGACTGAAGTTAAATGAAATTAAGGTGTATATGAAAGGTGAGGATATGTCAGACGAATCTAGTAGTTCTAACCATTATACAATATATAAGACGGCCGCAGAGACTTCGCGAGGGACCAGGGCAGGTCCGGCACCACACTGTGCACCACACACCCGTGGTGTAGCAATGTCACTGAATACGCGAAGTTCACACCCGAATCTTTTAGGTCTACGTCGTCGAGGACCAGGGAATTTGTGGAGTCGTCTAACGGCTGAAAGTGGTTGTATATTATGAAATTATGTAATATATATTTTTTCAGCTTCATCCTACATGTAACAGGGTATGCAGAGAAAAGCTAGTGACACTACATTCTCTCCTCAGCTACGAGGTATTAGGTGACAAGTGTGGAAACTAAACCCAGCTCTTGTCTTACTAGAGTGAGAGTCTTACTAAAATGAAATAATTAATTCCTGAGTTCATTCCACAACCATTGCATTTACAGTCAAACATTTTTCCAGACCGCCACTCGAGACATTTATTCTTTGTGACAGAAAAAATAAGATTTAATATCGAAGTAGCTATGTAACTATCCTATTTAAGTAAATTGACATGTCTTCCGCTAGTCAGCCTATGACTGTATACGTGACGAATATGATTTCGACTCCCATTTGAAAGCGGAGGGAATGAATTACGTTAATTTTCCGCTCTATCAAAGTAAAGTGATGAGTTCCCCTCACTCAACTATGTTATGAAAAATATGTGCGAAAATAAAAAAATGTGCAAATGCAATTTGCGAGTGGTACTACAGCACCCAGGGTTCTGTACCAATATGTAAGTTTCCCGTTGAGGACATACAAGTTATAAAAATTTAAAATAAGTTTCCAATGATTTTTCCTGCGATATGGGTATAAATATACCTATAAATTCCAATTTTCCGATGTTTTGCTTTGTTTGCACTATAACTAACTTACCTTATTGCCAAATTTTATAACTCTAGGTCAAAGGGAAGTACCCTGTAGGGTTTCTCTGTAGATTCAATAATAAAAGGCATATCTATGAACATATTCACATTTCTAAATAAAACAAATCTATAATTTAGTTACCTTATAAAGATAATGATGGCAGACACAAAGCATGCCTCGCTGGTCGCACACTATGTACAGATCGAGGCTACAGTCGTGCACGCGCAGTGGTATCGGATCGTCCTCGTACGAGCCGCAGGCGGCGGCGGCGCCGTGCGCTCCCGGTATGTGGGGCAGGCTGAGGGGGATGTTCAGCTATGGAATAAAACTTATGTTACCGTGAATATTTGTGAATAATTGTCATTTCTCCGCTATACCAAATTGGAGACGAACAGCGTAGAACCGAGGGTCCTGAATTAAACTTTAAAAAGCTATATGCAGGATATAGCGAAAAAAAATATCACTGTTGTAGACAGTAACTTCAATAGCGTGCTCCATTCTATATCTGAGGTACACTGAGAGGAAAATAACTAACCCTTATTCACATATATTCGTATATATGCAAGCATATAATATATATGAAAATATATGTGTTCACTTATTATTTTAGTTCGCCTGTGACATTTTGTTTAGATTAGATCCGAAGTAAAAGATTGTCTTCGTATTATTCTTTTATTTACAAAACTCCTCATTATCTAAATAGCATTAAATACTTTAGAGAAACTTTAAAATTGTACGTACAAATACCGACCTGCGCTCCCTTTAATACCTTAGCTAAAAACCCATGCTAGCAGTAGCTAATATATTTAAAATGTTAATAAAATTAAATATTGTCTCAATTATGAAAATTGAATTAACAATTATTATCTAATACCCCTAAGCATTCCGCTTGTTTAAGGCTGGTCAAGAGCAACACGTGTCAGGGTAATCGTGAAGGGTTCTGAAGCCTTTCATTGACGAAGGTCGAATTTATTAGAAATCACGACTAAAGAGATATTACTTTCTATTAGCAAATTACTTTTTTTGTTCACTTAATTTATACATAAGTTTAAATAGGAATAATAGAGGTTCTTCGGATGTGTTGTTTAAGATACTAATGTATGAGAGTTATCATGTATACTTCATATATATTATTTATCGGGTTGAATAAATATATGATAATTTATAAAATGCCAAAATAAACGTACATTTATTGGTATTACCAATGTAGGCATTAAAACATAGTATCTAAACATCTACTACACTATATTTGGTATTGTTACCATTAGAAAATAATAATATAGCCACTTGTATATAGAATGTAGTGTAGAATAATTATTATTAATATATACTTTCGTAAGTTTATAAGTATATTCATTAAAAAAAATTAATCCACCTTCTGACCTGAATCTGAATCTGTGAAATGTTTTGGTAAAGATGGCACTAAATCGGCGAAATAATGAGAAACTGCATAAAGCATCAAATACTTCAACACGTTGCATACGTGAACTTTGTACATGAGAAGGAAATCATTCAATTCATACACGTATAATATAATAACATTATTTTTAATAATGGAACTACATTTTGCATACTTTTGGAATATCATTAATACTCCTAAGTGGCTGGACCGATTTATAAGAAAAAATGTCAATGCAAACAAGCGTTCGGATCACCTGATCACCGCCGCCCATGACCCCGTGTAACACCAGAAGTGCTACAGGTGCATTGCCGGCTTTTAACATGGAGGCGTGCTTTTTAAAGCGTATCGACCCGGAAACACTGCCGCCGGTTGACTATTCCACAGTTGTGTGGTACGTGGAAAAATGCTCCAGTACAAAAGTGGAGTACCAAAAGTCCAGGTGGTGGAGAAGATATTTTTATATGTGACGTACTGACACTCCCCCTGGTCTTCAAGTAAACTATACTGGCATTTGGTTAAGAATTTTTCTAACACATTACTCAAGCCCTTCATGTCAAAGGAATTCATAATGGCTTAAAATAATACTTGTAAAAGTGTACCAAAAGCGGTACAAGCAAGAAATTAAAAAAAATAAGAATCGAATTGTAAGAATCGAATCGAATTGTAAGAATCAGAAAATTCATCTTTATTTTTTCCCCTCTCATTTTATTTTATTTGACATGTGACTTCTACTATTATGTGTTTGATTTTAACGTCACTTGGATGGTTGACCTTACTACGGGATTTTAAACCTCACCGAGTAAAGATGTGGTTTGTTTTTAGCTTCACGCTTAGCGGGGTTACCAGACAAAACCTATCGCCAAAACGCTGCGCTTCTTGCATACCTATTGCGCCTCGTTCACTGTCACTAACCTCTTCATACATGCTCTCCGAGAGGTCCTCATGTTTTTTACGTGATCTTCCTCAATTATCTTCGACACTGTATTTTCGAATATCAACCAAGGTCTCCCCTTACCTCTCTTACCACTAACTTGAAAAGATGTGGTGTTAGCAACATTGTAATTCTCACTGCCTCAGTGTTCACATTTCATATAATGGGGCTTGGGCATCCAGCTCCAACAAAGCAATTTTTCTTTTCCGAAACAGGGGCTAGTGGGGCAATTAAAGTGTTTTCAAAAGATTTCATCGCAAGATATCCTTTCGAAAAAATACCCCTCAATGGCAACAGACCTCAACTCCTCACTGTTTAATACCATCAGACATATGTAGGGAAGTTAAATTTATATGTCCTGGTCTCCAACTTGGCCGCAAGGGCTCCGCCACGCATAAAACGACTAAATGGGGCTTATATAAAGAATACAGTTCTAGTAACGGAAGATCATAATAAATGTAAGGATACGCGGATACAAACTAAACTAACGTCTCTTACTGCAGATTCTATTAAATAAAAGGTCGCCTGCTATATATCCGCCACATAAACACTAGGTATTATGTTTATATATTGTATTTTTGAGTGTGAAAATGATAAATCATATTATAAATTTACCCTACTGTGTAAACACATTTAAATATATTATACAACGTGAAATCAGATGATCGTTTATACGAATATAGTAATAAATAATACATTATGGCGGGGTCAATGGGAAACGCAGGTGAACATATTGTAAATGCGATGGGTTTATTAATGATCCGTCGGAACCGTCGCGAACCATACATTAGCCAGTCAAATTTGTTTAAGGAGACGATTATTTTTATAGTTAACGGCTATTCTAATAGTTTTTAACATGATCGTTACTTCTCTTTTAATAAGAAAAATATAAATAAGATATATGGATTCAATAGATGGCAAAAAAATTTAAAACATAGATTTTCCAGTTCAGCCCACATTTGGTCAGAAGTCAGAATCTAGAACCTCATCGGTCCTTGCCAAAGGTAATATAATTTAAATGACACAATGCACCCACTAACCGGCTCTCAATGCGTTCGGTACTTTATGGTAAAGATATTATTAATAAATATTGTATATAGAAAACATTTTTAAAGCATGGAATGTAAGCCGTCCAAATTAATTCACTAAAAAGGCAGTTGTGCAATCATTGTGAGTATATATATCTACTACATTTTATATTCAATTAATTTAATTAGATCTTTAATCTTGTATCAGTAATATCGCCTCGCTGCGTTTGCTTGCAATCTATATACACATATAATAAAAATGTAACCGATCAAGGATATTAACAACGCAATAGGACCCAATTTTTTTATTTCTTTGTCTGTTTGTGTGTACGTTTGAGCACGCTAATCTCAGCAACGGCTTAATACTACGGCAAACTTCCCTTAATATTTAGAATTGTTTTATTTATTTCAACTCGTCCAACTACTTGCCCAAGTACACGCCTTTCGACTGATTCAAATACTCTCTCAATTAAATATTCTAAACAATTTTCAAATATACCATAGACGACACAACAAGACAATGTTTTGTAAAAAACGAAGACGCAAACGAATTTTAAATTTAATGGCCCATCATTTGTCTCAATATTGCTACGCCATGTGAACGTCATACACAAATATATTCAAAGTCCCGTGAGAATAAACAATGTCGGATTTAAAATGGGAGGCCCGTATGATATGTAAGGATTATTGTGCGAAAGCTAACTTAAACGCCTTGTTTATATCAATAGAGACAAAATAACAAAATTTTCGATCAAATATTTTTTTTAAGCTTAACTAAATATAAAAGTTTCCATAACATTATAAATACAATTAAAAATGTTATATTTAGGATAAAAATATGTACTGTTAAGTATAGGTTGAGTCCATAAGCTTCTGTTCGAGGCTAGGATAAGTTAAAATAAAATATTACAATTAATCTTAACCTAAGTGAGATATTTTAACCATATTTAAAAAATATATATATTTAAAAGTTATTCAGTAAAGTCACACATATTTTGTCTATTTATTTGTTTTAAGATATAGGAACAGATACGGCTGTTCCATTTTTTGTGAAAACATATATATCTCTAATAATAAAAATAATCAAAATATTTGTTAATATAGCCAGTTCAGATTTTGTAGAAGTTGTAACCATTTGGACACAGTATGAATAAAAATCAAATCTTGTAACAAAACTTATAATAACAATAACCATCTTCACAGTATAAAATAATAATATAAGTATATGAATATTGCACACTTACAACAGTTTCATGTGGTAAATCTGCATGAAATTGCAAAGCTGACAGTGTAGGTGTAAGTTCTGATGGAGATTTGACCTCTTCCTCTTCAGCGAAGCTCTGTGAAGGGGCCCGATAGTGAATGTAGAAGAGAACCTGGTGAAAAATCATTTTTAAATGTAAGAATCAACAGTATTTTTTGTAAAGAAGCAAAAATGTCCTTAAATATAAGATATCTCAAGATGGCAGCATTTCTGCCTAAGTTGTCATAATACAAAATCAATTTTCAAGGACCTCATTTACATTCCCTTTGTGACAATTTGGGGAATTACCAATAATAAAAGATTTTATTATTTAAAAATATTAAAAGTAGATCAAGAGCTTCTGTATATTAATATATTTATGGTACATGGAGAATGTCTATTATTTATTACTAATATGTATCTTGTTGCATGCTCCGCCCATGATGTTAAACATCATTAAAAATAAATAAAAAGAGAGAAAACAGTATTTTATTAAGTATTGCTAAATATAATATGTAAATATAATTAACTACAAAGCCACTTACTTGATTAGCACAATCCCATTGAGCCCATGAAAACACATTCACTATAGTTTCTGGCTCAGGGTAAATTCCATCAAAACCCCATTTCTCAGAGCCATCATCACATTCATTTAAAAAAAGAGGTGATCTGTATATTTTGATACCTGGAATAATTTTGTTTTCGCTGTTAGACAAAACAATTCTGTATATTTATCTATATATATTACAAAAAGACTAATTATAAGTTAAGGATATTATAATAATTATTAGGCTTAATAAACATTATACAAGAAATACATTTGGCACCTTATAAATGTTATAATTATAATTAAGAATATACATTTATGAGTGTAATAATTGTAATAACATATTAAGTGTAATGAATAAGTTTACTTCCTAATTGGTTCAAATGAATATATGAACAGTAATTAGTCATGCTTAAAAGCTAAAGCAAACATTAATAAGAAATAAATTTAAGAATGAATAACTTACATTCTAAATGTTTAAAAAGCAAAAATCTGTCATTCCTTATACCAGGACTGTACTTGTTACTTTTTCCATAAACAAATTGAAGCATTATCTGTTTAGTAGAAGATCCTTCAACTGCTTCTGGAACGCCTACTTTATCAGGTAGTAAGGAGACAAGGTATGGATGATAAGAAGGTTCTTTCTTAGAGTCATCATTGCAGTCACTTGGTGCTATATCTTTTACTACATACACTAGTAAACTGTGCGTAAAGTTAACTGAAGCTTGAATTATATTCACTTTTTCCTCAAAAGTATATAACGTGGATAAGGTTTTTGGCTTATTTACATACACTCCAATATTCATTACTTCTTTCTCTTTGCCCGATATCCACGTCAGTATCTGTGTTCCGTCTTGCTCTTGACCGACTAAACGCCATTCTCGCGCTGTGACTTCTGATAATAAGACACAATAAATGTTTCTATAATATAATTGATAAATAAACACTTAAAATTACTAAATAATATCTACACGACGCTATTACCTTCTTCACCGTTGGATTGCAACACTCCACAAAGCTTTACAGCAATATTGTGGGCTGTCATATTAGAAGTTTTTAATGTTATAAATACAGTAACGTCGTACAATTCAAAATTCTAATCAGTAAAAGATATAATATTTAATTTAAGAAAATTATCAGTTGGATATTGACTTCTTCAATAGAATCGTATCAGCTGGCGCCCAGCTGTAGTACAAAGTGAAGTTAGTTAAAACAATAGTACCAACATTTAGTTATAATATTGTTACTGCAGTGATACAAACTAACCAATAAGCTGTAAGTACTCAAAATGTTCCGTTTACCATTTTACTCTTATCAAATACAATAAATTAATTCAATGTACTTTTACATTTAATTTATTTAATATTTGAATACAAAATAATGTTATACGAACTTGTTTCCTCTTGAAATCAAACATCTGTGAATAAATTCAAATATTATCCAGAAACACATTTGTTACAACATTAATTACCAGGATAATAATAAAATCGTTATTTTTTGTTTTATATGTACAAATAAAAACATTTATTATTTAATAATTTAACATAATAAAATAATTAATTTATACAAGGCTATAAAGATTTTCGTACAACGAAATGGCATTAAATTTGACATATATTTTCAGAAGAAACAAACGTGAAGTCAGCTACATGTTGAGTAGCGGGGCACCGCTGTTTTACCGCGACATTTTCGCGCGGAAAGCCGGGCGTTATTGAGCCGTGGAAAGCCCAAAAAGAGAATGTAAAATTATAATTTTGCTTTAAGTATAACTATTTAGTGACTATTTGGTGTTGAAGTTGAATTTGTGTTAAAATAAGACTTCTTACTAGTGTAATTGTGTTTCAAAATTCGACCACATATGTGGTGCTAGAGGATATTTTGTTCATAGAATTTGGATTCATTTGTGAATGATCAGGTATGTTTGCATTTCATATTTGACTTCTTCAACGTTTGATCTTCACGATATGAAAAGCTAAAATTATATTTTTCATATGCCTTAGTCTATAATTAGGTTATAAACGTTAGGTAGGCGATAAGCTAAGCCAATTATGCTTTCAACGGTTTCGTATTTTATATAGCTTTTAAACTTTGTATTAGATGATTTAATCTTAATATGTTTTGAAATTATCACATTATATTAAGAATGTGCTATTTTTAACAATATCCAAAAGTGGTAGGGCCGAGAAACCCAAGCTAGCGACGTGTCTAATGGCGCTGACGGGAGGATTTCGCGCGCGATTGTGACGGATTCGTGGCATTTTTTACAGCAGCTGATTCATTATTTTACAAATTTTTATGAATTTATATGATCAAGCACGTATTCTACTAAAAGGGACATGCATTTTTACTGCAATTTCGCTTCGATAACTATTCGTAAATATCTCTTGAAAAAATTTCTCCCGCCAACCAGCAGGGGGCACGCTGCATATTTGATGGTCCAAATACTATAGTAATACATTGGATACGTTACTTCTTTGTTCATAATACCTTTTATCGGTGCCTATAGAGCTCTTTTATACTTTTGATTTTCGGAATTACCTCTTATTAAGACGGTTGTCAATTGACATAACCCTATTTGCGGTTTGAACATGACATGCGGTAATTTTGGATGATTATTTCTACATTTTCTCTATATTACTATTAATATGCATATCTGTACTAACTCCTTATAATGTTTTAGACAGCAGAGGCTGTGCCAGCTGATCTGTAACTCTCAATATGGCGCAAGCAGGGTATGTACAGCTGATCATACAGTACCATATACTGACCTTGCTTTACTGTATTAAAACAATTAATTACCTTACAGTTCTTCCTGTGATATTAATGAGAAACGTGCCAATTTGAAAAGGAAGAGAAATTCCACTGATGATGAGGTATTTCATGTTTGATAATAGTGATAAGGTTTGGTTTTATTATCAGTGTGTAATAAACGAAACTTTATAGGTTGAGAATATGCCCCCACTGAAGATAGTAGCTAAAGTTGAAGAAGAATTGATCGACCAATCTCACAATGTCATAGTGGAGTCTTCATCATGTTCCAGTGACGATGAGGGCATTGACCAACCAAGGAGTGTATTTACAGACTTAGATTATAATGCTGATAGTTTCTTAAGCCCACCGAGTATACCTGAATTACCAAACTGTGTACTAAGTCCATTAGAAAATGTTGCTAGAGGGGAATGCACTCCTCATTCCAATAAAAGGCCTAGGTAAGTGCAGGATCTTGAATTATTATTATAGTTAAGGTAGTTTTATGTTTTTGTTATTAAAAATTACTTTTCAGTACAAGTAAACCACATTATCCGACTCCACCTAAAAGGAAGTGTCCTCTGCCTGGCTTGTCCTGGGCAGACCCTGTTGATGTGTGGAGGACAATGTGCGAATGTGATGCCAGGTCTAGCATGAAGAAAAATCCTAATATGTTTGACAATCATCCAAATTTACAACCTAGAATGAGGGCTATTCTTTTAGACTGGTTAAATGAGGTAAATAAGTCTATTTTGATTAATAGCTTATTAGCTAATTAGCTTTATTTTTGTTCAGTACATAATAATTATATCAAATAATTATTTAAATAGAACAACCATTGCTATGCATTTTTATTGTGACCTACTAACTAGGTCAGTATATCAGGAAACATTATAAAATATCATTTATGTTGTTTAAATAATTTTGTAAGAAAATATGACTTTTGTAATAGGATTTTGTTGTTTCATGCTGCTTTCAGGGTTGATGGTAAGTTAACAGAACTGTGAATTGCCAATATATATTATTAATTTATGCAATTTTCATAGGGTACTTATGTTTTGGGAGCAATGGCCCCATTTTTTTTGGTTCATTGACCTCTCCATAGCCAACGTGCTTAATATTAGGTACATTATAGCTCACTTTTTATTCTATTTCTAGTATTTATTTCATCTATTTTCATGACTGTATAGATTTAACTGGATGATAGCATGCGAACTTTATTACGTAAAATACTTGTCACTTTGATTGCCTTATTATCGCGTCGTTTGATATTTCACTTTTCAGCAAACAATTATAAAAAGTACTACCTAAATAAATAACAAAACTAAAACGTGTGTAATTTTGCAATACACAATGCGTCACGTATATTAGGAATAGCAAAAAAATCTAACTATGTCATCCTAAAGTCGCCTACGTATGTAATGTACACGTTTTCGTCACATTATTACTTAAAGTTTCAAACTCCGTTTTACATTGTTCAGCCGTGATGCGAGATGCTAGCAAGAGCTATCAAGTTACCGTTTTATCATTTTAGATTGTCGTTATTGTTAGTGATGATTATATTTTAATATATTATATTATATTATATTTATTATTTATTTAATTAAATACAAGAACCTAGCACGACTTTCTGCTGATATTCAAAATACTGGCCGTTTTTTGGTCGATCGATCGTAAATCAAAAACTGTTTCTAATATAAACATTTTACTTTTAATGACTAATTTATTATTTCAAAGTTATTTAGTCCCTTTGTAGTTTAAGTGTTAATGAAAATATTTACCGTGTAACTAACGGTTCATCGACAACGATTGTGCACGTCATGCTTAATTCAGATCTGCGTACAAAAATGACCTCCCATGGGATTGTAACCTGCTACGATCGTGCAATGTAAATAAGTTCTTAAACGTTTCGATGACACCGCGACGTCATTCACGTTCGTCATATATATACCTTGCACGATTATGATGCAAATTTCATATGGAATAATATATATCTTGTATATTGTATATAGTTTTATAAATACCTTATCATTTACTATATAGATATCCTTCCTTAGTTTCTTGTTTTCCTATTAGGTCTTATACGAACTGAGTATTGCGGTTGCGATTCATTGACTAGTGGAGACGTAGCGATTCTTCATGGTTTAATTGCAAAATCTATCTTAATTTTTAAATAACGCTATGAAATATATATGTTATGTAATTAAAAATCACGTCTAATTTACATCTAAGGACTGTCTAAGAAACGCCAATTTTGTTGTCCTATATATCTAAACTATTTGAAATCGATAGCAGCGACGTCACGAGCAAATACTAGCACATTCTTATATTACTCGAAAGCACGTTTCGCATTATGAAACAATCTAAGGTGATTACTTAGAAAAGTGTTAATTGCTACAAGTATAAACAGTTGATAGTCGGCCATTTTCCTTTTGCGCTGAAACGATAAGAAATTTCATACTTCTACTTCGTCTCTGGTAATAGAACTTTTAATACTTTGTTATTTTTTTTAGTTTTCAATTGAAAAAAATACTCTGCGTGTGAGATTTTTTGCCAATGTTGTTCTAATATTATAACTTGCACGACTTCAATTGTTCGGAAGAGTTATTATCACACTATTTATAATTGACGTGGCTTCGTACATGGTATGTTGGTGTGGTATATGTATCCTAGTTGTTAGATTTAGAAGCTAATATTTAGAGTATTTAATCTAAGTATTTATCTTTCTTAATTATATTGTCTTAATGTATAAAATAAAAGATTATTGTACGAACCGATTTTCTAGATGAAATTTTACATATAAAAATATTTGCTTTTCTATATTATTTGAATTATAAAGCTTAAGTTTATATTGTAACATTCTCAAACTATAGATTGCAGTTGAAAAAATCTCTCATACGTATAAATGTTATAAAGGAAGTCAATAATAAAATTGTCACATTATTTTTTCAAAATTTACTGCGCTCAGAGTTACTTCAGGCATGTGTCATACTCAAAATTTTTGATAATATCCATTTGGCCGGGTGTGTGAAGCCGGTGGTAAATCTTAGTGTAGTATATATGTACCCATTGACAAATTTATTTTAGCATTATACTAAAATAATATGCCACTGTCTTTGTATTCATTTTGTTTTTAAATATACTCTGAACTGAAAATTTAATTTCTCCTCGCTATAATGTACGTAAAGAAATTTACCAAGTCCTCAATTAAAAATAATTAGTAGAGATGCTGGTAATTTGTATATATATATTATGACAATTGCAGCTCATATATTTAGGCGCCATAGCACAATTTAAGAAACGTTTTTTTTTAAACTAAAAGAGATGGAGAGAATTACAAAAGATTATAAGGTGGCACGTATACTTTATAAGAGAATCTCTACCACTTTATGGCATTCTGATCTCTTGTCTGTGTCTATGTAAGTCATGTGTATTATATATATATATATATATATATATATATATATATATATATATATATATATATATATATATTATAAATGTGAAATTTTGTGAGAATGGCTGATTGTTTCGGTTACACGTAAAAACTACTGAACGGATTTAAATGAAACTTTGCAGTAATATAGAATAACATTTGGGCCACAGGTTATAAACGAATGCAATTCACTGTACTATTAAACAAATAATAGTGTAGCTGAAGCGGGCGAACACGCGGGCGGACCGTTAGTATTTTTATAAGTAATTTTTTTAGCTTCACACCTACCGTCTTTAGTTAGTAGCATTCACAATGAGCTATAATACCGTTGCTAGTCAAGTAACACATGATATAAATTGCACCCCTCACGAATTCCTATTCGTGACTAGATCTTGCTCAAGATAAGGAGGGGTTGGTAGTTTCCAATGCGATATGGTATAAGTGACAGACGGTCATAATAGTTGATTTGTAATTGTAATTCAGTGTTCACGCCTCCCTGCACGCCGCCGGGCCTCCGTATTTATCATTTGAATACACCTTCGCCTCACCTCACCTCACCTATATATAGCGACAACTATGCCAAAATACGCCACTTGATGTTTTTTTTAACGAATTTGTTTAGTTAGTAGCGTTTGGGGAGCGTATGTTCGGAGTGTCGTCGAGTTGATCTCCTAGACTGTTTTAAATTTACACAATTAGAGTTATTATTAGATATTAGTTGGTTTTTTTTGTTCTTTTTTTATTTTTCGCTAGAACATCAAAGAAGTTTTAGCTTGCGAATAGAAATATTTAACATCATGACGGTTACAATGTCCTAATTATGACTAGCTTGTAACTTTAAAATAGCTTAAAAACCATTTTAAAGTTATATACAGCAATATCGATTTTGCTACTAATGTAAAAAAAACTGGTCTTTTATAATCTCAAATAATGTAGAATACTTCAAAGTAGTAAACGTTAAAACAACGGGACCGGTCGGTCCCAGCCCGCCTTACCTAAATGCGGTGTGAACAATGAAGCGTAGTCAGTTGCCGTAGGGAGAGATCGCGCAAAAACCTGATTTTTAAATCTTCAGTACAGTTTATAATTGTTGAACGGTACATTGCATCCAAGCATTTTTGTATAAACATTTTTAAGCAATACTAGCGTATTATAGTCAGAGATATGAAACTAAAATTTAATATTTTAAAGTACAATTTTTTTTCGAATGAACGGCCATTTTCTTTCGTAAAATCATTGTTCCTGCCGTTGCTCGCTGGACTGGTGGCTAATTTTGATACGACTTTCGCCATTAGATAGTGTAAAATTTATGCATAATATATGCATATAATGTTATGATATACTATCGCGAAAATTGCCATTTTAACTGCCATAAATTGCACTAAACAATTAACAAATTAACAACATAAAAATTTCTAATGGAATGGGCTTTTGTAGTTCAAGTTGAAAAAGTGTCGTCGAGTTTAATGCCCTTCATATTGGTTAACTATTACGTGAACTAGGATTCGAGTTTGTATATAATCTCATAACGTTTGTCTTATTTCGTACGCATTAGAAGCAGGCGTCAGAGGTAGCGAAATCTCTATGGCTTGCCATAAGATCTCGGCCTGTCTAGAACTATCTATTAATTTCTAGAAAGTTACATAAACGGACCTTCGAAGGCGGCACCAGTAGCACCATTTGATGCTAGAACTCGTCTCGAGTTCAGACAGTGGAGGAGGTTAAGCGCGGGTTAGGCACTCGCACGGTGACTCCGTGTAATGCTAAGTAGTTTCTTCACTAATATGTACTTCGATTTATTTAATCAGACTCGTTTTATTGCAGCGTTGATAAATTATATTATTTTCATTGTAATAAGTTATAGAGGGTTGTGGAGAAATCAAGTTCATATTCCGCCGTTTCGTAATCTTGCCTATAAGGTAAAATTGTTTGTTTGTAAGTGGCGCGATATTGTTGTTTAGCGAGTTCTTTTTTCATTTGTTTTTTTAATTTAAACACGACACTACAGACGTTTCTATCATTACCGTTACCGGACACTCTTTATCATTATAATATAATACAATAATAATCGTTATAAGTAATTATTTTGTTTTATTTTCATCACTATTAATTAATTATTTCTAGAGTACTCGCGGCATCGAGTTTTATTCTCGAGAAACTCGAATCACTACTTAGTCATAGAAATCGATTGATATTATTATTACCTTTTTTTACATATCTGCCGTTATTTTGAAAATTGTAAAGGTATATTTGAAGAACGAATTCCAAGTAGCGTTTCCGATAAAATAAATATAATAGAGATGTCGGTACGTGATATACCAAAAAGCTATTAACAACGCTAATAAGTAAACATTTAATTTCCGACGTAAAATATTATCTACTTAACTAGAACCTTTAGAGCGAACATTTTATTTGCATAAGTAATTTAACTTTACAATAACCGTAAATTAACTATGACCCAAACAAGTTAGAGTTTACAAATAATACATAAGCGAATGTGTACTTCAATAGCTTTTGCTACCGGAATTTGCGATTTTCATGTATTTAAACATTGAACGCTGACGATATTTTATATATAAGTCTTGAACTTCATATAAATTAAAATTTAAAGATTCTACGTTTTTCCAGTGTAGGCTGTGCGTTGTTCTTAGGGTAAGTCAGTCGTTTTTCATTTGGGTGGACGGACTAGCCAGCCATCAGCCTTTTAGGGTCCATTGCTAGACATGTGCCTCCTTTAAAACATTTACGCCACTCCGTCCAGGCCTGCACCAGTTGAATCGAGCGATATCTTGCTGTCTTCTTCAGATCGTTTGTCTACCGAGTCGGAGGGTGGACTATACCCCTTTCGCCGAGACGCGGTCTATAATACTATGACTAGTATTGGGTGGATTATAAAACGTAAAATACCTTTATTTTTTGTTCCGTTGTTATTTCAAAAACACCCCTCTTAATGCTCCGCCACCCCCACTAGTTTTATATCATTATATAGAAAATTTAGATAATATGTTTTATAGTATATGATGTTCTTTTTTATTATTACTATCTTCTTCATTTGAAAACGAGGCTGTTGTGAGTTTGATTCCGATTCGGAGAGAATTACTTTATATTCCTCGCTCTGGAAGCAATGATAAAGCGCGGCTTTGAGATCTACCACTTAACACGCAATGTCTCTTATAATATTTTGAAACTGTTCATAATTAGAAAAAAGGGGCGAAAAGTATAAGTTTACAATTGAATTGTCGAAAAGCACTAACGCGGGGCTTTTGAATAGATAAAGTTTACAATAAGACTTCCAATTCCGGTATATCGAGGTATTACATCATTTTCCCTTCCCGCCTGTAGCGGGAAAGCATGCGCGGGATCAGCTGCATTTGCGGGATTAGAAAGAAGCATGCACACTACCTCACAAACGATCGGACATATTTAATTATATATAATATATATGAGTTCAGTTCAGTTCAGTTAGAATCTTTAGTTATTAGCATCAAAATTAACTTTGACTTTACGTTGATGCAACTATGAACATATTTTACTACGCATTCTATTGATGACAATGAATTATTTCTCTGGATCTTAATTTTAAAGCTTTAAAAGTCCGCCGATTGAAGTGAAAGCCGAAAAAATCATTCCTTTTTTCCATATTGAAAATGCTTTGACATAATAATTAAATTAGTAGCCATGTATTTTAAAGTTAATATATTTTGTGTATTTTCAATATAGGTTACTTTTTTTTGTCAGTATTCCTTTTCTTTTCTGTGATAAATAAATGGTGTAATTAGATTGAGCTCGTGCTTAATAGTAACATTTAAAAAATAAAAGCGTTCCTCGATTCATTTATTCTTGTATTTGTCGTAGATAAATCTTTTAATTATTTGTTACATACAAAATGCTGAGAAAGTAAATACTTAGTCCCGCCTATATTGAAATTAGATACTCACTGCGGTATTGTAGGGGCTCTAGTTTGCAACCATATAAACAAACTACTAGCGGCCGCCGCCAACTTCGTTCGTGTGGACTCTAATCCACAACGGTTTTTATTGCTGCTCTTCTCCTATACATATGTATAATAGCGCGATGTTATATAACCTATAAATGGACTATACAGCATAATAACAAATTTTCTATTCGTACCAGTTCAATGGCTGTTGCCATTGACAAACATAAACAAACAAATCCGTCAGCTTTATATTATTAGTATAGCTTTTTGCTTTATAATGATGTATTTTCCCCGATTGCACAACAAAGACGAATATATCGTTATTATTACGATCATATTATATATATATATATATATATATATATATATATATATATATATATATATATATATATATATATATATATATATATATATATATATATATATATATTAATTACTGCTTTAACAATGTTGATATACATTACTCAGAGTTAGCATATTCTTCTAGATTAATTTTCTTTTTGTTTTAAATGACTTTTTAAATACTTCGTCACTTCACTTTTCACTATAACACTAAGGCGATAATGGTTTGCCAAAACCGTATACCGTAATCCTCGTTGTGTCTCTATTTTGTGCATTATGCACTATATTTTTCGTTTTATTTCTAGATGTTACTAACTGACTGTCAGACGGCGAACAGCCGCAATTATGCAGTGTAAAAGCTTGAAATTTTGTTGGTTAATAATAGTTTAGATTTGAGACAGCATTAAAAGAGAATTTCCTTTATAGTCCACGCAAATATAATATTGGGCCACAGCTGGTTTATATATAAAATCCGTTTTAATGAAAACATTTAAAAATTGATATAAATGGAATCTTAATATAAAATATTAATATTTTCTTATTGTTATAATTAATTATCTATAGTCTAGATTATCTATTGCAGAACTGCGGCATGTTGAAGCTAAAAGATGCAATAAAGATAAACATAAATCAAATCAAATGTATTATGTTTGTTTTAGTAACTACTTGGCTATTAATTACTATTTAAGTATTTTTTTAAAAACAGGTAAATTTACTTAGTGCAAACTAGAATTATTAAAAAATAAACGCTATATATAGAGATCGAACCCACGACCATCAAATTATATTTAATCATTGGATAGTCTTATGTACATACACTTAGATAATATTTTTCGAGCGTTTTGAAGAAGAAGAAAATCAGAGGTATTGCGTAAATGGAACTAACCATTCACCAGTGCTACGCCAGTGCTACGACGTAGCATCTTGCAGTAGATTAAAACTTCTTTTAATATAAAAATAGTTACATATATTTTCATATTTAGATTTTATTTACTTAGGTAGTGTATAAATTAAAGGAAAACATGTATTAAGTGAAATAATATTTTATTTATCGATCAATATGTAGTTAAATATAACTATATATTAAAAAAATACATATAATATATTGTATGACTGCAGTGTTTTGTTTGCTTCGCAGTGTTTTATAAATTCTGGTTCAGTGTAAATGTGACACTTAAAAATGATAGTATAGTAGATTTAATTTTCTTTTATATGATATTCACTAAATATTATTATAATTAAAATATTTTCCTCAATGAATGTACATTATCATTAAATATCGTCGTGTATAAGCTACTTCAAGGTGGTACAGATTTAATTACGGCAGTTGAGATGATTTTCTTAACTATCTTAATTAAAAAAAAAGTGAAATGACATTAATAAATCGTGGTTTTAAATAATCATTACTTTACATTAGTAAATGTTTAAATTGTAACATTACTCAAACGTTGTGATGTGATACGTATAACCGCATTGTTTCCGTCAGATAAAATATATTTGTTTTATAACTGTTTATGAAATATATCACCATAAAATGCAAGTAAATATTTAGAATGGAAACAAAGTTTTTACTACATTAACTACTTAGAGATACAAAAGAGGTTTCAAGCTGATTTATTGATTTTTTTTAATTCTTTACCAGGTTTGCGAAGTGTACAAATTGCACAGAGAGACATTCCACCTGACAGTGGATTACGTGGACAGGTACCTGTCTAACACTGACGATGTGCAAAAAGGACGCTTGCAACTCATAGGTGAATACAGTTTTTTTTTTATTTAATAGAAATTATTGTTTTTTTTGTTATAGTAAATAATGCTATAGACTTTTTAAGAAAAATAAATTGAAAAATATTACCTTCTAAAACTGATGTCTAATAAAGTAATATATATATATATATATATTACTTTATTAGACATCAGTTTTATATATATATTATTAGAAAGACATCATTCAAATAAAAATATATTTAATAAAATAAAAATAAATAAAATAAAAAAGCTATGCCGAAACCAGGGATCGAACCAGGGACCTTTAGATCTTCAGTCTAACGCTCTCCCAACTGAGCTATTTCGGCGGTGCTTGATATGCTCAATATAGTCTGCGTACTCGTAAAGCTATTGTAATATTTTTATATATATATATATATATATATATATATATATATATATATATATATATATATATATATATATATATATATATATATATATATATATATATATATATGTTACGATTATGCTTTTTCCATTTTATACAATGTCAAAACGCAAATATATGAGCATTGTTCTTTCAATCCGTACCGCATCCGCGAATATTCACGTAGTACTCCGTAATTACGTAATAAATGTATCCTGTTCCATAATGTAGAGCACCGGTATTGATACAGATTAATCCTTTATAATAATAATCTCAATATTTGGTTTCTATTTAAATAAAAGTCGGCCAAATTAATATTTCATTTTATGTTTATTATGTTATAGAAAAAAATGAATAATAACATACGTAATACATTTACTAATATAATATAATGAATAAAAAAGTGTCAAAAAAATTTATAAAGTCTAATCTAACCTAACTAACGCAAACGGAATGGGAAGTTTTCTGGTTGCATATATAATTGATTGGAATATGAGATTGTACAAAGCATATTAAAAATTCATTTATGATTAACCGTCAAGTCAGGCAAATGCATTTCAACAGCTCTACGCAAAAACTAGCTAAAAAGTAATGTAATTCGTACCTAATTAAAATAATTCTCTTAAATTCTTAATAAATAATTCAATTTTAATGCACCTTAATAATAAATATTCTATATTTCGATATTTTGCGAACATTGTTTTTCTTTCACAGGCATAACATGTCTATTCATTGCTGCCAAAGTGGAAGAAGTATATCCGCCGAAAATAGGTGAATTCGCCTACGTAACGGACGGAGCGTGCACCAGCGAAGAAATCCTTCTGGAAGAGTTGCTTATTTTGAAGATCCTGTCATGGAGCATAACGCCGATAACTATAAACAGTTGGCTCAACGTGTACATGCAGTTGGGAAGCGAAGCCCGAAGCGCCAAGCGACGTCTCTTGGGCGAAAGCGACGCGGCTGCTAATGCCCTACGTGGCTACACCTTCGTCTTTCCACAATATTCGTCGTTGGAGTTCGTCGTATGTGGACAATTGGTTGACCTTGCTGTTCTTCACGTTGATGTCAACAGATTCCCCTATAGTGTAGTCGCTGCGGCCGCTATCGCTCATATTTTCAATAAGGAATTGGCGTTACGGGTTTCTGGTGAGTTTGTCGTATCGTCATATCGTTATTTGAATATAAAGAAAATTAATAAGTATTGAGAATAGGTATATTATAATAATACTGTTAATCAAGTTACCTATGTGTTTGAAATGGACATATCAAAACACAATGGTGATCATTTAACGAACCAACATACTATAAAAGAATAGTTTAAAACTTTGTTTCTCGGCAGGGTTCGGCTGGGAGGCGCTGGCGGCGTGCCACCGCTGGCTGGCGCCGGCGGCGGGCGCGGTGCGGCGCGCGGGCGTGGCGGCCGTGCGCGGCGGCGACGGGGACCACGTGCAGCGCGCCGCCGGCCTGCGCCTGCTGTGCCCCGACCTCAACAGCGACGAGAGCCACCGCATCCAGACGCACGACGTCTGCCTCGACATGTTTGTGAGTCTCGCCTCTCCTGTCCTCCTCGCCTGTACTTGCACTGAATCACCTCGGGCGGATCGATGGACCGCTATTCTCTGTTCCTGTTGCACTTTCGAGATATCCTCTCTTAATGCTCCTTCCCTCCCCAACAACATGCCAAATTACAGGTATCTCTGCTTAGTAGTTTCGGCTGTGCGTTGTCTGTCAGTCAGTTACTCTGTAACGGTAGCTATTTCACTACGAGGGTGAAGCGAAGGTGCAAGCCGCGTCTATCTATATAATATCCGTCTCAACTGTCTTAAGTGACCCTTCTTGTTAAATTGCGTGGACAAAATATTATTATTATTATTTATTTATTTATCAATTCACTAAAGATAGATACAATATAACACACTCAGTACACTCGATTAACATCAACGATTCAAACAGGACCAAGTATACCAACAACTGCTAGAGATGGAGGGCGGCGGGCGGCCCGAGCCGGAGCCGGAGCCCGAGCACGCGCACGTGTTCCCGCCCACGCCGCCGCAGTCCGGACACAAGAGCCCGCAGCCCGCCACCGCCACGCCGGGCGCGCGCCAGTGACGTCACGGACCCGACACCGACGAACTTGTATAAGTTAAAGTGAATGTTAACGAAATATTAGATGTCTTTGACGTGAATACGCGTGTTATAGTGACATGTGCAGTACAGTAAGGTACTCGCTTTGTATTGGAGTTATGTTTTTGCGTACAATTAGTATTCGTTTTAGTTAAGACCTGGACTGTTCGCGCGATGCGTGAGGTTAGCTAATATATTTCGATATTGAACTGATTATTGCGATAGGTTGGAATTCCTATTATTATATTTATGATATAGGCCTTTTTAGAACTAGAACACTTTTAACGGATTTATAGCTAGCATTTAAAAAATATTTAAAAAAAAAATACTTTTTAGTATGTAAATTAAAATTTTGACGCTAAGTATGTAATAAATTGTTTTTTTTTAATTTTCAAAAATAAAACAAAATGCGAGGTAAATTCGTTAAAATAGTTAAATTTGTTGATTTTTTTCTATTATAAATATATGTATGTACATTTTATGCTTATATTGAGATGTCGTAAGAAAGTACTCAATCCACATTGTAAGATAAAATTGAAATATATCTTTTTTAATATTTTATTCTATGCAAAAGGCAGATAGATGTATTGATTTTTTATGACTGAACGTGTTATCTGTTATATATATACAATACTATTTAATTGTTTCATATAATTATTATTTTAGGAATAAATTACTATTAAATTAAAAGAGGATGTAATGATGATAGTGGCTTAGATCAAATTTGTTAATTCAAATAGACTTGAATGTAAAGCTAAGAAGGCTGTTCCGCTTTGGAGATGCTGGCAAGAAACTCATTAATTGCTTGCTCAATAAAAAAGTTATAATGTTATTATTTAATACAAATTATAATAAAAAAAAATGTAGAAGCAGAAAATTGGTTGACATTACTAAGTCACTTTTTAAATGTGTGCTAAAAATATATTTTGTTTGGATTGATTGCTTTCTGTGTTCATCCAATTTGTCAATGAAAAATTCATTTTTCATATTGTCATAATTTATTTTCAAATGTAAGTTGAATAATAAACAGAATCTGGTAAAGTGGTTTAATACCAATAAATATTTACTTCTAAAATTAATTATAAAGAGCATCTGTCTGGTCTCGTTGTTTATTTAATGAATTATTTTCGGACTTTATTAATTTATGTTACATAATTTTTATGCATTTAAGATTATTTTCTCAATACTTTTTTTTGACAATTTTCCAAATTTATTTGTTCTCTTTTTCTTTTTTTTTTTAACAAATCTTAATTTTATATTACTATGTTAATAGAATTGGTAATTTAAAAAAAATAAAAGCACCTAATGCTTTATTCATCCAACACCGGAAAATGTTGTGTTAAAATATTAAATTATAGGAAATCAATCTGTCTAAAAATCAATCCTGAATTGATAATGAATTGTAAATTATCAATTGATGTAAGCGAATCTATTTTATTACCGCCATTAGTATGTATATGAAAGTTAAAATTTATTAAACTACTGCTCTGTCAATTATAATATAAAACTAGCTCCTTCTGAATGAATTATGAAAGTGACCCAAGTCAAAGAATCTCTTATCTTTCTATTCTAAAATTCTTTGGTAAATTATTATAAAAAGTACGTTTTTGAGTTAGGCCACTTTCATTTGGAGGACGTGTAATGGATAATCGTAAACATTTTTTTACATTTCTAACAAATGAAATAAAATTGAAATCAACACTTGATATTTTGTGTCTTCATTAGCTGCAGTAGAATCTAGTTGTTTCTACTAAACTATAACAATATGCGAAGAATTGTCTTGTCTACTATAAATTAGCTTCCTTTTAACAAAATCTTATTTCAATACATCTAATCAATTCTTAAAGGAAATCGAAACATGGTTGATATTTAAAAAAAAATGAGAAAAAAAAGTCGTTATATAAATATTGTTGAACAAATTTCTTTCTATTTCATCATTATATTAATACTTGATATTATATTTTTTATATGAAAAGGTATATTTTAAAGGATCTCGATATTTTCTTTTCATTAACAAAAAGTGTGTAGTGTTCTTTATACAGCTACTAACATTTGTATAACTGGCTTTGATTTTGCATGAAACTAACATATAAGAGATCAATTAAATAAAACCTTCTTATAAAAAATATAAATGCACAATACATACATACAGACATACATATTGTCACATTCCAGTCAAATGTTAAATAGAATAATATACGAGTGCTTATTTTCTTATTCTTCAGCTACAAATATGAAGTAAGAGATATAATAATATATGCTAAAATACATATTTTTATAGTATCATCATATGTTAAATGGTTATTTTTTTTTTATATAATAAGCTAAACAAATAAATCTTTTTAAAAAAAAAATGGTTTACACTACGGATGTTAATAACAAAAAAAATTGTTACAAGCATGTCACTTTTCGATGTTGCTCGATAATGATAATGTTGTAGCTTAATTGGCCCTGAATTACTTATGAGATGTATTTATAAAGCCCTATTAAAATTAAAATATAGCAATTTCTTTCACAACTTTGTGTTATGTGACCGAGATAATAATGTTCATTCATATCCTCTCAATTATATACTCTCAATAAATATTATTTTTTATAATAATTTTAATTTAATACATACAATAGTGAAATTTAAATTAATATATTCATATAATAGAATAAGATTATGAATTAATTGTAGCTAAGTTAAGCGATGCAAAATTTTGTAACTAAGGCTAATTAAAGTTAATTGAGAATTGAGAGTAAAGTTAACAAACAATTAATTGATACAGCCATCCATATGATAATACAAAATTCTGTCTTGCACTAAATTTTAACCAAAGACTAGACGAGAAGATCCTTATTAGAAATTCATGTATGTAAATATTACATAGCCCACGAAATGTTAACAAATGAGATGTTTAAAATATTTAATATTTTGTAATCACCCGATAACAATATTAGAAAGAAAGAATTACATGAAATATTTTAATAATTAATATATTAATTTGGGAATGAAACATAACTTATTAACTCACAATGTAAGATGTTCCAAACCTTATCCATACTAATTGTTAAAATAAAAAGAAAAATTCAATTCTTTCTTTAAAATATTATTTTTAGATATATGTTCTCTGTATGTATAATATATATATATATATATATATATATATATATATATATTATATATATATATATTATATATATATATAATATATATATATATATATATTACGATTGTCATCATCCCTACATTATACTTATATTGCTAGCATTCTTCCTGATATGTTTAATTAGAATTAAGTCGAACGATTACGCTTATCCGAAGGCGATTCGCCTTAGAAATAAGACTTAGGTATTACTTTACGTCGGAATAACTTAAAACGATAGTTTCGGGTAATCTAGTGTTAAGCAATGTTAATATGGAGGCAACGACTAATATACGAATATATTATTTTCCGTTAGAGCTTGATCTCATAGACGCGCCTCGCGCTGGGATGTACCGTTAGGATTACAATAAATGGTGTTTATAAATGAAAATAAATGTTTTATTTTTTAATGTTTATTTAAAAATAGTACACAACTTATACTAGTTATAACAAGTAACGTTAATATTTTTAAAATTAAACACATAGTACTAGTAATGGAAAAAAAAAATTAGAATTCAGTATAAAATTATCAAAAATATAATTTTTCCATAGTATTGGTTGACTAATATAGAGATGTGCCGACTAGGCGACCAGTCGGTTGTAAAGGAGCCGTTTATTTGTAAAATTCTAGAAGACAGTCCATATATCCGGTAGAGAATATTTCTATGACATCTCTAAAGATGTACATGTTGAAAATTATAATCAATGCTACCAACATTTACGACGTCAACAATGTTTTCTTTTTAAGTAAATTTAGAAACTGGACCTTTAATAAAGTACAAATATTAATAAGCAAAAAAACGTTTGTATTTAAGTAACATATTTTACTTGGAAATAAAAACAAATTAAGACGCCGGACAGTAGGCGCTGTTGGCCGACTGGTCGTGGACTATTCGGATCATCTCTATAACCTACATAAATGACAATAAGAAACTCATTTTGTAAATCGAGCGCCACAAAAACATACATACTTAGCTATTAATTTTTACAAACACATTCGAGTGTATAAACCGCTTTATAATATACAGTAATTATAATGAACTAAATTAAAAGTGTGTAATATAATAGAAGGAAATTATTAAGGCTGTCACTCGTCAAAAACATATATTACTAAGATGCACTTTGCGCAGGTAAGAGGTTAAATCTGAAACAAAACAAAATATTTGTAGCCAGAGTCTTATGTGTGAACGTATACGACTTCAAGTTTATGCGCATGCAAAAGCACGCATAAAAATGTGTGTGTATTTTATTGCGTTAAATAAAATATTTGGTCCTAAAGATAAAGCGCGCCGTTGCAACGTCTCAAATAGTGGACAGGAAGGAAGGTACGGCACGTCTTAATACTAGGTTCCCTCTGCGTCTCTCGCAGAGTCATGAAGGTGAAATAAAAAAAAATTTAAAAGCCTATTTTAAGAATGTATGATGTTTTCACATGCTAAACTTAATTAACAATGCTACAGTATGTATATGATAACAAAACCGATTACTGCTTCAGCGTTGTCAGCAATTCATGCTAGACAGCGCACACGTATTTTGATAGAAATATGTGTGTGTGCGTGTGCGTGCGTGTGTGTACTCACGTTTGTATGTCGAGGTCGTGGGCGGCGCGCAGGCCGTCAGGCGCGTTGGGCGTGATGAATATGTACTGGCAGGAGGGCCGCTTGCGCGCCGCCTCCAGCAGGAACCGCACCAACGTTTCCTGATTCAGGCCGTCCTGTGTGTGGAACAGATGTTTCGTTAAAACTTCTCTTAGTACTCACTTTCCTAACCTTACTTTCGAGACCCCGCTCCCCACTCTCCACTTAATGTTCGAAATTGCGAATCGACAGAAATTGCGTGTTTGGTGAGGGGAACCCAACGCAGCGTTTTGTCTTTTAACGAGCACGAAAATGAAATAATTTGTTCCTCCTTCTTCCAGGTGGTGGCCGAACCCACCACCAGCACGATTACACTTAGATTATACTGCCTTTATTCAGTGACGGACTCATGTATGAGAAACCATACAAATTCTCTGAGGGCATTGGTGTTGTGTAAACTGAACCCGAAAACGCGTAATACTGGTTGGTATATAGAATATAATAGACATTTCTAAAGGAAACAAATATCGCTAGAGAGTATCATAATCTAATAATTCTAACTATAACAAATCAATAAAAAAAAACGTACGTGTACACAAAATTTTTTCTATAAAAAAAAACCTATAGAGCCTTGATTGTATAGCAGTTGGGCTATAATTGAAGCATACAATTCCGGCATCAGAGGTGCCAATTGACGTCTAACACATCTGATGTAGAACCATAGTAGTCCAGCTTAATCATAAGAAATAATAAAATATTTCCATAACAAAAATTATTTAACATCATAAGCATTTTCCATTGATATATAAGAAATCAATAATCTGAAGCACTCGATATAGAAACACAATAGATCAGCTAAGCTATAAGAAATGGGCTCTTTAGTAAAAGTGATGAAAAAAAAAAAGCGACTTAACAAAGTTTATATACGAGTAGACCTACAATGGGTGGATTATAAAAATAAAAAAAACCAATCCTTCGTAAAAGTTAGTAAGTAACTAAATATTAACAAAATACTCTTTAGTTTATGCCAAGTCAAGATACAATATTGATTTCGTTGTCATATGAAAATGTCGGATGTAGAATTCGTAAATCTAAATGAAGTATAATAATAGTCCTGGTAAAATATATGAAATAAGGGCATGATGTCTTAGCAAGACGTCTCTGCGTCTTATATATTAGCCAAAAAGTAATTTAAATAAAAAATAAATCGATGAAATGTATATAATATTGTTTATGATTTAAGACATTGCTACAAAGGCTCGAAAATCTACTAAAGTCTGGCAAAATAACTTTATTCTGGGATTAATCTACATAATAATAATTATTTATTTATTTTAGCTTCACCCTGTATCCCGCACATAGCAGAGTAGGCAGAGGGAACCGTAGGCTGAAGGAATCTAGTGTTTCATTAGAACCTAGGGACATTCCGTTCCGCCTTTGGAGGCAATGCGCCTTGAGGAGAGGCCGAACTCAACGCCATGCTTTGCCTTGTTGCCAGAGGGAAGAAAATGAAAATAATTCATTGGAATGGGAATCGTATCAACAAACTGTCTCGTGTACAGGCAGAGGCACAGCGTCTGCGTCACGACGGTCCTTACAGTAATATTTATGGAAATTGCAATTAAAAAAATATATTCGGCAAAGTCACGATCATATTATATGGATCTGTCAAATAATAATAAAATATGAAGGTGAAAACAGTTTTGATTCAATTTCCGATTACAAATGGAAACCGGGCAGCAAGGGCCATAGCGACCACGCCGACGAAGTTGCGAGCATCTACTAATTTTAAAGTAAACAACTAACTCCATCTCACGAACGCACAGATGAGGAATAGATATAAAGCTAATTTGTGCGCAGCAGGGGTCGCGGCGACCGGCGTAACCGCGAAGCCTCTTTAATCTATTCAAAGATGTCACTAAGTATCATCAATTTGTTTATAGAACGTACTCATACTTCAGTATCGTCATTTCTCGTTGGTGTCAGTAGAGGAGCTCGGACAGCGAAGGTGGCCTCTCCTCGAGCTCTTCTCCCTAAACGCGCACGGTACATACCTATAATCTAAATCTAATATATACGCTTTTAATGTTATCTAAATCTAAAATACTGTGAGAGGAAATTGGCACTGATATATTCTATTTATTTACATAATTGAAAATAAACCTACGTTTCGTGCTATCGTTCCTTATCGACCGAAAAGAAAACACATACGCACCAAGAATACATCGAACTCGTCCATAAAGAAGAACGGCAGGTCCACGCAGTCCTGCAGCGCCAGCAGCAGCGCCCCCAGCTGCGTAGGTGGCCTCGCCGCCGGACGCGCGCCCCGCGAACTGCACGTCCAGCGTCTTGGCGACCGGGTCGATGCTCAGAGTGCCCTGCGGGGGATTCATATATATTATTTCAAATGTTCACATTTTATAAATATTATACTCATTTAAAATATAAAAATAAAGTAGCACACTTGAATTTCCCTAATTTCTTGCAACTTAGGAATAGTTTAGTTCAATACCTGAATTTTCCGCAAATGCATGATTTTAGTTAAACGGTTCTGCACGAACAGTATGACCGCCTTCTGTCGGGCGAGGCAAGTTTTCTGATGCTTGCGCACCATGCTTGTCATCTGGAAATGTGAGTCTCTTTCAATTCATTCTTACTTACTTACTTGCTTGCTTGCAATATTTTGTATTGCTTGTTGAAACTAAAGGAATGTTATATTTCGTTTTCGGGACGAGAGCACGAAAATATCTTTAAATATAAACATTCTCTAGAGTAAAAAATCACTAGTATGATGGCCAGTAATGTATAAATGAAAAAACCATTTTACATACTGGCAACTAACAAATCAAACAAACAGAAATATATAAACGTTATATACTACTAGCAAGGGTTGGTATTTTTTTTATATTTAGAATGAAAAAGAGTAAATTTAAAAATAGAACACAAGTCACCCATGAGCCTGACCCACCTCCTGTATGATGCGGTCGAGGTCGCGCAGGTAGCCCGCCACGGTGGCGTGGCGGCGGCGCGCAGCTTCCAGGCGCTCGCCCGCCGCCTGCGGCGTGTAAGTCGTCGACACGTATGAGCTGATCTCGGCTTCCTTTTGTTGGAGGAGGCTCATGACCAGGTGTTTTTCCCTAATAAAAATTAAAATACCATGCACTCAGGGATCCGTGCCGATGCCGATTTGCCGATTGTAAGTCTACAAATAGTACAATTTTGATTTATTTGTACAATATACGTCATAAAAGTATTATAAACTCTCTAACTACAATAATCTTTGTTCTAAGACTGTAGGTATACCTAAGTATTTAGTATTAGTTTTTATTCGTTTCAGTTTGATATCTCCACGCATTTTAAAGAAAACGGTCCGTCAGCCATAGACAGACGAACGCAATACAAAAAATTTCGATATGAATTTAGTTATTTACTTTTGTGATACCTACCTACAAAATGCAAATGTGGAGTAGACTTAGGGGCAAATTTCATCATGCACGTTGTATAATACCAGAAAAATAAATAATATTAAAATAAACTTTTTTGATTTGTATTTAAATAAAATATTATATTATAATTATAATATTATAATTTTATTATATTAAAATAAAATAACAAAAGAAATATATATATATATATATATATATATATATATATATATATATATATATATATATATATATATATATATATATATATATATATATATATATATATATATATATATATATATATATATATATAAACACATCAAAGTGCCTCAAAATTAACGTAAGTTGTTGTCGGCTATAAAATAGAATCGCAAAGAATCACGAATAACGCTACCTCTTTGGATAAACCAAAGAGGAAAAATGGACGAGGACATCCTGATGATATCCTGATCCCGATCCCGGAAGTATTCGGGTATAGAATATACTTTCGACCTAGACTTTGTACTATATTTGGACATTTGTAATAACCATGGAGCACTTATTTTCGTACTAGTTTAAAAACTCAGTCTATTCCATGCATAAATATATCGGCGTAGTTATAGTGACATTTAGCGATAAGTAGATAATTCAGTCGTTTTCTGATAGAATGCCATCTATTGGCAGTTAACTTAAAATCATTTTTGAAAAACGTTATCATTTAAAAACTCTAGAAATAATTTTAACATTTTATATTTTATAACACACTAGCAAGATTTTTGTCATATGAAACCATAGATGAGAGATTGTCATAGTATTAAAGTATACGAAAGTCAATTCTGTTCTTTGAAGATATTAAAAATATATTAATTGGGTCGGTTTATATATCGTTATTATTAATACAATCTAAAACATCTATCCAGAAGCATTTTTGATTGCATGTTTATTTATACTAATGGACAGAACAAGGCACTTTTCCTTAAAAAAAATTAAAGACCGATAAAGTCGAATTACTTTAATTACTATTGTTATTAAATATTATATACTGATTATCTACTAACTAAAATGAATTAATTTTGACACGGTAATAGCTTAGAAATCACCCGAAATCAACCGTGTGCCGTCCTGTCGTTGAATTAGGTATCCGAAGGAAAAATTAAAAAAAAAACGCATTTAAATTACGTTCATTATTCGCAAGTAAAGCTAAGAATAGATTTTGTCGAATAAATTACTTAATTTTCCACCTAATACGACAATTATTTAAATTCAAATAATGTTTTTGTTGAAGATTTACAGTATTGTAAATATTATAAACATGTTAAAAATAGAAAGTAGTGTACATTAGTTATAGTTGGAATGATTTAGAATATTAATTTAAATTGTGAGAATTGAATACTGTTTATTTTATGCTGTAATGTAATAAACTAGAAAAGAGTTTGCTTATAAATGGTATGTTCAATAACACATTTATTATATACACAATTTATATATATATATTTTTCATACAAGTAGCATATACATTGTGTATACGATACGAACGATACGGCGAAGCTGCAAGCGTCGCTAATAGGATGTTAGAATAATGGGCGATTTGAATGTGCAAATAGTAAGGTATAACAATAGTGGAGAGTAAAATAGCATGGATGTGGGTCAAAAAAATCTCTAGGGCACTCCGATATCTGCATAGAGTAAACCAAGACTCTCCAACAGTTTCTTTAAGAAAAAGAAATCAAAGAGGTGAATTTGAGTTTGGCTTAACGGACTTCATGAAAAGATATAGAATTAAAACATATTGAAAGAAAAGGGCGAGTAAAAAAAGGTAGGCTATTAAGGGATTAAATGTTAAAAAATATTGATCCGAAATAGTTAAAGTAGCTACGGACTGTTATGGAAACCTATACCAAAGTAAGAAACCAAAAAAAGTGCCAAATCAAACAAACATAAAAGAGGCCGAGTACGTCCCAAAAATATTAAAAGAAAAATCCACTTCACTCGGTCATAGCTCCTGTATATACTAGAGACACACACTTAGAGATACACTTTCGACGAAAACGAAAGCAGTAAAAGCAGGCGGGTTTCGCAATTTTAAACATTCAA
Source organism: Dione juno (assembly GCA_037127375.1). NCBI lineage: Eukaryota > Metazoa > Arthropoda > Insecta > Lepidoptera > Nymphalidae > Dione > Dione juno. The sequence continues at coordinate 1,496,559 of JAXRJS010000023.1, read as the reverse complement.
ATGTATATCATATACATATACTAAGACAAGCTCCACAAAAACTACAAGGACTACAAAACCTATTAGCCTATACCTATTACCAACTATGTGGGATTTGTTGGTTAGTCCTGGAACATGAATATATCTGGAAAGCACTGCACATACCGAGAATATAAGGAAAGTACATACAAATACTCAAAAATATATATTCAAAAAGCACAGTCCAAGTTAGATTGGAATTAACCACGAGAGAAGAGTTACATATAGAGAGAGGTGTCCGGCAAGGTGACCCTATCTCACCCAAGTTATTTTTAACGCCTATAAGAGCCGCTGAAAATCGGTCATATTCAGGAACTATGCAACAACAACGCAACATAGCTTCAGAGTGTCTAAGAAACTTGGAGCATATGCTACAAGATTTATCAGATCAAAGCGTGGAGGCGAGGTTTTCATTTAATCCAGCCAAGACAAATTATTAATATTACACCACCAATATGGAAAGACAAATTATTAATATTACACCACCAATATGGAAAGACAAATTATTAATATTACACCACCAATATGGAAAGACAAATTATTAATATTACACCACCAATATGGAAAGACAAATTATTAATATTACACCACCAATATGGAAAGACAAATTATTAATATTACACCACCAATATGGAAAGACAAATTATTAATATTACACCACCAATATGGAAAGACAAATTATTAATATTACACCACCAATATGGAAAGACAAATTATTAATATTACACCACCAATATGGAAAGACAAATTATTAATATTACACCACCAATATGGAAAGACAAATTATTAATATTACTCCACCAATATGGAAAAAATTGAAGATGTCGCAGAATACGTATCCTTAGGTCAATTAATAGCCGCACAGGATACTATGCATAAAGGAAATTGAAAGAAGGATATCCATGTTACGAAAAGCAAAGACATACCAATCAAAGCAAAAATGAAAGTGTAAAATATGTGTATATTATCACACCTAACATATGGCTGTCAAATATGGATCAGCTAATAAATAAAATAAGTGAATGTCAGAAGGGAATAGAAAGAAGTGTAGTTTGCATCGAAAGATGAGATAATATAAAATTAAAAGAAATAAAACTTACAAACAAAATTAAGGACGTCCAAAAGGCATGAGTATAGTTAGTATAGAGTAGTATGAGTATGACATATTATGTTGAGAGGGAGAATGGAAAATGGTTTTGATAAATAACTGAGTATCCTATTAATGGCAAAGAAACGTTGGGAATATGACTTTAAAAGGATTGCTAGTCCAGCTTCGTTGTGATTTAAATGTTGATGAAACTAAAATGCGACAGTAAAAAAAGACAGACATATAAATTCATAAGATTTGACGTGGGAGAAAACGAGATAGAAAGCATTATTGGTTCCTGCTTGCGTCAATACGTGTTCTTTTCATCAATTTTATAATAAAACTTATCAAATATGTCGAAAACTAATGTAGAATTGTGTCGCGGCTTTTCTCGATGAAAACAAAAGGGAAAATAAGATAAAAGAGACAGCAAAAAAGCTCAACGCTAGCTTTTTTTGCTGTCTTTTTAATTTTTTTTTTATTTAAAATGTGAATAATGACCGTACATGATCACTATGATCATTACTAAAACCCACATTTATCATGTTCCCAAAATGTTGAACCCAAAATTTTCGAAGGTCCACTTCTACCATGCGAATTGAACATATCAGTTTTTTTTTATTAATAAGTAATCTATACGGTGTTTAAAGATAATTTCATTACTATTATAATAAAATATAAATTTATCTCGCAAGATTTAATTACAAACAGACACCGGACAAGTAAATGTAATTGAAAGCATGTATACCTGGGATTTTCAACTCTTGGCCCTTTTTTAGAGACTCGGCAGACAAGACGTTCAACTTGCGATTCCTTTTCTTGTACTTCTGTAGTCATCTTATGCAAATTGGCTTTGTACATAGCGATCTTCTTTTTTAAATTACCTACTTTCGACTGGCTGCTGTTATATTTGGACTCCTGTTGTTCGATTTCTTTCTGTAGACATCATTTTCATTTTAAGTATTCAATGTACAAAGTATATGGAATGATATAATTGGAAATTAAGTATAGTATCAAGTACGGCCTCACTATATTAAATTATATATAATTAAAAATATGCTTCGATATGTACAATGAAGGTACTTTAGATGTTTGTCCACGGAGTGCGGAGGCACTAGCGCTTTATATTAATATAAGCAAATACAAACAATGTATTGACAATAGTGGGTTTTTTTAAAAGGACACATTCAATATTTTACAATTCAATTTTACAATTCAAAAATAATAAAATTAGTCTTAAAACATAAGTCTATGAACTATCCGTGCAGAAGCTCATGCTCTGGTTAATTGAATAATTAATATTTTTATGTTTCACATTGACTTCCTGTAATGCTGATTAAGTGTTTATCCTAAATATGTTTATAACACTCCATGATCGTTTCTTAATAAGAATAATATTTACCTCAATATTTTCTATATTAAAATTAATACTTTGAAGTCGCGTCACGACTTCATTTAGCTCCCGTTTTGTCTGCTGGATGTCAACTGACGCTCTTTGCTCACTTTGGTCGATTTCGCTCAACTTCTCTCTTTCCGACTGCAATCTCTCTTCCGACAAGGTCAGTTCTTCTCGCTGACATAAAAATTGGGATATCACAACAGAGTCAAAGCGGGTCAATATCGGGAGAAGCACGGCGGTCGCTCACCAGTTGCGCCAGCTGCGGCTCGCGGTGCTGCGCCAGCGCGTCCTCCGCGCGCCGCGACGCCGCCTCGGCGCGCTGCAGCGCCGCGTGCAGCCCGCGCCGCGCCGCCTGCGCCTCGTCACGCGCCGCGTTCGCCGCCGCCAGCGCCGCGCCCGCCTCGCGCCGCGCCGCGTCGCCGCCCGCCACGCGCGCCGCCAGCTCGTCCGCGCGCCGGCGCAGCTCGCGCAGCGCGTGCTTGGCGCTGGCGTGCAGGAAGCGCGGGGGCGCCGCCTCGCCGCCGTAGCAGCGGTAGCGCGGCGCGGGCAGGTACTCGCTGCAGTCGGCGGTGACGACGCAGCGCACGTTCGCGGGCGGCGAGTCGCGGCACAGGCGCATGGCGCGCTCGTCGTCGCGCACCAGCAGCACGGCCTCGAGCGCGAGCTCGTCCACGAGGTAGTTGTGCACGACGGGGTCGGCCACGCGCAGCGCCCGCAGCGCGCACTGCGCGGCGTCGGCGCGCGCCTCGCGCCCGCGCGTGTCGTGCTCGCGCGGCAGGAACTCGCAGTACGACACGCTCGGCCGCGGTTCGTGCGAGTTCGCGTACACCTGCGTATTATTATGATGCGAATGAAACTAAGCGACAGTTTCACCGTGTCGTAGTATCGAAAATTTCAAAGAAATATAACTGTACGCCTGCGACACGACCGGCGATAAAACATACCTCTCGAATCAATGCAAAAAGTTTCTGCGCATCTTCAGAATTGTCAACGCAGTAATTTTTTATGGCAGCGCCTAAAATTTGCTCCAGGGCACTGCTCCACGTCTCATCCTCTACTGTTAAGTATGCACCTACAGAACGATTGCCATCATAGTTACGTCATTAATGTACAAATATTTAAAAATACTAAGCATACAGTAGTGTGCTACCACACTGCACGCACCGACGGGGCCGCGCGGCGGGCGCCGGAAGTGCCCGGCGGCGGTGGCGTCGCGCACGCGCCGCGCGAGCCTCTCCGCGCACTCGCCGTAGGCGGCCAGGGAGCCGCGCTCGCGCTGGATGGACTGGACGTTATGCTCCAATTCCGCTGTTGTGCACGAACAACAAGATGAATGACCAATTAAGTATTATTTAAGAATTAATTATTTTCTATTAATTATTATCTATAATATTTATATTGAAACTGTGGAGGGCCAGAAGCTGATATACAAACTGGCTCGTACTCGAGATAAAGCGACGCAGGATATTACAAAATGTCTTTGCGTCAGAGATTTTCAGGGCACGTTGCTTTCAGTCATGCCTCTGTGAAGGAGAGATGGAGAAGCTACTTTAAGAAGCTGCTGAACACTCAGCACTCTTGTAGTCTTCCTCCTGAGTTACCTCCTAACCTCGGACTTGTTGGTCCAATAACCTGTGACGAAACTCGTAATTGTTTTCGACGCATGAAAAACGGAAAAGCGATAGTACCTGACGACATCCCGATCGAGGCGTGGAAATCGTTAGGCTGTCTTGGTGTGCTTATACTTACTGACCTGTTTAACCGTATCTTGAATACTGGAAAGATGCCATAACAGTGGCGGCAGAGCTTTATTATCTCCATTTACAAAGGAAGGGGCAGTGTTCAAGATTGCGGTAGTTACAGGGGCATTAAGATTATGAGCCACACCATGAAGCTTTTCGAGCGCATGATCGGCCTCAGACTCCACCGAGAGTGTACTGTCTCCTGAGTCTCAGTATGGCTTTCAACCAGGATAAGGCACTATGAACGCCATTTTTGCCCTCAGAACTTTGATGGAGGCTTACAGGAAAATAAGGAGAGCTCTGCATGTGGCGTTTTTGGACCTGCAGAAGGCCTTTGACTGTGTGCCACGTCAATGTATCTGGTGGGCATTGCGATCCAATGAGATCCCTGAAGCCTATACCTAACCTATAGCCTAACCTTGAGGTTATCAGAGATATGTACAACGACTCCGCTTCAGTGGTTAGGACCGCTGTTGGCGACACCAAGCCCTTCCCGATTACAGTAGGAGTTCACCAGGGCTCAGCTCTTAGTCCGTTCTTATTCAATGTAGTGTTGGATACTGTCTCGACCCACATCCAAGACCAGCCTCCGTGGCTGATGATGTATGCCGATGACATCATTGATGAGAGCCGACTGATGCTGGAGCGTAAAGTGAACGCCTGAAAGGATGCGCTTGAGAACGGTGGTCTTAAACTGAATGTGTCGAAGACCGAGTACATGTCACTGGTGTAGTCTGCGATAGCAGAATACCCCCAAACTCAAGGGACTGATATACAAGAAGATTATACGACGGGTTCTTTTATACGGCCAACGGCCACGAGATAATGTTGGCCAACATTATCTCGGCACACTCAAGAACTTCACGTCACGGAGATGAAGATGCTGAGGTGGATGTGTGGCGTTACGCGGTCCGACCGCATACGCAACACATTCATTCGAGGTAGTGTTGGGGTCCGTGACGTAGCGGATAAGCTCCAAGAGCGTCGCCTGAGATGGTATGGCCATGTTATGCGCCGACCTGAGAACTATATCGGAAGGAAGTGTCTTGACATTTCTGTCCCTGGAGTTAGACCACCCGGACGCCCAAGGAAGCGATGGCTGGGTGTCGTGACGCAGGACATGAGAGCCAATACATTGTCCACTGTGGATGTTAAAGACCGTGCAAAGTGGAGTATGTGAAGTATATATATACATATATATATATATATATATATATATATATATATATATATATATATATATATATATATATATATATATATATATATATTTATATAAATATATATAATGAAGTGGTGTACACTTTCAAAATAAGACACCTAACTGTAAAAATAGCATTATATAATATACTTCGTATTAATCGAATTTCTGACAAATAAATGATACGATATAAAATAGAAGCAGTATTTTCAATTTTCATGTTATTAAACAAGCGACCTGTTTGCTGCTTTGCCCACTTGATCGATGTGGTCAGACTTATTCTTACATAATACGTATGTACTATACTTATAAGTCTATAACTTTTTCCTTCCGTCCGTTTCACTTCATATACAATACTTTATCTGGACAGAAGGTGTATGTTTGTGATTTCAAAATAACTGTGTTTTCAAGTACTTCTAATTATTAACACGATACTAAAACATAAAAAAACTATTAAATTTTTTTTTGTTTTATTTTTTTTATTTATTTTGTAGTAGAAAAGTTATTTAAACGGAAAATGTAAAAGGACGACAACATCGGTCAAGTGAACAAACATTTTTTTGTTAGTGTCTTAATTTAAAATACATTTCTCCTTCTTCTGAATAGACGTCGATTACTCGCAAAGATATATTATATAATTTATGGAATGGAAATGTAAATTGTAGATTTTATGTAATAAATTACTTATCTTTCTATTTAATATGATTTTTAGCGTAATAAAAAAAATTGTGTTGGAACGATTTGGATTATAAATTTCAAGATATCGTGTTTTTTATTTAAACTGTAACTAGAAAAGAGTTTGCTAGCAGATGGTATACCTATGGATAACATATATTTATTACAAAAATATTGCATATAAAATGATCGTTTTAATTTATAAATGTACATACAATTTATTTATTAAGATGTAGATCGAAGAATTGCAATGCGATGTTGCAGGTATAGAATTTCAAAACGACGCGTTGGCGTCGTTAACTGAAGCTAACTTAACCGGGTGGAACGGTTCGCCACGGCACAGCTTACCCAGCTCGTGCTGCCGCGCGCGCAGCTCCCGCGCGGCGTCCCCGTCGGCCTGCCGCGCGCGCTCCAGCGCCGCCTCGGCCTGCCGCAGGTGGTCGTCGGCGGTGTGCAGGCGCGCGGCCGCCGCCCGCTCGCTCCCGCGCGCCGCCTCCGCCTCCGCCGCCAGCGCCGCGCGGCGGGACGCTAGCGACCCGGACCTGCATTTTATTAATTAAGTCTACGTCTGTTCTACGAGTCTGTTAATGTTCTCGTTGCAATTATAATAATTATTTTTGCGCTTTAGACTCGGAGCATCGGCGGTAGAGAATTTTTAACTGTGTTGACTTAGAAATTCCATATAGATAGACGAACAGATAGACAGAAGCGCAGAGAGAAAAACACAAATGACCCTACAAGGGTGCGTTTAAACTAAAAAATCTTTTACGTTTTACGAATTTAAATTACTTGTTTAGATGATTTGTTTTTAATTCAATATCATTTTCTATATATTTTAACACAAGAAAAATTATAAAAATTTTGTAATCACCATCACCAATGTTATCAGCATCACTAGCCTAGACAACAGAGTATATAGTATATTTTATACATCTATATACTTACATAGTATCGTTTATTTGTCTCTTAAACTCTTCTATTTTTTTTTCTTCCCTCTCGATTACTTTCAGTATATGACTTTTTGAATTCTTTGTATTAGTATAATCTATTTCCAGTTTGTTCAGCATATTTTCAAGCTTTTCCTTCTCATCTTTCAATGAATCCTTCTCAATAATATGGTTTCTTTTTCTATTAATAATCTCCCTGCAATAAAAAATATAATTAAACTACCAGCATCCTCACCTATAGGCAATTCATCTCTTTGAGAGCCCACAGTTCAACATTATTAACATTTTTTTACTAAGGAGTCATTTCCTTATCATTTATTGTTCTAATATGTTTGGTCAATTATGTTTCTAAATAAGATATTTTAATAAAATTAATACATTTTTTTAGTGCATAGCTATTATTATTTAACTGTAATAATAGCTATGCACTAAAAAATGTATTAATTTTATGTCTCAAATATTTGATCATATTAGCAACTAGGTTTTAGTGCTTTATTATATTATATATTACAGTCAATAATTTTAAATTTGCAAGTAAAAGCATAAAGCAAAAGAACATCGTTAATTACTTCATATGTTCATTGTCTAGGTTAGATGTGATACGAGTGACAACATCTTCGCATTGCAACAACTCTTCGTGTAGTGATTGACATTTCTGTTTTTCAATTTGAAGTGCATGTTCTTTTTCTGCTATCTCACTCCATTGTAATTCTCTCTCTAAATATTTTTTCTCATCTTTATTCTTTTCTTGTGAATGAAAACTTTCCATTATATATTCCCATTTTTTTATATCACCTTCCAAATCATTACATATCTGAAATACTAACATACATAGGTCTAATTTCTTTTTATAGTAAATGTATTGAACGGTAGCAGTATTCAATACTGGCCAGCAAATGTAATATAATAATAACTTTTGTAACCTTTTTTTGGTTTTCCCAAATTTTCTTTGCTTTTGCACAATTCTCAAGAGCCATTTCATAGTATTCTTCCGATTGAGCAAGATTAGTTGCTCTTTGAAAGAAATCATATTTCTCAGTCTTTGTTTTTGTACCCATAAATTGTTTAGTAAGTTTTTGAGGCAGTACTGACATTGGATTATCTATTTGTATATTGTGTGCCAACAAAATTGCTTCTAAGGCTGCATATCTTCTGGCCTTCACTTCATCTAATTAAAAAATATATAGATTATAATATAACTACAACATATATATGTATACTATTTCAAATTTGGAACAATTAAATTAATAAAATTATTTATTGATTGTATCAGTTATTTTATTTTTTAGCAACAATAAAGCTTATTATTATGTTTACCTGAAGCTGATTTGATAGTGTATGTGGAGGAGCCAGAAGCGAAAATTTCTCTTATTACTGTAATATGAGCCCCATATTCTTCTGGTTTGTATGCATTTGGACCACTATTTTTTAATCTGATTTCAATGGAAGCATATTCAGCTCCACTTTGTATATATTCTTAAAAGATAAAGTAATTTAAAGACACAATTTAATAAATTTCTTTTATTTATCTCTAAGGCATTAGTATCAAACATAAAATATGTGTGTTGTAATAAGTATTCACCTCTTATATATTGATATCTGTGTGTATTTTTAGCTCTGCCTCCAAGTCCTAAAATCAAAGCATCAAGAATGCTACTTTTGCCGCTACCATTCTTACCAATCAAAAACTTTATACTTTTCTCAAAATTTACTTTGAGATACGTATGACATAAAAAATTCTTAATCACAAGACATTGTATGGTGCCATCACGTAGCTCCATTTTTTTAAATTCAATTGCAATATAACTCTTTAGCTAATTCAATACTTTAATTGCAATATAACTCTTTAGCTCCAATAAAATATATTCAATTTGTTCTTCTTTTTCTCTATAGTTATATTTTCTATTATTAGTTCAGTTCTTTAATTATAAATATGCTTTTTAAAAAGAGTTCCAGTAACAAAACAGCAACCTCCACCTATAACAAGACAAATACATATTAACCATATACACAGAGTTAGTGATTAAAATATTTTACAAAAGTGTTAGTTTACAATTTAATTCTATTATATTTAATATATTTACACAATGGCCTAGACATAAACATTAACAAACACTGAACATTTATGGACGTGGGACGTTATCAGGAAGAACATCATATAAGGGATGGATTACGATAGGACAAGAGAAAAGGATATGGGAAGAGGAGCCTTCGCCTAGACTACATTCACACAATGAATGGTCCCGGACCTTGATCTTAGCCAGATGCGCAAGCGTGTTCAAGACGCAAGTGGCAGATTACTGTTAATAATTCTCCGTTTAGCAAGTGTTTGAGACTAAACCAAGATCGCCTCGGCTGAATACATGCGTAGTACTTACCGTTACGGATTTTTGATAAATCCCAAGATTTATTCCAGGATTTATCCAGAGTAAATAACAACAGATTTTGGGCCAAATTAGACAAGTGATCAAGAGTGCTACACTAGAAGGCTAGTTTAGTGCAGGAGTCTGCAGATCCATTCCCACTAATTCCAGAATGTGCTGGTACCAAAGAATACCAAAGAAATATGCAAGCCCTTTAGACAGCATGAGTACAATTTTGCATGAATCATTGTCCGTTAACGGAATGGGAATATTCTCTTGGCTATTCTGACTGGTTTATCTCTGAAGATTCAACCGGTATGGATAGAAACAAGTCTCGAGATGGAGCAGAGTAAGGGGCTACTTTGCAATCAAAATCATTAATCCTAAGGATTATTGGAACCTCTTAACATTCGTCCAAACAATAGGAGAAGGGGTGCGAGGATTATATATATATATATATATATATATATATATATATATATATATATATATATATATATATATATATATATAAAAAAATTAAGCAAGTACACTTGATCATGTAATTTTTATAGTTAAAGAATTATACATGTTAACAACATCAACCTATTTGTGTCATGCAATACTGCATTCTTACCTTAGTTTTTAGTAATTGCGCAAGACCCCCAAAGAGTTAAGAGATTCAAAGAATATTGACATAGCATATTATTATTAATAACGAAAAATGTAAAATATTATGTTAAGTTTAACCTTGATTACTTATTACTTGTCCAGCATACAATTCTATTGCTTCAATAAGTAATTATATTAATTGAATAAATTAAAGTATTTTTAAAAACACCTTTGAAGCTACCAAAACTTGACTACAATCATAACAATATAGAGTAAAGCACAACCACACAGCATTGTAAGTAAAGCACTTATTTATGATATGATTATTGTAATTAATGATTGTTTATATAAAATAAAAAAGGTTTAATAACACTAAACAATTACTTTTATTTCAATAAATTTTAATAACTTAATTAGCAATAATTCTATGAATTATGCATATCAAGTCACTGATAAACATAAGAATGTTTATATCTTCCTTTCTATCAAAGCCCTCAAAGGGCATTTGCTGCAGAGAAATTGGATAGAAATTAGAAAATTCCTTTAGAATATCAACAACAGTATACTTTTAACACTAAATTGTTTCTCAAGTTACTTTCAAACATATTAAACGTTATCATGTAATATTCTCAAATTATATATAGAATGTTCTTTAAATTATTAAGACATAACTGTTATGGCAATAATAAATTTCAAAAAATTTTAAATTAATTTAAATCAGAATAATAGTTCTTTATTGACAAAACATTCTTACAGATAAAATATGTCCATTATTTTATTTTACAGATTTTGTCGTATTTTGGTTAAAATAAAACAAGTTCTTATAAAATTGTTAATAATTCTTACTTTTGGTACAAATTTGCATGGGAATTAGGTATTTAAATGAATAATTGGAATGCTTTTCCTATCACCGCTTTATCGGTAAGAAGTTCGGTGCAGTAATATCAGTTGTAACAGCGCTACGATTGTCAAAGAAACTTTACGTTGTCGTTAAATTTCATTGGGGCATTGGGGAATGGCATTCTAATTGATTGCACATTGGTTTTGAGAGTAGCCCCGCAGGATTTCTCTTAAAATATTATAATCTAAAACTTTATTTATATATGAAAACTAATCAAAGGAATATATCAACACAAATACTCACTTACTACAACCAATCACCTTACTAATAAGGAACCTATAATAACTATTTCAACTTTAAAACAGTCAAAAAACCAGCACCAAATAATGAAACTCTCGCTGATTTATGATTCTAATGAAAGCAAAACAAACATTAATTTCTTTCTAGCAAGAGTAACTTCTTGCTTTCAACTTTCAAACTTGACGTTACATATCTTTGAACTTTGAAGTATGAAGGAAGGGAATAGTGATGCAAGTATTTCTATTTCTTTTGATATTTTATTATCGATAATAACTGAATAACCGTATATCACTGCATAATTCATACAGAAAATAAAAGATATTAGTAACAATTTTCCACAATAAAAGAAAATCGATTCTTATCAGTGTAATTAATTAAATAAAATACAAAAAGTAAGCAGTATCTATAGGTATTGTCAATAGAATTACATTACACAACAAATCTGTGATTAAAAAATGTCTTTCAAATATCCCTTATAATGTGTAGGTAACTTGCTATAAATAAATTATAATAAGCTCTTTAACTTAATATGAATAATATAACGTTTAAAGACTCGTAAATTATCAAATTCATCATAATTATCAATTGCTTCACTTATCAGCAACTAGTACGAAAGCAAGCTCTATTCAAATTCAATTCAGAAAGTTTGTTTGAAAATTAGTATATAAAACCAAAATAAAAACCGTTTAGTAATGTAACTTTAATAACTGAATGAAACGGTAGAGAGAGGGAATTTAATGTTAAGATGCTCCATTCCACATTTTCTGCCCAATTTTGATACATTGTTGACAAAGACAAAGTGTTGTTCTGCCGGTTAACACGTAACCGGCAAAACAACACTTTGTCTTGTAATTAAATAATTTAATTGAACTCTTGAACCCTTAATCGTCGCATTTACAGTCTGACGCTGTGTTTCTGTGCAACGATGGCCTCCAACAATGATGACGAGGGATATGTATGGAATGTTCTTAAAAAGTAAAATGTAAGTAAAGTTATAAATTTAATTATATAAATTAGACATGGTGGACCTTTTTATGCATCAAATAACTGAATAATTCAGCATTTTGTCAAAAGAATTATTTTTATTACTTAACACCGCATGTCTTAACAGACAAAGTACGATGTTGAGCTTAGTTACACAAATAGTCCCACAGAACTCTACTACACAAGATTCTATCCACCAACCATCATTTTTAGGATTCCATACCTGAAATGGAAAAAAAACAGAACTTATAGTCAGTCAGTCTGCCCGTCGGTCAAGAGTATTTTTATCGAGATCTCGATCAGACTGAAATAAATACCAAATAACGATATAGTCCCTTCTTCTTCTTCTTGGCATTAGTCCCGGCTTTTGCCAGGGTCTGCCTTCCGACTAAGCCTACTCCACTTTGCACGGTCTTTAACATCCTCAGTGGATAATCTATTGGCTCTCATGTGTCTCTTGTGTCACGACATCCAGCCATCGCTTCCTTGGGCGTCCGAGTGGTCTAACTCCAGGGACAGACATGTCAAGGCACTTCCTTCCGACATAGTTCTCAGATCGGCGCATAACATGGCCATACCATCTCAGGCGACGCTCTTGGAGCTTATCCGCTACGTCATGGACCCCAAGACTACCTCGAATGAATGTGTTGCGTATGCGGTCGGACCGCGTAACGCCACACATCCATCTCAGCATCTTCATCTCCGTGACGTGAAGCTCCTGAGTGTGCCGAGATAATGTTGGCCAACATTCGCTGCCGTATATAAGAACCAGTCGGATAATGCTCTTGTATATCAGTCCTTGAGCTTGGGCGGTATTCTGCTATAGCAGACCACACCAGTGACCTCCCGCCATTTGGCCCAGGCAGCGTTTATACGGGCATGGATGTCGTGGTCGATGCCTCCAGACTCATGCATAACGGCTCCAAGGTACCTGATCTTCTCCGACTTAACGGCTGGCTCAGGCCCGATATGGATGGTGCTCAAGTCCGGGTTCACGCAAGCCATGTACTCGGTCTTCGACACATTTAGTTTGAGACCACCGTTCTCAAGCGCACCCTTCCAGGCATCCTTCCTTCCTATGGTCCCTTAATGTACAGAATAAAATCATACATCTAAGTGAACACAATTAAAAGATATGCGAGTTTAAGCTTTATTTTTACCGCAATTTATATGAAAATCATAAAAAATAATTTCAATTTGGCAAGAAGTAAGAAGTAAGAAGAAGTAAATCTTATAGTACAAAAAAAGGAAAAATTCGAAAACTGAAAATTATTTAACAGATATCATAGAAAAAAACCATTACACACTGATATGTGTAGTTCATATCATGCAAAATGAGTACATACAATCGCAAAGTTAAGCTTGACAGTTGTCACGCTTGTTATAAATGATAATTTTGTTTATTTATTGATTTTATAACTTTGACATTATTTATTTCAGCCGTAAAGATTAAAAATATGCTAGTGTGTATTATGAAAGACGGTATAAGCGGATCTTAATAAATCTAAACTTGAAACTTATTAACATTTACAAATATCCTTGTTTTTTAATCTGTGACCTTATTAAGCTGTATTGTATCATAAGTAAACGCCATATTTATTTCAACAAGAATTTGGAAGTTATAATAGTGTCGTTATTTTAGCGTGAACATATTTTATTGTAAATATTTGGCTTCATACTGAGTATTTATTTGGCGAATATTTTTAGTACGAAACTTATAATTTTAGGTATATAACAAATGAATTAATTTTTATCGAATGTTATTTGTGATTTTTATACCGTTGAACATGTGTTTGTTTAACTAATTATATATTGTAAATAAACTTTAAAACATAATTTATTTGTAGCAAGTTTAACTTTTATTGGAATCACCAAGTTTGTAATTATTTTATTATGGATTATTACGAGGGTAAATGACTTTTGAATTTCCTTGATATAATTATTCAGAAATGAACATGCTCAATGGTCATCGATAAAAATTAGCTAACAGACTCTTTCAAAGTTAATATAACTATATATTACAGGCAATTAAAATGAGTGATTCACCAGATCAAAATGAGCCACCCAAAGATGTGAGTATCTCTTTAAATAAATTTAGTGGCTAATTATTTGTTACGGAATAATTTTTATATTAAGCATATTCTGATTTTAGCCTAAAGAGCTGGAAAAATTGGAGGAAGCAAAATTAAAAGCTAAGTTTCCAAATGCAGTTCTAGGCCGGGGACCTGGGGGGCATTCTGCCTTTCTTCAGAAGAGATTGGCTAAAGGTGTAAGTGTTATGATATTTTCCTATAAAAATGGCATATTATCCTGTGTTGTTTCTATAACAAATTCTATCTGGTTAATAAATAGTACAAAATGGTAGAAAGCATATTGGTTTGAAAAAAAAAATTGTGATTTTGAATGATTACAAAATTCATCACTGGTTCTTTTTATCTGTATATGTCCCAATACTTCAAAGGAAAAAACTAAGTTAGTTCCTATGGCCTATATGTCTGTCTGTATACCTAGCTGGATCCTTTTTCTCAGGAAAATGTTGAGGTATGAAGCTGACAATAAAATGGTACTTCTCAGTCAATATAATCATAAAAGATGGTCATTGATGGTCTATTTATGCTGCATATTGTAGTTAACAAATTAGAAAGAAAAAAATAATTGGTAATTTATCTCAGAAAAAAAAAGTTTTACAAATGTAAACAATATTTCTAGTTAATGTCATACAAATTGATTGCATAAGCGAGCATATTCAAGTTTATATCAACAAGAGCATATCAACTTTTACAATATTATAACCTGTCTGATCACTGGCAGTGCAATGCATAGAAGACTCGCCTTCTGATTGGTCTTCTTTAATAGCTGGTGTTCCACAAGGTGGCCTGTTGTCTCTTCTTCTATTTTGAATTTTCATTACTACAATTTGCCATCAAAACTTTTCTCTCTACCATCTAAATGCTGATGACTTATCCCAAACTTATGAAGAACTACTGAATGAAGACCTCACATGTTTATCTGTGTGGAGCAAGTCTTACGGTCTCACTATTAATACAGTGAAAAGCCAATCTATAATTATAGGGAGGCCTAGATTATTGTCAACGATAATTACCCCGAGCTTGCCATCTTTAATATTGACAAATTTGAATTTTGTATGCAAATAACTTAAAAAATTTGGACATTGTAGACCAACATTAGTCACGGGACAAGCTTTTTAGAGATAAAACTTTCTTCCTATATCTACTAACTTCTGTTCCAACTTTTGTTCTGTTATTTTATGTGGTGTACAGTAAAGCATATTATTATTATTACTTTCTGTTGGCCTACAATACACTTGTTTTGGAATGTTCTAATCTCTACTAAAGGACTTAATATGTATGAATGTAATAGATTTATACCAAGTTTATTTGGTTTTGATTAATTTTGGTACATAAAGATATTCATACACACTTACATTCATACATTTAACATACATTCAAATACACTTACAAAATAAATTATTATTTTCAATTATTAGTATAAATAATTAAGAAGTGTGTATCAGTTTTTTAAATATTGAACTGATGAGAAACAGTTAATTACCCAGTTTTAACCAGTTATTTTAATATTAAATATTGAAATGTTAATTATTAATATTTGGGTACAATTTTTTACCTCACCAAGAAAATTTTCGTTAATTTGCAGTAAATTAGAAAGAACAAATAGAAAGGAAAAGTTGATGTAGAAAATTAAGATACATGTGTTTGTTTGGTATACATTTTTTAAGTGTCTTTGGTATACTTTTATACAATATAAATGTAAAATAAAAGAAATTACCCTAAATCATGTATTCACAGCAAAAATTCTTTGACTCTGGTGACTATCAAATGGCTAAGCAACGACCTAGCAACTTAGCTGCGCCATTCAAGACCCCTGCGCCCGCCAAGTTACCGACCGGCGAAGCCATCCCCACGCCGGACACGGTGCCGCTGCGCAAGACCTCCATCATACAGCCTAAGTTCCAGCAAAGCCATGGACAACCATCCTAGCCTCAAATACCCAAATGATATAGATATGCTGTGTAAATATCATGTCGACACTCGCTTGTTCATCCATTCCAGCTTTCGTTCATCATGTTCCACAAGCTTGTTTCAAGTTGCAAATTCATTTATGCCTTGCCCTGTTAAATTGTACTGAAACATTGTTATGTATGTATAAAATTATTAGGTAATACGATTTAAATAGTGTATGAGAGACTGCATGTTGTTCATATGTATTTTAGTTCCTTCAGTGCTGTCTCGCTTGCGTAAAGTTAGTGTCCTTCGGCCTATCCCACTAGCTGGCTGGCACTGAAATATATTTTAAAAGAGAGGGTGAATATTTTTGTAAAAAAATCCATTATCTATTTATACGGATTGATTGATTGTAAAACATTTGCTAGGGAAGGTAGGCGAAGGTTATAAAGCATACAGCTATTTTTGTTTAATAACTTTCAATAATTTCGTTTAGATGTTGAGTATCGAAAATCTTTCATAAATAGTCGATTTTAAACTCACGTAATGGTTAAGATAATAAAAAAGTCTTAAGCGCAGATTATATATAGACTCTGTAATTAGCGAACTAATATAGTGGGTTCAAAGATTTCAAAACTATCTGAAATGTATTGCGCGTTAAAAATACTGCTTTACTAATCTCGATTTATTTTATATATAAATATGTAGGCATCTGATTATGATTACAGTGGAGACTTGATTAACCTGACGTTAAAATTATTAATTATTTTACTTTTGATCCCTAAACTAAATTCTATCTATCATGGCCATTTTCATTTACATAATTATGTTCATATATTTTTGTTTAGTTACAATTAGGTGCAAAATGAACGATATGGATAAATTTAAACTGGAGGTTTACATAAATCAAGTTTCTACTGTATACTATTTAACCCTTAATTACTCGCGTCGTACCGTTGAGACCCCATACAATATTAGTTTTCTTCTAATTTGTTAAAAATCTTGCTTACAAACTAGGTATATACTGCCTTATTAAAGCATTCGATACCGACTGCATATCACCTTAAACCGTTTAAATAGTATGTGTTAGATTTATACAAATAGAACAGAATCTTGCATGGCAGTTCTGCGACTATCGGGAGTAAGTATTTAGACGGCAGTAAATAAGGGTTAAAAATGTTATTCTAGATGGTTCTTGTCGCTATAGCTATGTGAGTTTTACCGCACCATCATGTTTTACGTACAAACCACGAGTTATTCGACACGAGTGATAATAGAATGGAAATGTTAAGAATTAGCATTATTTAATTGTAATAAATCTTGGTAATAAAATTAATAAGACTTTGAATTTTTCTATGTCTTTTTTGTTTTACCTTAGTTCGTACCATAATTTTGAAACGTTATCACCACGTGATAGGGATCACTTACTATCAGGCGACCGAACGCTCGTTTGCCTTGTCTTTCCCATAAAAAATTACTAAAGTGAATGCCCCAGACCTGAGGAAAACCGGCGCGAGAAACTCATGAGACTTCTTTTCCTATTTTTTAAATTGGTTAATTACAAATGTTCCTGTTAGATTGCTAGAGACTACTATTCGCAAAAGCTGCTGAGCTAAGTCTATTCGCCAATCCATCGCTATGAGATTCTACTCCAGCGTCAGCAGTAGAGTGCATATTGTTTATCATGCAATTTTTCAAATTCATCAACTTATTATCGAACAGGTTTACAAGTCGAAAATTGTGATCCCGATGCCGATCATCAAAAGCTGATCTGACCCGATCTATATATATATATATATATATATATATATATATATATATATATATATATATATATATATATATATATATATATATATATATATATATATATATATATATATATATATATATATATACATATATCCATATGTATATATGTATATATGTATATATGTATCTATGTATATATGTATATAATGTATATATGTATCTATGTATTATGTATTATGATTATAGGTATATATGTATATATGTATATAATGTATATGTATAATGTATATATGTATATATGTAATATTGTATATATGTATAGATGTATATATTTATATTTATATATATATATATATTATATTATATATATATTATATATATATATATATATATAATTACGCTTCAGTGGTTAGGGCCGCTTTTGGCGACACCAAGCCCTTCCCGATTACAGTAGGAGTTCACCAGGGCTCAGCTCGTAGTCCGTTCTTATTCAATGTAGTGCTGGATACTGTCTCGACCCACATCCAAAGCCAGCCTCCGTGACTGATGTTGTATGCCGATGACATAGTACTCATTGATGAGAGCCGACTGATGCTGGAGCATAAAGTGAACGCCTGGAAGGATGCGTTTGAGAACGGTGGTCTTAAACTGAATGTGTCGAAGACCAAGTACATGGCTCGCGGGAACCCGGATTCAGGCACCATCCACATCGGGCCTGAGCCAGCCGTGAAGTGGGAGAAGTTCAGGTACCTTAGATCCGTTATGCATATGTCCGGAGGCATCCACCACGACATCCATGTCGTATAAACGCTGCCTGGACCAAATGGCGGGAGGTCACTGGTGTGGTCTGCGACAGCAGAATACCGCCAAAGCTCAAGGGACTGATATACTAGAGCATTATACGACCGCTTCTTTTATACCGCAGCGAATATTGGCCAACATTATCTCGGCACACTCAAGAACTTCACGTCACGGAGATGAAGATGGTGAGGTTGATGTGTGGCGTTACGCGGTCCGACCGCATACGCAACACATTCAATCGAGGTAGTCTTGGGGTCCGTGACGTAGCGGATAAGCTCCAAGAGCGTCGCCTGAGATGGTATGGCCATGTTATGCGCCGACCTGAGAACTATGTTGGAAGGAAGTGTCTTGACATGTCTATCCCTGGAGTTAGACCATCCGGACGCCCAAGGAACCGATGGCTAGATGTCGTGACGCAGCACATGAGAGCCAATAGACTGTCCACTGTGGATGTTAAAGACCGTGCAAAGTGGAGTAAGCTTAGTCGGAAGACCCAGCCGACCCTGGCAATTCCCGTTTTTGCTCACTCTCGACCCCCGAGGGGGGAGAGGCAAACGGTTCCAGGGCGTAGCCCTTTGCCCGTTAGGTTCTACCTCCGCCCATTAATATGGGCGCGTCCTTGTGTTGGGCTTAAGCCCAGGCAATGTGTGCTTTAAAGGGACAGGGTTTTTGTGGGGAGTTCACTAAGGGAGAGCCGTGTGCTACTTAGGGCGGTCAGCCCAGTCATGTGAGGTTCCTGGTTGCCCAGGAGAGACCCAGCTTAGGCGACCAGCGACCATAGTAGCAGCTCAGGAATCGGGAGAGGAAGGAGGGAGGAGATCCTTGGGGAACCTGTGCGCATCTGGCGGACGGGAATGCCATGGTGCGATGTTGAAACGTCAGCACGTTGGAAGATACGGGCAGCCAAATGGGAAATGTGGTCCTCTAGACTCTCAATACGGAGGTCGCGCGGTATAGTGGCGTTCCTCACGTATCGAGGGGCCTGAGTGGCTCTTCGGAGGGCCACATTTTGCGTCACCTGTAAGACGTTGCGAAGGTTTTGGCTAGTCAGGGAGTACCATGCTGGGGCTGCGTACGTAAGGTGTGGCCTCACGTCGTCGTCGTACATACGTCTTGTACAGCCCCAGCTTAGTGCGGAGAGAAAGTTGGGATCGGAAGAGAGGACGCAGTAATGCCAGCGCAGCTCTCGCCGCGGTCCTGGCCTTGGATACCTGGGCACCTATCGAGAGTCGCCTATCGATGACGGCACCCAGGTATATGACTAGGCGAGTCCAGCCGACCTGTTCGGCGGAGGAAGCACCGCTCTGTGGCTGCCAAACGAGATCGATTGGGTCTTGGCCACGTTAAGCGGAGCCTCCACTCCGCCAACCAGTTCGGGAGGAGATCGAGGGCTCGCTGGAGTTTCAACGTCGCGTGTTTGGCGTTGAGGGACTTTGCCAGGATCGCTACGTCGTCTGCGTGAAGCGCCAACATGGTGTCCTGGTGAGACGGGATATCATCCGTGTAGGCTGCGTAAAGGGTAGGCGATAACGTGCTACCCCGTGGGACCCCTGCTGTGATGGGGTGGGAAGGGGACAGGGCGTTATCCACTTTAACTCGGAAGGTCGGCCAGGATCCTTACGATGTGGAACGGAGTGCCCACCTTTTTTTTTCTTTGACGCTGGGAAAAAATGACATTACGCATATCCCCCCTTCCGGGGGGCGGGAGAGGGGTATGTGGGACTCCCCGGTAAAGTCGTTCCCGGTATACCCACTAAAAATACCCAGCGACACTCCGACCTCACCTAAGTGGAGAGGGCCTGGGAGTCCATAGCGTCCAGGCCCTCGCCGGTGACTGCCCGCCCTACGGCAGGCCCTTCACACCCCTCCCTCGTGGGAAGGGGTCTTTACAATGGCCGGAGTGCACGGCCATTGTGGTCCGACGAGTGGGGTGATCCTTGAGGTGCGGGCGGTGGCGCCCCCGCGCCTCTCGCCCGCTGATCACCCCCTGGGGCGAACGAGGACAGACGTTGAGTCCGCCGCCTTCCACCCCTTCTTCGTCTGCGGAGCGGCGCTGCGAGAGGGTCGTCCTCCCGCATGCGCTCCGCCGCCTCCTTCTGTGATATGACGTCCTCATAGAAGGAGGCTACCGCCGCCCATGCCTCCTCCCTCCTGAGCATGGCGGCGATCACGCTGGGGAGCGTGAGGTCCTCCCCGACGGCTGCTACCAGGGCGCGGCGGGGTTCGGCCCACAATGGGCACACCACTACGGTATGCTCCGCCATATCCACCGCGGCCCCGCAGTGGTGGCACGCTGGCGACTCCTCCCTCCTGATCCGGTGCAGGTACGATCCGAAGCATCCATGCCCGGACAGCACCTGCACAAGACGTAGGGAGAGGGAGCCATGTCGCCGATCGAGCCAGTCCCCCAGGACGGGCCCGATGGCATCCAGCAGCCGTCGCCCAAACGGCGCGGAGATGAGGTCCTCAGCCCAATGCTGAGTGGCGGCGTCCCTCATCTCCCGGCGGATTGCCTCACGCTCTCCAGGGTCCGGGCGCTGGTTCAGCGCCCTCTGACTCGCCTTCCACTCGTACGCTCTGGCGAGAACCCAAGCCTCGAGCTCCCAAGGATGAGTTCTCGCCAGAACGCACGCCGCCGCAAATCTCACTGTCCGATACGCCCGTGCCACCCGCTGTGCAATGGCCCTTTGTGGCCTGCGGATGGCAGCGGCGTTCTCCCGTCGACACAGTGAGTCCGCCCATATTGGAGCCCCGTAGAGGGCCATACTCTTCAGTATGCCGGCGTACAGGCGCCGGCATTGATCGCCGGGGCTCCCGATATTCGGGAGGAGCCACGAGAGGGCACCCGCTGTCTTCATCAAGCGCGTCGACAGCACACTGAAGTGTGCGCTGAAGCGCCACTTGCTATCAAGCACTAGGCCCAGATATTTCATCTGGGCCTACACCTCGATCCGGGCACCCTCCACGTGGAAATGGGCGTCCGGCGGTTGGCGCTGCCGAGGTCCGTGGAAGAATACGGCCTCGGTCTTGTGCAGCGCCACTCTTAGCCCAAGGCGGGAGATTCGATTCACCACAAGTGAACCTCCCGCCGAGGCCAAGCTGGCCGCCACTCCGAAATTTCTCCCCCGGGCAGTCAGGAGTGTGTTATCTGCATAGCAGATGACAGACGTGCCACGGGGGAGATTGCCCCGCAGAAGCCAGTCAAAACCGATGTTCCTCAGGAACGGTCCTAGAACCGAACCCTGCGGGACACCGGACTCGACGCTGTATCTGCGGAGCTCGCCCGACTTGTTGGCTAGACGGAGCTCTTATTCCTGAGTTCCCTCTTTATTTAGAGGGCACGAAGCATAATTGGCTGGATGGGCCCCCCCACAGTTGGCGCACGTGGTGGGCTGCTCTAATGGGCGCGGGCAGTCCTGCGCGCGATGCTCTTCTCCGCATCTCACGCAGGCCAATCTGCGGTGGCACCCATGGCTCGAGTGCCGGAAGGCCTGGCAGCGGTGACACTGCGCTGGGCCCTTCCGGCTGCGCCAGGCTTCTATTTTGACACCAGGCATGTACAGCAACTCATTGATGCTGTAGATGCCTGGCACGAGGTCCGGGGTATTGACCAGGACCGCAAAGAAGATACAGCCCGGCCGACCTTTCCTCGCCCGGATCGGCCGGACATACTCGGCCTGATTCCCGAGTTCTCCCAGCGCCTCCGTAATCTCCTAAGGAGTGGTCGTCACAGGAAGCCCCCAGATGGCCACCTTGCGACTCATTTCCGAGGGGAGTTCGTAGGAGAACCAACTGATCTTTTCCGTCATCTCCAGGTTGACGAGGTACCGCTGGAGAGTACGATATTCGCCCTCCGACTCTGGAGAGAAGCGCACACCTTTCCCAAAGGGGCGCGCGTTGGGTGCGTGTCCCAACCTCTCTTTGAGCACCCGGAAGTGGGTCGCCCGGTTGGGCAGGGTCTCCACAACGAGCGGTGGGTAACGAGGCCTCGGTTTTGGGGCGGGTGAAACTGCTGCCGCCGGCGTCGCCTGGTTTCCTGCCCGGAGCGCATCGGCGAAGGTGACCGAGCTATCAGTAGCGGCACCCGTGGTGCTGGTGGTAATAGAGGTGATGGGCGCGACCGTTTTAGGCGCTGGATTCTGTGTCCGAAGGCGTGGGTCCCTAGAGGCTCCCGGGGCGGCGGGGCGTGGTTGCGCGCAAAGCCTTTTTGGATCAGTTTCGGGGGCCTCATCGGCGGACCTGGGTCTCCGGACAGGGGTGAGGGCTGATGTCGGCGCCTCCTCCATCCAGATATCTGCGGTGCCGGCGCCCACGAGCTCTCTCTCTTTGTCGTTGAGGAACATACAAATATGCTCCAGCAACGACTTGGAGATAGCCCCACGCTGCCGCAAATGAGACACAAGGATCATGTCCCTATGCAGCTGCGTTCTGGGCGGCAGCTCTGCCTCATACCGAGACGGCGCGGATGGCGACCTTTTAGAGGGTTGTATCTCTCTAGCTGCGGGCCTGGAAGCCCGCTGCGGCGTTATAATTGGGTCTGTTCCACGCGGGGAGGTGGTAACAACACCCGCGGGGGGCACTGAGTCCGCCAGTTGGGGGCCGGAAACACCAGTGGAGCGCGCTTTCAAGTCGCGAGCCTCCAGTGTCCGGGAGTTCGCCCCAAAAGCAGGCCTGGCCATAGAACGGCCCAACTCAGTGATGCCACTGGTGACTGACACAAGGCCGGAGTCGGTTGCAGTCGGCAAAGGACCGATAAGGGGCATGCTCCGCGCAGAAGCGGTGCCCGCAGAAGTTCCTGCTCCGGAGAGGTGCGAGGCGCGAGGGGGTGGGGTTGGTCCCGACCCACTAGCCCCTACGTCCGAAGGAGGTCTGGTGCGCGAACGGGGGCGATCCCGCTCCGCATTCTTTTGGCCGCTCATTTCTAAGACGGTAACTTCTTCGCTGAAAGCCCGACCCTGGCAAACAAAGCCGGGACTAATGCCACTGATTTACACATAGATTTGTGCATATCTCATCAGATTATGCACCTCAAAAATTATTTGGTAAGAAGTGAGAGGTTTCTCTTCAGTACTATACTGCTACCCGAATTTTTTTTTATTTTTCTCTTACGCATTCGAAGTTAACGTAACGATAGCGCGATCTAACTTACTACACCGCCATCTATGTTTTGTTATGAGACATTTGACAACTGCATTTTGCTAATTTCTAACGTTTGGGCTCCACAAGCTGCCTCCTCCGCTTGTTCTCCAGGGTGAACAAGTCAAATGGTCCCGCCAAATCACCTACCTGGGCGTCTCCATAGAAAGGAAACTTTCCATGTCGGCCCAGGTAGCCAAGGCCAGGAACGCAGCGCGAGTTGCAAAGGGCCCTGCTGCTTCTCTTATTCCGATCCCGCCTACCCCTCCGCACCAGGCTGGGGTTGTACAAAACGTACGTCAGACCCCATCTGACATACGCGTCCCCAGCTTGGTACTCCCTCACGAGACCCAGTCTTTGGAAGGTCCTTGAGACGGTACATAATGTGGCTCTCCGACGAGTCGTCCAGGCTCCTAGATACGTGAGGAACGCTACCATTCAGCGCGACCTCCATATCGAAAGCCTAGAGAGTCACATCACCCAGCTAGCTGCCCGCGTCTACCACGGTGCCGACGCCTCGGATCACCCTCGCATCCGAGACATCACTCCGTGGCACTCCCGTCCGCCGGACGCCCGAAGACTACCTCGAGACATCCTTCCCCCTCCTTCTGATTCCTGAGCTGCTACCAAGGTCACTGGTCGCCTAGGCTGAGCCTCCCCTGGATCACCGAGGGTCTCACTCGGCCGGGCTGACCGCCCGGGTAGCGCATAGCTCACTCCTTTCGTCCAGTCCTTTTAAATCTTGTCCCTCTTAAGGACACTTTACCTCGGGCAAAACGCCCAACCCAAGGACCCGCCCATGTTTATGGGCGGCGGAAGAACCTAACGGCAAGAAGGCACTGCCCTGAAGCCGTTTTCCTCTCCCCCCTCGGGGGTCGAGAGAGAGAATACATCTGGCTGTAATTTCTAATATCGGGCACAAAAGTACTAAAAATGATAGTTAAAGTTGAATAAAAAGACGATTAATATTCTTAATCAAGAAATAATCGATGCCAGTTAAGCAATCAGAGTACCGGACTTAGGCTTGTTGAATTTTGACTCAATAAACCTCTTGGTAATAAATACGCACTCGCGATATGAGAATATCGTCAAATTTACCTTTGGATCAACGGTTAATTAGTTAATATGTCCCTGAATGTATGTTATAATATAATAGTAGAGAAATAATATAGCATCATTTAGCTTAAATGTATGTAAAACATATATGACGCTATTCAATTTCACCATATTCAAATGTAAGAAGTAAATATCAAATTAAAACACGAGTAACATTTTTCTTTTAACAAATTTCTTTATTACAAAAGTCTTACATATAATTAATACAAAATTAAACACTAATGTTATTTACAAGCAATGGAAGATATCTTTAAATTTATATCCCCATAAAGATCTTTTAAACATATTAATATTTTAACTGCTATGTTACTAAAACTTTACAAAAAATAGAAAGTAACAACTAAACCAATAGGTTTCTTATAGGTTTTTAACATTACTTCATTCTGGATAGTTGGATTATGTTAGCTGAAAATAATAATAATAAAATTAAAGGCGACATACAATTTTTTAAGCGGATTTTAAGTTAATTACACGTTTTAACACAAACATTAAAATGGCACATATGTTATTATAATTTAAAACATTTATTAACACAATGATTGTAAACGGATATTTGAAATTATATATAAAGAAAATTCCATATAAAAAAAAGGAGAACTCATTTACCCACTCTAGCGAACGTGCTGTTAACTGCACTATCTCGGATTCGGATTTAAAGCCGAAAACGAAACTTACTTCTCTCTATTTGCGGTATAATTAAAGGATTTCAACCTGCACTAGTCAATTAGGACCGTCGTGGCGCGGAGGCAAAGCGTCTGACTGTAAACGCGATGGTTTATGGGTTAGATTCCCATGAGGGGAGATGAATTATTATCATTTTCTTCGCCCTTGTAACTAGACAAAGCGAGGCGTTGAGTTCCGCCACACAACACGTAATGTCTCGAATAGCGGAAAGCGGGGAACGGAGTGTCTTAACAACAGGTCTCCCTGCCTACTCTCCTTAAAAAAATGTCATTTAACATAATTAAATAACAATTCGCCAAGACACTTCTATATAATTAATATATATTTTTTAAATATTCTTGGAGGTGTAAAGCTTTGAATTTTCTTACCGCTGCTTATTAATAATTTTTCTATTTATATATATTTATATTTTATTAAATTTAATATTTATATGGAACTTCAAAGTAAATTATGATATCACATGGATTGATTATACAAAAAATATAAAAAAAAAAAATGCCGAATTTCTATGGCAATTTTCCATATATTTTAAAATTGAATCGTGTTAGAGAGACAAGCGGTGAGATTCAGTGTGTGTCTTCAGAAATGTATTCACTCTTAATGTGTTTCCTTAGATTTGGTTGCTTTCTGTAAAGATAAATATTTATATATTCAAATTAATTTTCCAACTAGATAGTTGTCTAGGGAAAAAATAATATTGTAAAAATACTTAAAGAAAATATATAAACATTTTAACGCAGCGAGATTTGAACCCGCAGCCTCAAGTTTACCGTCCAAGCGCTCTCACCGCTCGCATTTTTCCTCACGCTGCGTGGAAATTCTTATATGCTTTATACAACTTATTGCGTTGTTAGCATCTCTGTAGGGAGAATGCTATTTTTATTAAATATTTCAAGAAAACATAAAAAATACTTAAATGGCTCAGTGGTCAGTGCGCTTGGACGGGATCCATTAGCGCGGGATCGAATCCCGCTGCGTTCAGATTTTTATGTTTTTATTAGTATTTTTTATATCCTTAGTGTGGATTAACACTTTAAAAATCATCAAAATAAATGATATTGTGATTCCATGGTAGTGACTTCAATTCGTATCCAAATAAATTATAAAAATCTATAAAAGTGCGGTTTGACTTGGATTTTTATACGGCGTCCATTTATACCACCCGACACGGACTGTTACTTGGAAAGTGGGAAAAGGATGTCTTGACACAAAATTATTACTCTGTCTATTTGATTATGTGAGAAAATCGAATGACTTCTTTACCTCAAAACTATCTGGTAAAACAAATGAATAAGTAGATAAATCAACGGCAACACGCACCGGGGTTCCAGTGCACGTAGTCGGGCGTGGCGGCCGCCTGGTACTCGCGCACCAGGTCGTGCACGACGGCGCGCGACGCGTCGAACTCCTCCAGCGACTCCTGGAACATGGGCTCCTTGCGGAACACCTCCAGGAACGCCTCGCGCTTGCGCAGCTTGTCGAACTGCACCAGGCAGCGGTCGAACAGCTGCAGTCACAAATACATACATGCTCCATAAGCTCGAAGCTTGTTTTGTTTCGTGTTGTTGGGAACACGCTCTCGCGAGTCCAGCCACACACCCCGCTCACTTAATAGCTCTCCTCCGGTGACTGGACTGGAGCACTTGGGCGCGTGTATCGCAGTAGTGAAATTTTAAGATTTATTTTCTAATTGTAAAAATAAAATTAGAACCCATGTCACTCGGTGTTCAACTAAACTATAATTTATTTAAACCACTCTAAATCTAAGTTGGATTTGAGCCTACAGTGTTTAAGGTTATGAATTCAAAGTTTATGATATTTTTCACATAATATTTCATCTCCTGTTTCTTTTTATTTACTGTGCTAAAAAAACCCGTAATATGACATAATCAACAACTCATTGCCACTCACCGAACAAATATTAGTGTGGTTGGCGAGCAGCAGGCCGGACACCTTGTGCGAGGCGTGCACCAGCGGGGAGCGCCGCGACAGCGCCACCTGGATGGAGGCGGGCCCCCACGGGATGAAGGACGCGAGGCGGCGCTCGCGGATGCGCTGCAGCGCCTTGTGCACCTGCGACGGGTCCACCTCGCCCTGGAATACGTGGACGCGGCGTTACCAGGGGGTCGAGATACCAAAGAGAGCTTCGTTCGATGCGGAAATTATAATTAGCAGTCAAAGTGTTTGTATAAGCTTTGAAGCGACGTATGAAATTTTTTGGTTGATGTAATTAGATCAACCTGTAGATGTAGTCATACAAACGTCATAAAAATATTGGATCCTTATTTAAGGAGAAAATAAATTTAAATTCAACTTCAAGGAACCATCGAAACAATAAACACTTGTGAGTTAGAAGAACTAGAGCAATAATTAGATTTGAATTTGAGTAGAGTATAGTTAGCTTTAAAGTGGCGCCTCCTAATCCATGATTGGCGTTCAGTGTTTAAAAATTCTCATATGTCCCATACGTTTAAAACGACCCTCCCAAATCAAAGATCTTCATATATGTGTAAGTTCTATATAGAACTCTTCCCATATGGGAGGGGAAAAAAACTGTGAAAATTTTGGTGGTATGGGGTAGGATGGGAAAATGGTAAGTGATATGTGAAGTGGTTAATCGAAACCGACCAATAAAGTTTGCGGAAAATAGCTCGTCTCAAAAACTTATCAAGGCACGTAATTTTAGATATGAGACTGAGAAAAAAAATCTTTAAAGAAAATTGGTCACATTTCATCTAAACCACACATTTTCCTTTACTCTAGGATATTAAAACGCATAATACTGATAGACCGGTTTCAAGAGAAACAAAAGTTCCAAAACAGCATAATTTAAAAAAAAAAGAAAGAAAATTTCATTAATCTATACAGTTGACTAGCTTTAATATGGAGACGGCAGATGTAATTGCAAAACATCTCTATAATTTATCAAAATATCTTGATCTGCCAAACGGGTATTTTAAGAATTGACTAGACTTAGTCGCAAGTCCTGCAGTGCCTAAGACCCGGACAGTGCATAAGTCATTCGTAATCTTTTATTTCTCTATAGTTCTTAGTTCTTGGTTGATAGATAAAATGAATAACCAACTTACCTGTATAATATTAAGAATGGATATGTAGCAGTGTTGGTTGGCGCGGTCGGGGCTCAGCGACACCATCATGTTCTTGGGCTGCAGTAAGCGCTGCATCACGTCTAGCACGGTCGTCTTTCTTATCTTTGGCGCCTGGGATCCAAACAACAATATAGTAATTTTAGTTTTAATAGATTTTACACTATATAAAAATATTAAATTTCCAGATTGAGGAGAGTGTATATTATAGCTCTCGGAGAAATAATATAGTATTTAATATAGCACGCATAATTTAACAACTAACACCGAAACTGCTCAGGATGCTTGGGATCGAGCTCAGTCAGCAATTATTACGGCTGGTAAACATGTTCTTGGCGTTTCTAACCGAGGACGTATTATGGACAGGGAGACATGGTGGTGGAATGACAAGGTACAGGGGGTGATTCATGATAAGAAGACTGCATTTAAGGAGTGGCAGCGTTCCAACTCTCCTGAAGACAGACTGGAGTACATAGCAGCGAAACGTGCCAGCAAAAGAGCTGTAGCCAGAGCCCGCAGTGAAAGTTTATTACCTCTATATGGTAAACTTGAAACTGTGGAGGGGCAGAAGCTCATCTACAAATTATCACGTGCTCGGGATAAAGCGACGCAAGATATCACAAAATGTCTTTGCGTCAGAGATTCCCAGGGCAAGCTGCTTTGTAGTCATGCTTCTGTGAAGGAGAGGTGGAGAAGTTACTTCTTGGAGCTGCTGAATACTCAGCACCCGGGCACGGAATACTTTCCGTCTGAACCACCTACTAACCTGGGACTTATTGCTCCAATAACCCTTGATGAAACTCGGATTTGTCTTCGACGCATGAAGAACAGCAAGGCGGTGGGACCTGATGATATTCCGATCGAAGCGTGGAAATCGTTAGGCTCTCGTGGTGTGCTCATGCTTATTGATCTTTTTAAACCGCATTTTGAACACTGGGACGATGCCACATCAATGGCGGCACAAGTTTTATTACCCCTATTTACAAAGGAAGGGGCAGTGTTCAAGATTGCGGTAGTTATAGGGGCATTAAGATTATGAGTCACACCATGAAGCTCTTCGAGCGCGTGATTGCCCTCAGGCTCCGCCGAGAGTGTACTGTCTCTGAGTGTCAATATGGATTTCAGCCAGGATCAGGCACTACGGACGCCATTTTTGCCCTCAGAATTTTGATGGAGGCACACAGGGAAAAGAGGAGAGCTCTGCATGTGGCATTCTTAGACCTGCAGAAGGCCTTTGACTGTGTGCCACGTCAGTGTATCTGGTGGGCACTGCGATCCAAAGGGATCCCTGAATCCTATGTTGCTATTATCAGAGACATGTACAACGATTCTGTTTCTACAGTTAGGACCGCTGTTGGCGATACCAAACCCTTCCCAATTACAGTAGGGGTTCACCCGGGTTAGCGCTGCTTGGGCCAAATGGCGGAGGTCACTGGTGTGGTCTGCGATCGCAGAATACCGCCCAAACTCAAGGGGCTGATATACAAGAGCATGATCCGACCAGTTCTTCTATACGGCAGCAAATGTTGGCCAGCATTATCTCGGCACACTCAGGAGCTTCACGTAACGGAGATGAAGATGCTGAGGTGGATGTGTGGCGTTACTCGGGCTGACCGCATACGCAACACATTCATTCGAGGTAGTCTTGGGGTCCGTGACGTAGCGGATAAGCTCCAAGAGCGTCGTCTGAAATGGTATGGCCACGTTTTGCGCCGGCCTAAGAACTACGTCGGAAGAAAACGCCTTGATATGTCTGTCCCTGGAGTAAGACCCCCCGGACGCCCAAGGAAGCGATGGCTGGACGTCGTGACGCACGACATGAGAGCCAATGGACTAACCACTGAGGATGCTCAAGACCGTGCAAAGTGGAGTAGACTAAGTAGGAAAGCAGACCCTGGCAATAAGAACTCGGGTTATAAAATTATTCGGGATAATGTTAAGTGGAAGAAGATAGCACGCATATAGCACGGTAGGCAGAGGAAACCTAGTGTTAAGACACTGAATTCTCCACATTCTGCTCAATTTTAAGACATTGTGTGTTAAGTGGAGGTGCTCATCGCCGCTTGTCTTACATATATATGACTATTTTGCCTTGACTATTTTACTCTACATTAGAAACAGTATTTAAATGCATTATGTATAGCGGTTTATTAAGACCTTAGGATAAAATTAACACAATTAAAAAATGTGTGTAATATAATAGTTCATGACTTACAGCATTGAGTTCATGATCAGCACTAAGCGGCGTGTAGCCCGTCATCAGGAAGTGGAGCCGCGGCGTGGGGATGAGAGGCGCCACGAGACTGATAAGGTCGTTGTTCATGTACGACGGGTACCTGGCGGGGGCGGAGAGAATGCTTACACAGAGAATAGAAATCATATAGCACAAATGATTATAATTAGCTATTTTTATACTCAAAAAACATTGATATCCAATTAACATTTCAGGATTACCTGAGCGTCGCAGTACTAGCACTCATAATAGTTGACACTAGGGTATTAATTTGTGCAAATGACGGGTTCTGTATATGTAGACGGTCACTAGCTATACGATTTAGAGCAGTATTGTCTAGCACCATCACGCAATCTGCACTTTCTGTCAATCGTTTTAGTGTAAGCAGAGAATTGTACGGCTGGACTACGACATCACTGAAAAAGAATTATATATCATGTCAACCATTACTAAAATACAACACATCAAAACCTATAACTTTCTTTCGCGGCACTTTTTATTATAACTACAGCAAGAAAACGAAAGTAAAGTAAAGAAAGTTTCCCCCAGTGGGAATCAAAGCTGTTGGTAAACCTTTGTGTTTACAGTAAGATCCTATGTCACTCACGAAGTTAAAGCCTTGATTGTACACATGGCAAATGTCCAATAGCATTACTTTCCTTATTAACATTCTGAATAGGAAAATTTAGCTTACCTTATCTCATCTAAATTTGGAAAGACACTATATGTCTGTACAAGTTTCTTAGGAAATCTATCTGAAAGATGCTCTAATATGTAGGATCCCATTCCAGATCCTGTTCCCCCAGCTATTGAATGACATAATACAAAACCCTGCCGATAATAAATTTAATTAAATAAAGTATTAAAGCAATAGAAAAAAAAATTAAGGTTTAGTAAATAATGTAAAACTTAAGACATGAACATCAATGGAAATTTCAATTCTGTCTATATATGAATGTAAAGTAAAGCACTGAAAATAACCAATTATTTTAAATTGTAACACTTTATCAACTTTTTAAAACATTTGTTTAGTTATTAATTAAAATGATAATATATTTTTTACCTCTAAGTTATCACTGCCATCAGCTTCTCTGTTGATTATATCAAAAACCTCTTCATTTAACTTTTCACCTTGGGCAAAGCCAGAAGCCCAGTTGTTTCCAGCTCCACCACCATGTTTAGATAGGTATACATTCTCTGGATTGTATAACTGTAAAAAATATTTTTTTTATTAGAAATATTGTGATAAATTTATATTTTGAAAATTAGGGAAGAAGGAAGGGAAAAATAAATTTCTTGACAATAAACTCTTCTTGCTATGCAGTATAAAACATGAACATGAGAAATTATATGATATTCAAAATAAAACAGAAAATACTACTAAAGTATAAATATGTTGAAGGTCTATAAGTGAAGAATTAAGGGTATTGTTAATAGAATCATTAAAAAGTGAACAAACCTTTGCATAAGGAGAATTCATAATCGTATGTATTACTCGAGGCTCGAGATCTAGGAGTACTGCTCTGGGAATATAGTGATCGTCATCAGCTTGATAGAAAAACACATCTTTACGATCAGTACCGGCTGTAGCAAACTCTTCTAATATACCTTCAGGAGATATGCCGTGTTCTATGCAAAGTTGCTTCCAAAATTCAAAACCAACTGTAATGAAAACAAGAGAATATAACTCACAAATAATATTTCGACAATCCGTAAATTTAATGACAGGAAATAATTTATTACTTTGGTTGCCGCACTGGCCAAGCTGCAAAGTTATCATTTCACTTGGCATTTTGTACAAGTTTCTTTTACTGGTTTCAAAAAATCACCTTCAATTTTCAAATAAACATAAACACAGTCAATGTATAACTTTACCGAACGATGTTACATTAATTGTTCTATTAAATAACAGGTGACTTTGTAAGCAAAATATTATAAACAATATATTTTACATAGCTTGAGTCTATAAAAGGATGAATAATTGTATTATTTTCCACAATATGTGACGAAACAATTAAGTTGATAAATTAAGATCTTTTTTTAATTTAACTGACACTTTTGACAGCGACATGTGACAAGCAACTTTTATTTGACAGATGTATGAAGTATGAATTATGAATAATGTTAGTAGTGGTATATGCAAATGTAATATTTGGAAGTTCTAATAAATTTAACGTTTGAGGGTTTCTTAACACGAGAACGGACTGATAAATTAATTTATGGTAAAGTAACGGAAGAGTATATTTTGACATTATTACCATAATAATTAGTATGGCAGGTAACGTCAATATCTGTCTTTTCTATAGTCAATATATTTGGGACATATCCGTAAATAGTAAATATTCCATAATTTAAAGAACCACTTTTAACTCTTTTTAATGTTAAGCTAAATATAAAATATTATTTCTATTTAAAAAGTTGAGTAAGTTATATGTTAGAAATATTTATTTAATTAATAATATGTATAAATTAATTAATTCTATGTATAAATGGCAGCACTCGTCTCACGTCAAGTTAACACAGCGTAGATAATTACATATTCACAATTCACATTCAGTGACATAATGTCAAAATAAGAAGAAAGACTGAAGACAGGCTTGCGTTTATAACATAATTTTTAAAGTAGTGTAATAATTTAAAATTTAATGTTTTAACAATAAAATTTTCTTTCAAATGTATAATTTCTTTTAAGTTATATTATAGTTAAGCTGTGTGTTATATTCCCATTGTGCTTGTCATAAGGTAAAAAGTTTACTTAACTTGGTGTCCTTCGCAAGTTATTACTTAACTCTCAACCTACGACAACTTGTGAATACTATATTAGAATAATGTCATCTTCGTAGTGATTTTAGTTTTTAATTAATTAGTTTAAAAAAAATTTATTATATATTGAATTATTATGAACTAAGATAATTTTAAATAGTTTTTTTTTTTGTGTTTTGAAATATTAGTAGTAGTAGTAAGTTTAATAATAACTAAATTATTTCCGTATTTTAGTTAAACAAATAAATCGTCAAGATGCCCAGAAAGCTGCTCAAGTTTTTAATAGTTTTCGACAATACATCTCTGTTATATTTCCCTGGTCAATTTTTATCAGGAAAAGTTTTAATGGAACTACAAGATGATACACCTGTATTAGGTAATTAGTTATTAAAATCAAAAAAATAATTAATAGTTTATTATTTATTTGTATAGTCCCCACCTACTTAAATAGTCTTACATTCTTTTTAATGAGTTATTTTAATGTGGGATGTAAGGTCACTTGGGTTGTGTTGAGCCATGAAAGTTAACTAAGTTTATAATATGAATGTGTTTGTGAATACCTATTGATAAATATTATTTTAATTTTAAATCAATTGTTTAGATTATATATATTATCTGAGAAAAATAAATATTTTTAATTTTTGCTTCATTTCATTACAATTACAACACTAACCAATACAATATTTTCTTTTCTTGAATCAAATTAAATTGATTTTGTTATGTTTTAGGTCTTCATTTTCATGTGGTTGGAGAAGGTGTTGTAAGAGTAGGCTCTGGTCGTCATGAGAGACTTTTTGACAAGGAAAATTATATAGATTTTAGAATGCGTCTTCTTGGAGAACCAGGTATTCATATTATAAATATTATAATAATTAATTTTTCAACAAAACAATATCTAGGCTATCTATCATCTGATTATAATATTTTTGTTAATTGCAATAGATTTTCAGTGCCCATGACCTATGGATAATGCTATTGTTATATGAATATGGCCAATGTTGTGTTGTGAGACAGCATCAATCAATGTTGCATGCTATCGTTGAATGTCATTTAGAGTAACACAACGAATAACATTTAGAGTATATATTTTATTATCAATTTTGCACATGTTAAGAACAAAGCACAACATTGACCCACTCAATAATGAATTTCTTAAGCCTGGTTTCCACCATAACTTTTAAGGACTACGTTGATCTTATAAGAGTAAACTGCATACTTGTATTCCCACAAACAAATAGACAGACGTAAAGGACCAAGCGAGCAGAAATAGACTGGAGTAATCACGGTATCCACTCGAACTCGCTTGAAACTAATCAACTCGACATCTAGATGTGTTTACGTATCTACATTGTTTTTCGTCATCTAAATAATAGAACATCCAATATATGCCTTTAAATGTTCCTTCTCAAATGTGCTAACATCATCAAAATATCCGTTTTGCATGTAAAACTACAACTTTACTGGTCCTCTGTAGAAATTTATCTGCATTTATTGATTTCAACAATTTCAGTACTCATTTTCCGTTCAGCTCACTCTGGTGTTTCCTCTCTATCGTTTTCAGTGGAAATTATAAAAGAAAATGTTGGTAGGAAGGCAAAACTATTAAAAAAATGTCCCGCTGACTATCTTGCGCCGATTTTTCTTAGGTCTGAGGCATTAACTTTGTGAACCGGTGGTAAAATAATTTAATTTGCTTTTAAATTCTAAAAGGAGCTTGCCCTATATAACTAACAGTTACGATTTGGTACTCGGTGATTACTCTTTCGCAGTGGAAACTGGACTTGACAATTGGCCTATGTGATATACGAAACTGAAAATGTATTGTAATAATTTAATTATCACCAGGTCACAGCACATCCGTCCTATCGCCTGGCATACACAGTTTTCCGTTTAAGCTGGGTCTACCCATGGGCCTCCCTTCTACATTCCTTGGCACACATGGCTGGGTACAGTACTACTGTAAAGCGGCACTAAGAGAGCCTAATGGCTTGACTCACAAGAACCAACAAGTCTTCATTGTAATGAATCCGATTGATTTGAATTTGGAACCTCCTGTATTGGCTGTGAGTATAGTTTTTTTTTTTATCTAATGTGTGTGTGTTTAAGAGATTTATTTTGGATAAAATTTCGACATAGCTTCATAAGATTGAGAAGGCATTAAGGCAAGGTTAAGGCATTTTTGGTTTAATAGACAACAGCACTTGGAAGAATTCCAAGTGCAGGTCCAAATCCTGTTACGTTGAATTTAATTTCTTTTTTCATAATATCATGTGAGGTACTCTTTTAAAAATATATTGTAATAATTTATACAATAAAAAGAGGTATGCCTAGAGACCCCTATTCTCTCTGACTATCCCTCCAGGCAGAAGAAATCACAAATAAATATTCAAACAGTTGAATAAAGTGGTTTTTTATACCGCATAATTTCTGTGCAATTATATTAATTAAAAAAGGAAATTAAAGTTGTAACTGTAGAAATGTTTACGGTTGATTAGCATTTGCGATGCGTGATTTTAATCACCTTATTACATTTATTGGGCAATCGAGCGTAACTTAACGTCATGTATGAGAGAGCATTTTAAAGACATTGATTGACTAGACATATCATATATCTTTTTTTTTTGATGACGCAGTGGAAATTTTTAAAAGATACCCAGTCCTAGGGGAGACCAGGTTATGTGGGATTTCCACCCACTAAAACCCCCGCAGTTGCCGTCCTCGACACGACGGAAGGACCCGGGAAAATCGGTTGATCCGCATCCGTAGCCCTCCCCAGATGATCTGCTCCTTCAAGAAGCTCTCTTTGGGAAATTGTCCCTTCTTATTCTCACAAACGATGACTCCTTCATGCCAGCAGATTCCCCAGTCTCCTCATCAATGGTCCGCGAAGCTAAGCTCTGAGGAGAAGGATTGGTCCTCTCCCGATCTCGCTCAGCAGCCTCCTTCTGAGACATGACATTTTTACAGAAGGTGACTACGGTTGTCCACGCTGATTCCCTGACCAACATTGTCCTTATTACTGCGGAAAGGGAAAGATTATGTCCAATTTCTTGCACGAGAGCTTGTGACTAGACATATCATAAAGTATACTTACATTTTTTTGTTATGAAATGAGTTTGTATACGTTTTTTAATTATTGAAATATTGTGATGTATTTAATTGGCTTTTATATTATTATTTTTATACTATTTATTGAAGAAAACGTCTCATAATTGGAAAGTATATGACGGTGCACATAATATTTATGTGTTCAACTATATTTTAATGTATTTATTGAAAAAATATTTTATATCTCCCTTATCTTTTAGTGAGACAAAAGCGGTATATTGCCACCTCACATACTGTCAACTTCACGCTTTACTTTAAGACCCTTTGTTCTTATTTCGCCTAAATTTGAAATATTGCGTGTTGAGTGGTGGAAATTAACACCGCCAAATTTTGTGAGACCGGGGAAATGAACATAAATAATTCCTCGCATTAAAACTACAAGTAAGGCGTTTACAATCAGACGCTGTCCCACACCCGTCACCGCCCATAATATCAATATGTCATCCAACAATTAACATGTGTGGACAGCAAGAGTTTGAACTCAGCGTGGAGCACAAGCTGGGCGTGGGCTGCGTGGGCGGCGGCGCGGTCAGCTGCCGCGTGGCGCTGGACCGCGGCGCGTACGTGCCGGGCCAGAGCATCTCGCTGAGCGCGCGCATCGACAACGGGTCGCGCACCGCCATCCGCGCCACGCGCGCCGCGCTCACGGAGACCGTGCAGTACAGCGCGCGCGGCAAGGTGGCGGCGCGCGAGAGCCGCGAGCTGGCGCGCCTGGCCCGCGGCAAGCTGCGCGCCGGGGACTCCCAGCTGTGGCGCGCCGAGCTGCTCTACGTGCCGCCCCTGCCCCCCACCAACTTGAGGGGCTGCCATCTTATTTCCGTGCAGTATGACGTTTTTGTGAGTTTCTTTTTTATTTTTGGTTTTTGTGTGTATGTTGATTTGCCTGGCTTGTCTGGGAAGCATGTTCAGTAGAGACGGAAGCATTAACGACGCTTCATCTGTATTGATGTGTCGGCCGAACGTCAGCATACCTGCTGGTAGCGACACCTGGGTATTACAGAAGGAGAACATACTGCCGATGATACCTATTGGAGAAAGGTCCCATTAAAATCAGTTAATGACAGTGGTCGAGAAGAAATAGGCATGCAGGGACCGTAGTTCTTGGGATCCGGTCTAAAGCATACAAATTTGTACCATCCTTATAAATGATGAAAAATGGAAAGCTTTTTTTCAACTTCAAATCTTTATTTCCAGTTCATAATAGAACCGAAGAGCTTAGAGAAGGAAGTCAAACTACAATTGCCGATACTACTAGGTACGTATCCATTCCGCGACGATGAGGAGCCACATCCCCCGACGCACTATCCCACTACACTGCCCGTGTTCCGTCCCTGGCTTAATGACAAACAATGAAGCATTTAAATTTTAACCACCATTTATATATACTATGTTATATATTTACTTTCATCGAAATGTAAAAGGTCAGTGCTAGTAAGTTTTGTTTTGTACGTTTTTGTAGGATGCCGCATTTGTTTGAAAGTATTACGATATAAAAATGGCTGACATATCAACATATTTGATCAATATGAATTGGTTTTGAATATATGATCTTAATAGATATATGAATTTTAAAATAATTATTTTCTTATTTGAAGTCTATTAAAAAACAATTGGTAAAATATTATTATTATTACATACAATATAAATATATCAAGTCATTAATGAAAAAAGTAGGTCAATTGAAACGTTTGAAAATGAAAGGTAAAGACACGGTGTTTTTTTTTAAATCATATTGTATCTACATATGTGTTCGAATGTGAATCCTTATATATAATATAAAGAAGTGCTATAAGCTAGTAAGTTTCCATAGTAAATATATTTTAAATTAAAAAGATAAAATTGTTTACAATTTAATATAATATGTATAAATAATATATTTATTTATATACCATTATAATTCGAATATGGTGCTTTTTCATGTAAATGACTAAACTAGTAAAGTGGCCTTTAAAGTATAAAAAAATAACATACGATATAGGAATCTCAAAGTAAGCTCTATAAATGCATGTATGGCTTAACCGAACGCGAGCGTTTAGACGGTAAACAAGAGGCGCGGGTTCGAGTCCCGTTTCGTTTCACTTTTAATACGTGTATTCTTTATTAGTGTGTGATATATATATATATATATATATATATATATATATATATATATATATATATATATATATATATATATATATATATATATATATATATATATATATATATATATATATATATATATATATATATATATATTGTTAATTGGTTGGTTTAAAGCGAAACCAAGGTCTAGCGAAATAAGCTTCTATAATTACCTATTTTTATTTTCATATACCTAGTAAAATATTTCATCAAAAACTTAGAAGTGTTCAATAAATGACATATCAATTTGTTCATTTTTTTAATACATAATGTATTTTATTTTAAAATTAGTGAGTGCCATGATATACTGTATATATTGTTAATTGGGTAGATTTTTAAAAATAATTAATTAATAAATTTACCACAGCATTTGGCAATTTATTTTAACTAGAGTACTCTCCGTAGCCCATACATACATACATACATACATACATTTAGAGGAGAGGAGAGGAGATTATTTACATAAAATTCAAAGCCTATTAAACTATGTGTATGTAATACACACATAACCCCATTAAAAATATATAAAGTAATATATAACAATATACTTTTTATTATAACTAAGTGAATTATTTTTTTATCTAAAAAAAACCAATTGTGGCAACAACTCTATAATAATGTATAACTAACCTGTGATACGAGACCGTCCATTTATACTAGTATTATTACTATGTAATAAATAATTTTAAGAATTTTATAATCTTTGTATACAAATTAAACATTTTACTCCATTTTACTTATCGTGTTTTATTTATATATATCTTCTTCTGCCTGGCATTAGTCCCGGCTTCGTTTGCCAGGGTCTGCCTTCCGATATAGGCTTCAGGGATCTCCTTGGATCGCAATGTCCACCATATACATTGACGTGGCACACAGTCAAAGGCCTTTTGCAGGTACAAAAAGGCCACATGCAGAGCTCTCCTTATTTTCCCTGTAAGCCTCCATCAAAGTTCTGAGGGCAAAAGTGATCCTGATTCTCGTTGAAAGCCATACTGAGACTCAGGAGACAGTACACTCTCGGTGGAGTCTGAGGCCGATCATGCGGTCGAAAAGCTTCATGGTGTGGCTCATAATCTTAATGCCCCTATAACTACTGAAATCTTGAACACTGCCCCTTCCTTTGTAAATGGGGATAATAAAGCTCTGCCGCCACTGTTATGGCATCATTCCAGTATTCAAGATACGGTTAAACAGGTCAGTAAGTATAAGCACACCAAGACAGCCTAACGATTTCACGCCTCGATCGGGATGTCGTCAAGTCCTATCGCTTTTCCGTTCTTCATGCGTCGAAGACAATTATGAGTTTCGTCAAGGGTTGTTGGAGCAACAAGTCCGAAGTTAGGAGTTAACTCAGGAGGAAGACTACAAGAGTGTTGAGCAGCTCCTTAAAGTAGCTTCTCCATCTACATCAATGGCGGCAAACTTTCACTGCGGGCCCTGGCTACAGCTCTATTGCTGGCATGTTTCGCTGCTATGTACTCCAGTTTTTCTTCAGGAGAGTTGGAGTGCTGCCACTCTTTAAACGCAGCCTGCTTTTCCCGAATCACCCGCTGCACCTGCATACCACTTTATCAAGTTGAAATTAATATCAAACATCCAGATTTATGGTCTCTGGGAGCACTGACAATTAAAAGTTTAAAGTCAACGTAAATAATATACGAGAGTTTATGCTTCCTTTTTGCCGCATATTATATAAAATGAGCAATAAAAATTACATTGATAAATGGCAAGGAGTTGGAATTTACAAGACAAAAAACTTCTAATACGATGTTCGGGCGAGTTTGACTCGCACTTGACTGATTTACGACAGCTTACTTTCGCCTCATTTTGTAAAGCTTTGAGTTGGTGCTGCACCCGTGGTTTAAACTTTGTTAATCCCAAAATTCAAATAAGATTTTATGAACACTTGGTGCGGCATCTGATCTCTTAGCGCGACGGTGACCACTTACAGTAACCATCAGCTGACCTGAACGCTCAGTTGCTTTGACTTTCTCATTAAAAAATTTTATATCGGCATATAGCATATCAACAGCTAGTGAAGACCATATCTGTTGATGTGTTATATGGCGCTATTTTTATTTCTATAATTTCGGCAATTTCACAATGTTTTATAAGCCAAGTACCCTCACTAGAACAACCATGAGGTCGTGGTACTACGGTCCAATGATTGAATTGAACGAGCTCAATACTTTCCTCCCAAAACGCGCCTCATACCTTCCACTCTCCCATATGACAAAGGAGACTGTCGTTATGCTAACAACTAAACTCGACACTACAACACACAATCAGATATTTTACTTTAAAAAATAAAGACGCTTGATTATAATTGGATTATTACGTGATATACTTTCAAGATTGAGGACTTTCTTTATTTGAGGACCGTCGTGGCGCAGAGGCATAGACTCTGCTTGTCAACGCGACGGTTTGTGGGTTCGATTCCCACTCGGGGGAATGAATGATTTCATTTTCTTCGCTCTGGTAACAAGGCAAAATGCGCGGCGTTGAGTTCCGCTACTCAACATGCAATGCCTCGAAAGGTGGAAAGCGGGGAACGGAGGTTCGTACGGTACCCTTTGCCTACCCTGCCATGTGCGGGATATAGCGTGAAGCTAATTTAATTATTTTTTTGTTTATACTTTTAAGATATCACTTGCAGTTTAAAACGAAAATATTTTTACCTATCCTCTGTTCATACATATTAGTAACATCGGTATCTAAAGGAGTTATCTAAGGGTTAAGTAGTCATAAAATAAGAGAACAAAATTTTAATATAAACTTTATTATTGACATCACTTAATGGCGAGTCCAATATCACTTGAGATAACTGAACGCAGCAAATTTCTGCTTATATCTATCGACAGGACATTCATTGCGGTAATATAGCTTTTAAATATGAGATCTTTAAAACATCAAGCTAATATTACTGCTGCTGCTAAGTTCAAAAGAAGACCTCAAAGGGTTAAGACGAAAAGTAGTAAGGAACCAAGTTGCCTAAAGTAGGGGGAGGAGGGGGGAGGGGGGTACTCATAACTTAGTAGGTTAGGAGTCAAGGGGCTGGAATTACCCTTGAACCATTTCATTGGCGACAAGTTGTTTAACGCGAGTTACCTCAAGTACGGGACTAGGAGTAAGGGGTGACTTATTAAGGAATTAAGGGGTCAGTATATCCCAAAGGCCATTATTAACAAGCTCGAGGTTTGAGGGTCAAGAGGCGATGTGTTGCCTATAATAATATTAAAAAGGGATCACATGTCTTAAAGTTACCTCAAATCGGGGACTAGGTCTAAGGGTTGGGAGTTAAGTGAAGAAAGGGCGGATAGGTCGTCTCAAGCCATTTTATTAGCAAGCGCCAGGTGTAAAGAAGAAAGCTGTGCAGTCCATTTGTCCAGCGCGAGGTATCTTGCGGCGCCCCTCGCCCCGCTGGCTAGCTCCAATACCGAGTTCACTTGGTCGATGCGACCGCTGATTGTGCTGTGAAAAATAAATAGATTTTTTAGTTCTTTCAATATACTAATAATTACCGTCCCCTATCCTCCCCTCCATATAATCTGAATGTGCGCACAGAGCGCTTAGAAGTTTTTGTCTCTAATGAGTTTAAATGAGAATTGAATTATATGATAGTATACATGATAATGTGTAGTGAATAGAAAATAAGATTATATCTTTTTTATTCTGTCAAAATTGCATATTGTCAATAATAATAATGACTTAATATAATACAATAAATTGTTACACATATATTAAATCTAAAATAAAAACTAGAACATCATCATGACATAGTGGTAAACGCAATGGCTGTAAGTATAATCTCCACACGGAGGCACAGATTATGGCAAGAGGAAATGGACACTCAACTTGACACTGCCTGCCTATAGCCTACAGGCATATATATGAAAATAAAGCGTGAAGAAAAAAAAAGAAATGAATCTTACTTATCAAGAATACATGTAACAAGCAAATTCTCCACTTCCTTCTCATCAATATTCAACTCTTTAGAAATGAATGGTATATGTATCCTAGTGTAAGGGCCTATCAGCTTTATAAGGACTTGTGTACGAATATTCCTTAATAAATCCTCAATATGTTCTCTTATGAACGGATCATCCATTATGTTATTACGATTATGTTTCAAA
The DNA here is from genome assembly GCA_037127375.1 of Dione juno. Taxonomy (NCBI): domain Eukaryota; kingdom Metazoa; phylum Arthropoda; class Insecta; order Lepidoptera; family Nymphalidae; genus Dione; species Dione juno. The sequence continues at coordinate 1,453,471 of JAXRJS010000023.1, read as the reverse complement.
ATTGCTTCAAAATCGTTGATATCGTTGTTTTGATACGCCATTACTAGATTCGTCATAGCAAGGATTTCTGGATCGTTCTTATAGGGCTTTGCCTCTTGAGAATCGAAAGGATTTATACCAGATTTCATTAACCTGCAATTATTTAGTTTAGTTAGTTAATTTAGATTTATCTGTTTAGTTAGTTAGTTTAGTTTTCATCTAGTAGTACATATATTTCATGTAACACATTATGTAAAGCATAAAGAAAAATGTAAAACTTCAAGTACAACATTTATGTGTTAAAATCAGATTTAGAGCAATTATTAAGAACAAAACATTTCTCCAGCTTCTTCAAAGCAAACAGAGCAGTGGTCTCTACAATCTAGGACACAAAATAAAGTATTCTTACTAACATATTGGCCAACACAAGATACTTGAGGCAAGTGGTACGTCGAGGGCTTCCCGATTCATCATAATTTTTGAAAGCTTCAAAGAAATCCGTATGAGCCTTCTCAAATTCGCCTTCACGCAAGTGCATTTTGCCACCACATTCTGAAAAATGCAAATTGTTTAAAATATTATAAAATTATATATATATATATATATATATATATATATATATATATATATATATATATATATATATATATATATATATATATACATACATACATACATACATACATACATACATACATACATATATACATATATACATATATACATATATACATATATACATATATACATATATACATATATACATATATATATATATATATATATATATATATATATATATATATATATATATATATATATATATATATATATATATATAATGTTACAATGGCATTAGATATGTCACATTCATTATTTGATTTTTTTTTATATTAATACCCTATTATAAGGTGTACATAAAAAACCTAGTGTTATATTAGTTCTTTGTTAATATTTGATCTGTATAGCCTTTTTTAAGTCTAACTAGACAGTGCACAGAAATATTTTATGAAGTAATTTTCCTTGCATGGAACTTCAACAAAAAACTTTTAAATATATCAATATACTTGTAACTAGAAATTTAACTTCACTTCCTACTTATAAGATTATGAGAATAGGACATTAGTTAGAAAAGAACTAATTTTAGTTATATAAAAATAAGTAAAACCAGAAAAATTAGATTTGTTATAACTTAAATCACCTCTTATCACACCCATTATCAGTGGATGTGGAATTGCAGATTTAATGTGTAAAGATTGTTCATATAATGCCTTTAGTTTTTTATTATTTTTCTGTGCTGTGTACATTTGTATTTCCAGTGCATATATTTCTAGAAGTTGAGTGCCTTTCTTGAGGTCATCCTCACCTTCATCAGTCTTGAAAAAAAAATTTGTTAAAATAAAAGTTATTTCACATTCATTAAATAAAGTTATTTGTTTGCAATTATATATGTTTATCGAAGTACAAAGTTACAAAAATAATAATAACATATGAATACTTGTTATTCTATTGCAATTTACTATGATTAATAATAATGCATATAAAAACATATATTTAAAGAATGAGTAATAATAAAAAAAATATTTTTATTTCAAATGTAAACAACCAATAAAATTACTTGACAGCTCTGGTGTAACTGTTTTAGTATTTTAGCCAATTTGTTAAAATCTCCTCTATCATAGTACAATTTGCCTAGTTTTGTGTTGGTCTTAAACCATAATCTATCATTTTTCGCATCTTTTAAAGCTTCAAGTGTTGTTTCATAGAAATCTTGAAGTAATTCCATCTGAAAGTAATATAGAGATAAAAAGATACAGGAAGGTACTAAATACTAATAGAACATAATGTTTTAAAATTTTGATATTTACAGATAAACTTACATTTCTAGATGTTGATATATAATCAAGAATAGAATTAATGGATTTTTCTGAATGATTTCTTGTGACTGCACTTTTGATGTATGTTAGTAGTTGTTTGTATCTAGACATCATTTCTGTGAAATTACTCTAAAAATAAAACAAGATAAAATTAGAGCTTGCAAAGTTGTAAGTATAAGTTACAACAACAAGTACAACAGGACATAAATTATATATGATAATATTATACCAATTTGAAGTTAATTTTTATCATCTGTTTAAGTGCTTTAAAACCCCATTCTCCTTTATCTCCACCTTCCAGTTCTAAAACTTTTTGAAAGCTTAACAACGCCGCTTGAGGTTCATCTTCTTTCAAAGCTTTGCTGTTGTAGTACTGGTTTTCTAGATCGACATCTGGTTCTGTATTACTATCTTCCGAATATTCCTGGAATATGTTGCAGAATTGAGTTTAGTTTACACAATAAATAACTATATAATATAATGAAAGAAAAGTATTAAAAAGCGAATAGAAAACTTTAAAAAACCATAACAACAGTAACCTACCAGTCCATAATCTTCTTCCTCTTCACACATATAATCATCATCGTTATCTGACATTTTGCTTAAGAAAAATAATTATATTACAAAGTATAATACGATGGATTTATTACAAATATGTTAAATATCAATATTTCGTTTTCGGCTAACCAAAGAAATCATCACAAAATTTTTCAGATATAAAACGTCAGCGTGAAGTTTGACTTTGACGCAGATAACATAGAATTGAACACAGTCACTTGTCACTTTGACGTAGATAACATAGAATTGAAGGTACTGGGAAATAATTTTATTAACAAATTAAATTAATGTAAGAAATGGTATTTTTGATATTTTTCCTAAGCACTGCGTAAATATTCAGTTTGAAAAAATATTTACACATTTAAGCTTAGATAAGTAATTGATGTGACATAAAAAATATTTGACCAAGAAAATGTTGTCATTATCGTCATGAAATATGTAAAATATCACGATTTGCTGTTGATGCCAGAAATAAATAAATATAATATTTATATTCTTCTAAAAAAGAAAGATAACATTTATATTAAAATATAGGTACCATGGCACCTTTTTTTTGGAAAATATCTCTTGATTTTTATTTCATATTGTGAGTTTTAGTCATTTGAATTTCTTTTTATTAAATTCATGTTGTATTCGCGTGCTTACTGTTTAGTATACCTAATTAAGCAGAGATAATAACAACAATTAACAATAATTTTAAGACGAAGAGGATTCATTGACTAATGAATAATTTGATCGTATCAAAAAGTGATTTGCTTTTAATAAGGTAGAGGAGTTTTCAGAAATAAGGAATCATGTGACCAATCGCAGTAATGAATTATTTTAATTGGTTAAACCATTATCCAATAAAACTTTTCATTTTGCGAGGGAAAAGTAATATTATATAGATATCTGTTTTAACAATTCGTCTCGTGGCTGAAATAAACATAATATGTTCAATTAGTTTTATTTCTAAAGTGAATTTGTGAGAATAAATCATAATTCAGTTTCCCTCCCGTTGTAATCGACATTTCGTTGGTTAATTATATTTTGACAGATCTGTTCCATTTTGCAAATAGTTCAAAGTATATTACCAAGTATTATTAGTAATTTCTATTTTCTTAAAAAAGTAAGTATTTACTTGATATAAATTAATGCAATATAATATTTTTATAAACAGTAGTAAAATTTATAATTTATAATATCTTTATATAAATTTCGTTGGGCTGAACATATTTTTGTTATATTTCAAAACAATCTGTGTTGTTATTATGGAACGTATCTTGTTTCCCGCCTAAATAAGCGCGCTTCGTAATCGTCACACTCACTTACCGTCCGCATGTTAAGTCGACGTTATTCATTTTCCGATTATTGATACGCTTTGATGTGTATCTTGTTAAATAGAAATTGTTTGTTTAAACTTTTACTAAATAAGCTTAGTTTAGTGTTCTTTGTGTTTAAGTTGATTGGTTATTTATACGTTTAAAATGGCTCCTATCAACCATAAAGAGAACTTGTACAATGGATTAAGTAATGTACATATTAAAGTGAGTTTAATATGTTTATTAGCACTATATTTTATACATTATATAGATTGTTGCTTATACTATTGTTACTTTACAATTATAGTCTCCCGTCAAGAACGTGCTGTCTGCGCCGAATGATGGTGAGGAGAATATGGATATAGCTAAAGAAAATACAGTACAAGTGTTTGATCCACAACTTGAGCCCCTGTTGAGGGAAAACCCTCGGCGTTTCGTTATTTTCCCAATTCAATACCCAGACATATGGCAAATGTACAAAAAAGCGGAGGCATCATTCTGGACTGCGGAAGAAGTTGATTTATCCAAGGTACTAATTTTTTATGAGTTCAGACTACACAATATTTTTAAGTATGGTTTTAATATATGAAATATAAGTAAGTTTGAATTTCACGATATTATGTTTACCAAGTCATTGACTTTACTTTTTTGCTATTTTTACAGGATTTAGCTGACTGGGAGACTTTAAAAGATTGTGAGAAACATTTTATTAAGTATGTTCTAGCGTTCTTCGCTGCTTCTGATGGTATTGTAAATGAGAACTTAGTGGAGCGATTCTCACAAGAAGTTCAAGTAACTGAAGCCAGGTGCTTCTATGGTTTTCAAATTGCTATGGAGAATGTTCACTCAGAGATGTACTCTTTATTAATTGACACATACATAAAAGATCCTAAGGAGAGGTAAATATTTTTATATAGACTATTTTTAATAGTATGTTTTATAAATACTATAAAAATTATTAATTATTGATATTTGATATGAGATAGATATCAAATGTGTTGTGGTTTGTAATACACTGTTTAATATATGTTAATTAGTTAAGGATTTTAATTCTTATTCTAAAAATTTTAAATTACTGATTATATATTATTTAAATTTGAAAGAAGACTTGAGTAGAATAAAATTTTCTAGGGATTTCTTATTTAATGCTGTGGAGACACTTCCGTGTGTTAAGAAGAAGGCAGACTGGGCGTTACAGTGGATAGGCAGCAAGTCTGCCACATTTGGAGAACGCATTATTGCTTTTGCAGCAGTAGAAGGAATATTTTTCTCTGGCAGCTTTGCCTCAATATTTTGGTTGAAAAAACGTGGACTTATGCCTGGACTGACTTTCAGCAATGAACTTATTTCTAGAGATGAGGTATGTTATAAAACTTTTCTACTATGCTCTATTCAATGTATGTTTTTAATTATCACTGGTATGGGAATAAATTTAAATTATTTTCAGTTTTTTGTCTTTAAACTCTTTAGTCAGAGTGTGATGTTAGGTTTTGTCTCAAAATACAATATGTTAATGAAATATCTTAACACAACTGCTTATATGTAAATGTGTAAAGTAAAAAATTTATATTGGGGTGCCATGGAACTGGGATTTGACTGAAAGCTTCACGAATAGGATTAGGAAACCGAAGCCTGAAGAATTATTTTCTTTCCTCTAGACAGACAAGTGCTCTGTTACCACTGAGTGCTCAATTACTCTCAATTTGCACGCAAAATACGGAGGAATGTTTTAAAACTAGGTCCTCTATGCTTACCTATCTTCTATATACTAGATAAATTATGAAGCTGGAAAAAAAAGTTGAGTCAGTACTTCAAATATCTGGTAGTTGGAGAATATGATGACACTAATGTCTCCCAAAACACTGGATTAGATGTGCTAGATGTATAAGGCCATAAAGAATAGTGATCTGACCGTTTATAAAGAAGCTTTAAAAGATATACTTGATGTTTGTACAAAGTGCTCTACTTAGATAACTGGCTTATCAGTCAAGTTACTTTACGTGAACATTTTCATATACATGTTATCAGTTTGCATTTTATTAATAAATTGTATGAGGAAGTAAGTATTCTAGCACTACTTTTGTTGTAGCGCCTTAGTCATAAGGCTTAGGCTTCATTAGTTTTAAGTTATAATGTACAAATTCTCACACATCTTTTGACAATTAACATTAAATAAGTAATAGCTATAATTAGAATTCAAAATTCTAAAATTATTTTTCAAAATATGAATACATAATTCATTTTTTTTTTATAATTTTTCTGAATTTAATGCCTCCGACCAGCACAAAAAACTCAGTGGGACATACTGTCTTCCTTTTTTTCAAAAAATAGTTCTACTTTAGTTCTAGTGCTTTGATAATTCAATATTTAGTACAATTGGAGAATGTTTTAATCTAATTCTTTTTTTTTAATTAGAAACATAAGCTTTTATAAATATCATAAGTGCTTAAAGAAAGTGCTCTTTGTAGATAACACCTGATAGAGGGTCTTAAGTCATATTATGTGAGGATCCTCATGTACATATTATCAATTAATATTAATCAATCAAATATGATTAATACTTAGCGATGAGTTATATGTTATTGATAGGTTATCAATTTCCTATACCTACTTCAGTAGTGCCTAAGTATTTATAGGTGACTTAATTTATTTAGTAGATAAATAAAGCTAGTTTGGTTTTCTTCAATTTAGCTATCATACCTCTATGCCATTAAAAAATGTACAATTTGTAGATGATACAATATTAGATAGAGCTTATCTTTGCCTGATTATCAATAAGTTCCCCTTACTATTAGTGCTAGGTAGTATGTGAATAAGATAAAGAATATTATATGGATGTTAGTGTGTGGAGTTAAGTACTGTTGATGCTCATTCGGGAGACTTACCACAGTTGTAAATATCTTGTAAATTTACATAAAAAAGAGCAACTGTTGAATTTCCCGCCAGCTCTTCTCAGCAGAACTGCCCTCCGAGCTGGTGGTAGCTTCTTGAAGTACTGACAATACTGACACTTATGTTAATTGACGATTCGAAAGTGCTTGCAATAGCCTATTTGAATAAAGAAGATTTTTATTTTGATTAGATTATTCAAATTTATATTTGAGAAACAGTATAAAATCTCTGAGGATATTAGTGTTTCGTCATCCAGACCGGGATACCTTTCTTTACTCTAGAAGCCTGAAGCGCGATAATACTGGTAGAACTTACAGTTCTTGGGAAACACATACCTCTAAAAATCGTATCTTCGAATTTAACAAGTACTTCGAACTTACTCACGAACTAATCGGGTATAGGTTTAGAGTTAATATGTGTGCGGTTGAAGTGGCCGCGAGAGGTATAGCAGCGAACTCTCTATAGTTTGCTAAAAAATCTCTGCCTGTCTAGATCTATTACTGATTCATTACTAGAACGTACTTCGTAGGCGGCGCTAGTAGATATTTTTTTTTCGAATTTCGTGTCGGTAATGGGAGGAGCTCAAACAGTGGAGGTGAGTGCCAATGCATCTAAAAGGAGCCCCTTTGAACATACACTAAGTCCCAGGCACTGCCTGAGCTCCTTCCTGCAACGTGGTAGGTCCGACACCCGCACGGTACTAGTAGTAGGATATAGTAGTTTTTCGCTATGTTGTCATTTTTTGAACTTGGTAATATTATTAAATTGAAGAATTAAATTTTTTTTGAAGTAAAATATTATTTTATTAAATTAATAGTTAAATACATTTCTTCACTCAGGGCCTACACACTGACTTTGCATGCTTGATGTTCAAACATCTGGTTCAGAAGCCGAGTCCGGCGCGCGTTCTGGAGATCATAAAGGCAAGTTTCATATGAATAAACTTAATTATATTTAAATGTTATCTCAATTATAACTTTTCAAAGTGAATTAAGCTTTAATTAAAGAAATTTCGCTAACAACGAAAGCGTCACAGCGGTATATTGATATGAATTTATGTATTTATTTTATTAATTATTTTAAAAGAAAAGAAACACATGAGTAAACATTACAATTGTATAATATATATTTTTAAATGTAAATACTATAATATATAACTATCGCAGGACGCGGTGACTATCGAGCAAGAGTTCCTGACGGACGCGCTCCCGGTGCGCCTGTTGGGCATGAACTGTGACCTCATGTCCAACTACATAGAGTTCGTAGCAGACCGCCTCCTCGTGGAACTTATTGGGGAGAAGGTAACAACTACTAAATATAAGTTACTGATGAATTTATTGGGAAATTTGGAATACAATATTCAATTACGAAATATATTTATTATGTGTTATTTTCCATTTATGTATGTATGCCATTTTGTTTCATCCACAGCACTACAACACTCAAAATCCATTTGACTTCATGAATCTGATCTCCTTGGAAGGCAAAACAAACTTCTTTGAGAAGAAAGTCGGGGAATACCAGAAGTGGGGGGTGATGACGCAACCCATGGACAACGTGTTCACCTTGGATGCTGAATTTTGATATACAATTCACAGTATTATTTTAATTTTGAATATTTATATGAATCTACTTCTAAATTAGTTGAATATAACAATAAAATAAAATAAATAAATTTTGCGGCAATATTATCCAGTTAATTATGTACCAATTCGATTAGCTTTAATTTTTCTATGTTTCTTATATTCCTAGCCCAGTGTCGGGATGGCATTTACGATTACATTTGTATGATTGTATTGATTTGTATAGAATGATTGTGCATATATAGTGTAGTAGTAGCCAATAGATTACCGTAAATAATATAAATCGTAATATTAGTTATAAGTTAGTTGTAATGGAACTTCATCTTTGAAAAGATGCCCTGAATTAAGTGTATGTTGTGATATTAAATACTATTTTCGTAATTTACTAATAAAACCTTATTAGAACTTTGTAGTTTTTATTTTATTCCTATTTAAGCTCTTCGCGTTTTTCACATGTTTTAAACGAGACGATTTATACGAACCTATCGCGTATATTCACACTCGCATCATTTCTAGTATAAAGATATTTTTTTTATTCAAATATATATCCAAATATTATAATGTACTAGTAGACGCCCACAACTTCGTTAGCGCTTAGACTATAATCCGCTTAGACTACAATTGTCGAGTTTTAGTTTATCTTTTGTGATTCTACATCAGTGTGGAACACTCCTTGATATCAACATGTCAATGAAAAATGCTTTTACTAAAGAAGCATTTTCTTATTTCTCATACCTACTGTAGTTGAACTGCAATATTAGTTCTACAACAGGTGTTCTAGATCACTGATTTTTACTATATCATCGGAATGTGCTTTTCGTGCTCGATCATTTTTGTCATGGCAGCATTTTATTATTTAGTATAATTTAGCTGGACTGCTTTGGTTCTGCATCAGCTGTGGCAGTCTTCAAAACAAGTTAGAGTCTCGATCTTGTCCAGGCCGAAAAGCTAAGTAACAACAAAAAGTCCTGTGACCCGCACCACCTGACAAAGGTGGACTCCGTCGGCCGACCTGTTCAACTCCGGTTGCAGAGTGGGCCTCTGCCCCCGACCGGCAAGCCACTTCGCCCGACCCTCGCCCTCTGTCGACGAGGTCAAAGTCATCAAAAATGCTGAAAGACTTCCTAGTCCCCTGTTCTAGGGCCTGTCTTTCAACAGAACATTAATATCCCTTCCGGCCCAGTTCGTGTCTCTATTAGTGTTGATATTCAACTCACTGTTGAAATTTTACTCCTTCCCGGACGAGTGGAAGGAGGCCATTGTCATTGGCATACCCAAACCCAATAAGCCGCGGAATCTCGCATCTAGCTATAGACCTATCAGTTTACTTAGCTGTCTAGGAAAAATTTACGAGAGAATAATCTTGGTTAGACTCTCTGAAGTGGTAGAGGCCAAATCCTTGCTCATAAATGAGCAATTTGGTTTTAGAAAAAACGACATGCCTCTGTAGATTAGTCTAAGTGTCTCCAGTCGCGTTTTCAGGTCGCGGCTGGTTTGTAAGAATAGGGAACATCCCCCAACCCGCTCGTCGGCCGCAAACCGAGGTTCGAGTTGCCGCCGACGTTTCTTCTCAAGCAGACATGATAGTGCTTATTACTTCTCAGGGACAGAGTACCCTCTTCCCTCCCCGGTGTTGGGGAGGGAAGAGGCTAAGAGAGAAAAAAACAACAAAATTGCATTCAAATCCGTCCACTAGATACAAAGATGTGAGCGTATACAAATAAACAAACAGGTAAAAAAATTTAAAAATCATAGTATCGGATTCTATTTATTTCACATCGCCCTGCATAGTATTTTTTAATATAATGTATATAACATTTTATTACTGATAATTTCAAATGAATAAAAAGTATTAGTACAAGAAAGCTTTAATTTTTAACGGATTGTTTCGGACATATTTTTAGGGACTGTCTGTCTGTTTGGCCGTCTGTCAAACCATTTTATCCAAATCACGTAAAGCAACCAACGCAATCATAAGTTATGAGCGTTTGTTTAATTTTGTTGCTTTTTGTATGAAATTCCAATTAAAAAAAAAATCCCGACTACCATATCCCCATATGAAATTTAGCAGAGCTTACAGTACCACCAAAGGGAAAAATCCGAAAATTAGAAATTTATACACCTATCCCAGAAAAAATAATATTAGAAACTTATACTGTAGTTCATTTCATACAAATTACTTCAGACGGACTGCAACCTTAAGTTTGTCAATTTATATAAGTTGTATTTTCCTCAGTGGAATATCTAGTTATGGAATTGGTACGGAACCCTCGGTGCGCGTACTACTCGCACTTGACCGGTTTTTATTATTGCATCGCACATTTGATACAAGACACTAGGTACGTAATGAACAGCCACTACGTATATTTGTACTCAGATTGAACAAAAATACTTATAGATTTTTATTATGATCAGTTTACTCACTTGATAACAATTTTGATAATAATTTCCATTTTAATGTAAAATTTAATTATCATGTTTCTTTCCTTTTGATATTTTTACTACAGCAATTGTTTTATGAAATTTCTAAATGATTATTAGAAATTAAATAGGACAGAAAAATATTTAGGAAGTGGGAATAGAATTGTTGTAATTTGAAATTTCCAGAAATTAAATAAGAATGGCTTGTATTGCTTATTGAGGTTTTTTTTAATATATATCTGTAAATAAATACTTATTCATAAGTTTTCTAGAACATAGTATTTGATTACTTTTGTATAGTTAAATAAAAACAATTTTTAAATTAAAAAATAATTTATTCCTACGTGCGATTCTTATCAAAATACCACAAGACTGGGTAATATCTCATTCAGGTGACATACATTAATAGGAATGACTTACAACTGTCTCACTGTCAACTTAAATGTATACTATATTGATACATTCAAATGTAATTAATAATCAACAGAAACCAGCTTACAACATAGACTAAAAATATAATTTAAATTAATGTTTTCAAATGTGTAACATGTAAACAAATTAATTCCAAGAAGTCATTTTTGTGGAGAAACTAAAAGAAATGTCGATGTGACTTTTAATAAAACGTTTTAAAATTATTTGTTGGATATTGAGACAAATAATGGGATAAAAAATTAATTGTGCACGAATGTATACGTAAATGGTGTTTAACGTTTCTCTTTGCTGAGGAATCGCAGCAGCCTGTGTCCAGTGAGGAAGGTCAGCAGCGCGAGCGGCAGCAGGTACCGCAGCGTGTTGAACATCGACAGCTGCAGCCAGAACAGCCCGTAGAGCGCCAGCGAGCCTGTGCAATGACAGATATTCAAGAACACACACTACTACTGCTACTGCTAGCTCACTTTGTAGCAATCCTTGCTAATAATTTTGCGGAATTTGTATCGCGTTGTTTAGTATTTTTTTTTATTTACAAAGACAACCTAATTACCTTTTAAAATACTTTACTCTCCGATTTAGTTCAAAAGTTTGCGAATAGAGAGTGTGAAGAACTTGAGGCTCCTTCGACGAACTGGGATCGAACCAAACCATCGCGACTTCTATGTATGTATGTATGTATGCTCACCGGCGAGCGCGGCGTGGAACGCGAGCGCGTTGAGCGCCTGCAGCGGCGCGGAGGGGAAGGCGCGCAGGTTGAGGCCGAGGCGCGCCCACGCGGCCAGCAGCAGCAGCAGCGGCGCCGCGCACGCCAGCGCGCACACGTCGGACAGCGCGCGCGCCGGCACCGCCTCCGCCTGCCGGAACGTGTGCGCGATCTCGGGCAGAGCGCGCCCGCCCGCGCCCGCGCCCGCACCCGCCCCCGCTGACGCCGCCGGCGCACCTGCCGCGCGTATACTCGTTAACACATTATATACAAAAATATTTGAGTTTCGAACGTTAGCCAACTGATTGACTACGTCAAAAAAGAAATAACATCGATGACACACTGTTCTTTCATTTTACATACTCATACAGTTTAAACACTTTAACTAGAACAAAGGTATATTTTATATCACTTGTAATATAAAAATATAATAAACCACTTGAAATAAGACATGTATGTCTTTTGTTAAGTGATTCATAATTTTATCCTTCTTCATTAAACATAAAGTTTATATTTAAAAAATTCAAACTGTGATTTTGGCAATTTTTATGAAATAAAAGCATAACAATACACTTATATAATAATGATACAGAATAAACGATTCAGTCAAACACTTGTATCTACATAAAATTTACCTATAGCTGCAAAGTTAAACACAATATCCCCAAGAGGCCACAGCAGAGGCGCCGCTACCGCGCTGTCGCCAAGCAGCAGGCTCAAGGAGTGCACACCGCTGGCCTGACGGAGGTGAGCCGCTATCGCACCCACGTTCTGGTAATAACATTATTAAATTTCAAGCATTTAATTACTTACAATTATATATACTCCACATTTAACATATGTTTAGATTCTTATATATTAAAATGTTTATAATGTTTTCTATAAACATATTTAAGCCTCAAGCAAACTTTTAACTATAACAAAATACGCGTACATTTTTTTCAAATATAAACTGTCATCACAAACCAATTCGACTTTGTAAGTCTTGGTGGAATCGGGCTCCGCAACGTAGATGGCCTCCGCGCGGTCGTCGGCCGGCGCCACGCGCACGAAGGCCTGCTGCACCGTCACCGGCTTGTTGTATTTGTCGCGGACGCTGAATTTTAGAGTCACCCTGGAAGTATACAAATGAGTATCATGTAATACATTTATTTATTATTCTAAATACTAAATGAAAGCTTATAATAAAGAGGCTCCACTCTAATAATATAATTATGAACATTTAGTATAACATAAAGATTATTTAGAAATATTTGAGAACCGCCGCGGCGCAGAGGCACGGGCGTGACGGTTTGTGGGTTCGATTTCCATGAGGGGAGAATATATATATATATATATATATATATATATATATATATATATATATATATATATATATATATATATATATATATATATATATATATATATATATATATATATACATGGATTTGAATATTCAAATTATTTTAAGTACGATATGAATAAAAAATTCAGCTACACGCTTTATCCTGCAAAAACTAATCAAGGCAAGTATAGATTCAGTGCAGAGAAATTAAACTAATTCGTACCCCCAAATGGGTCTCGAACCCACACTCCTCGCATTTACTCAGATGCTGTCCCAATATAAAGTTAATCATATACATGAAATCATCAAAACAATATGCAAATATAATAAAAGGTAAAGGTAGCTGAATTATATACATACTTCTGCAAGTGATCAGCTTGAAGTTTCTCCGTAAGCTTATTAGGGTAGGCCACTGTCGTCAGTTTAGGACTAGTTGTGCCATCGACATCACCGATTCCTATTTCAATGCTTGACACTTGTATTTCTCCTAACACGGCCACATTGAAGTTAGCAGATTTACTTCCAGCGCTTAAGGAAATCTTGTAGAGGCCATGTTGCGATTTAATCTTGTTAAGATTTAGCACATAAGTGGTGGGTTCATTTGGTTTTTGGATTAATGGCTGTTTGGATAGGACTACCACGTCGTCGGTTAGCCTTGTTCCGGACTGTGCTATGACTTCGTCGGGTTTGAGGTTCGGAATAGGACGGCCGATGAGATCAGTTACAGAGAAATCAATGGAATCCGATTCGGATGTGATGAACTTTTTGTCTTTGAATACAATGCTGATAGGTGTTGGCTGTGGGTATGAGAAAAAAAATAATGTGAGAAATAGAAAGATAATCTGTATTGCAACATTAAATTGATATCATTATGGTCCACTGGCACAGTGACTGACTGACTGTCTAACTGACTGTCAAATTAATTGTTGTCATTTAAATTATTTAGGACAATGTATTTTCACCATACATGTCGTAATATCTCTATATCCTGAATATTGTAATACCTTGACATCCTAAAGTTAGGTTTTCTGTCTATAAAAAAATATAATATAGGTACCTGATCATCAGCTAGCGTCAGGGCAGCATCTAGCAATAGAGCAGCGCCACGAGGTGAGGTTACGGAGCGACGGGACAACAAATATGCACCAAACTTGTAGCGTTGTTCTGGTGTAAGCGGAGAAGGCTTGCCCAGAGATTTGTATGACCTAAGAAAAATTATATTAACAGTAAGTGCTAAGTACAGGCATTTATTGATAATTATATAATTTAAACTAAAATTTTAAAGCTGAAGAGTTTGAATAGAATGAATTATCTCAGGAACAATTAGTTTGAAGTAAGGTTATTTTTTTCTGTCAGATTTATTGAGGAAGGCTAAGTTAAGCTATCAAGATAATTATTCTGATATAGCATACTGTATGTGAAGTCCGTTACTTTTGACCAATAGAATGTACCATGTAACCACTACAGAATAAAATATAATTTTATGATATTAAAAAAAATAGTAATTTTATAGTAATCATTTTAAAATGCTATGTTTCACTTAAACTATAAATATTATCGTAATTTATAAGCAATCATGGTCTTACATCTTGCCATGAAAATTAAAAAGTAAAATTACAGATAGTTATAAAATTCTTATGAGTAAGTGTATTTCAAATAATTACCTGATAATACTAGTAAGTACTAGTGACGTAACTGGTAGTCCACCATCAAAATGCAAAGCTCGTCCGTCAGTTTCATCTGCAGCCAGAAGTGCGCTCTCAGCATGTGTCGCTGTCCATGCAGTACAACCCATGTGTTCACATAGGGTGAAGACGTAACCATAGCTGCATATGAAGATTACACATAAATATTTGAATATGTAGGATGATTCGTAGTGCAATAGAATTTTATGATAATAACTGACTGACAGTACATTTAATGTTTACGGGGTTAATTCTCACATTTATGAGTTATCTTTATTATACTCATCATAAAATATTTAAAAACAGCAATATGCAACGTTTTACTGTCTGTGGGTGATTAGTGAAGTAAATTTATTATTGACACATTATACAGAAAAGAAAACAATATCTATACTTTGCTGATGAATCATCTTTCTTCAAAAGTTGAATAAGATTCTTTAGAGCATTTTCTCCATCAACTGATCCCCTGCCTAATGCTTTCATTGAATATACAGCATAGTACAGTTCTTGAATAGTCGCATCTGGTTTTTCCAATAGTTTAACTGGACCAGAAAGTATATCTGGTGTTAATGAGTTTTGACAACCAGACAAAGCAGCTGCAGTAGTTAGGTAAAACACTTGCTCAATGTTTTTGATATCATACTTAGTGCTTGCAATAACCTGAAATAAAACATTACTTTTTTAATATAACATTATTTTGATTTCACTATATGCATCATAAAAAATAAAAATATTGCTTCATATATACCTGGCATAAATCTGGAATTTTATATTTAAGTTGGTTCAATCCTTTCAAAGAGTAATAAAGTGTACTAATATCTTTACTTTTCAAGCCTTCTTCCAAAATATTTTGAAGTCTTTTCACTTCAACCGTTCCTTGTAAAATTGCATTGCTAAAAGCTATAAAACTTACTAACAGCAAAGGTAGTACTGTAAAAAAATAAAAATTACTATAATAATTTCCCGAAATATTCTATACTATTGGTTAAGATATAAGCTTAACAATGACGTGGCCTTAACATAATCTTCCCAAATAATACAGAGCAAATTTGATATAAGGTTAAAATAAGGTAAATTTTAATGATATTTAATTTAAGAAAGGTAATTAAACTATGTAAGTTTATTATATTTTCATTTTAAATAAAAGGTAACGCCACGCTATTTCGACGACTATTTATTTATGATAACCATCGTATACTCACAGCAGCGAGACATTTTCACTAGCTGCAAAAACAATATTCCCCTTTCTTTTAATATATAGGTATCCTTCTGTTTACTAGTTTTATGCCCGAAATATAAAGTATATTCATATCATTTGAACGCCGGTCCTTTCATGACAGTAAATGATCGACGTAGCCGTAAACATAATGTTGCTACCTTAGAAAAAAATAGTTAGGTTAATATAATAATAATATGATGAAATGTAATTCTAAGATTATTCTATAGTTACTTTGCTACCATATTTTTCTAAATGGCTTAAATTTTTAATAATGTGTATTTGCTTACAAATGTTGAGTTTTATTTTTTAAGACACTCTGTGCTTGTTTTTAGAGGGTTTAATTTTTGACAGATTCGCTACTTTGCCTTACTACCTTGCGAATCCGACGAAATCCTTTTTATTGGGAGCACTAATATTTCAGCTTACTTACTTCTAAATTCGTCGTTAATATATAATTTAACACTATGGCTGCTGCAGCTAAATTACCGGCGTTAATAAATGGTGAGTTATTTTTTTTTAAATTCAAACCTATGTGTTATGTAATTTATATTTATGAAATAATATACAGGTTATGATTTATATTATTAATTAAAAGATAATAAATACAGTGTATAACTTAATACCATGTGAGTGTAACTAAATGTATTAAATTTTTCAGCGGCACTCGCAAATGCTAGGCCGAAGTTCAACATTTTCATGAAATATGCTAAAGTAGAATTAGCACCACCCAAACTAAGTGAAATTCCTCAAATCAAAGCCGGTATTGGTAAACTGATCAGCAGTGCTAAGAGCGGAGCATGGAAACAACAAACTGTCAAACAAGCTTCACTGAATGTTTTAGTTGGTGCAGAAGTCATTTTCTGGTTCTATGTTGGAGAGTGCATTGGAAAACGCCACATTGTTGGTTACAAAGTTTAAGCTGTAATATTTGAATGTAGATGTAATGTATGGCAAAGTAAATTATTAAATCAGATTTATCTTTTATTACTGCCCTACTATCCCTTGTTTTTACATTTACTTGTATTAATGATTTAATATATTGAATAGTAATTGTTACATTTGTGTTTTATTTTTAAGCACAGTTTTAATATTCCAAATGTATCAATAATATAATATTTTTAAATCACATTTGAAGAAAAATACAATTATTATCTTGAATCATACAAAAAATATATGTTAAAATGAAATGAATGCTCTTTATGCACCTGTCCAATAATGAGAAGATTATCAAACTATACATTTACCATATAATGAGAACTTATATTTAGATTTTGAAGGTTTTTTACTATCCATTTATTAATGAAGGTCGAAAGAATAACAAATACACTACTAATTATACATATATTACTAAAACAACAATTAAGTTATAGAATTTACAAAGGTGCACACATTTCCATAAACTTGTAAGGATTAGAAGCACTAGCTAGTTTTAGTTCATTTTCTGTTTCTGGAGGCCCTCTCAGCCACAGTCTGTCTCTATAGTAACTTGCACAAGATAAAAATTCACGCTCACTGTATCTACCTACTTCTATGGGGATGAAAGGATCTATATGTTCAAATCCCTGAAAAGATAACATTTATTTCATTCATTTAATTAAAAAACTCATTTAATGAACTGATTTTTTAAAACGTGATTAATTAATAAAAATATATACTTATCAAAGTACCTTCTTGTAAAGCAAATATTTAGGTAAGTAGCTTTCATGATGATCTTCTGGAACTGCCAACTGATCTGCTGAGACAACTACTATACCATTTGTCTATATGAAACAAAACACACAAAATTAGTTAAACCTTTTCATATATTTAATATAATTTCAAATTCTTTTTTTAATAAATAGTACAAATTGTAATACAACAATAGTAATAGTAATACCCAGTCATTTTTTGTGATTTCCAAAAAGGATGTTGTTAGAGTTACTTCTTCAGGGGTAACTTTCTTTTTAGTGGGGGTGCTGAGCCTTGTTAAGGGATAGAAAAATGAATTGAATCCATCAATTGCCACAAATGTTTTACATCTGGAATATAAAAACGTATATGTATTATTGTTAGTAGTTTTTTTTTCACACTTAATTTTACATGTGGCAGAGTAGTGAAAAATGAATATGGGAAATTAGTTATGGGTTTCTTTATATATTATTTGTCTTCACTTACTGTTTATTATTAGACAATACTTTAATTTCATTCAGTAATGCTTCTATGACATCACAAGCATATTTCACTCGGGCAATTCCATGTTCCACTAACTCAGCCAATGGTGCACCTTGTTCTGTCTTCTCTCGCTTACTCCATACATATTCTTTAGATATCCTTAACTTATTAATTAAAATTAAAAACATTATTATAATGTTACAGTATAATTTTTGTAGTGCTTAAATATTTAATAAATAGTATTATCTTTGCCAAATGATTGTTTTCCTGCAATAACCTTTGGGTAGCAGAAATTCTTATAACTATAGAATCCTAAAATAATTTTAATGCAGCTTTGATGAACAGTTGTATGATTTCTATGAGGTGTGGGTTCAAATCTGGCTGCATTAAAATTTTTAATATTTTCTTTAAGTATTTTTTCTATCTTTAGTGTGGATTAACACTTAAAAACCATTAAAATATCATATAAGAATTTTGACACAGCTTGCTAAAGAATGTATGGCTTAGTGGTCAGTGCACTTGTACAGTTTCGGTGAGGAGTGGGTTCAAATCCTGTTGCATTAAATTTTTTATATGTTCCCTGTAAGTACCTCTCCTATCCTTTGTAAGGTATAACAGTTGAAAAATAAAAAAATATTAAATTACTAAAAAAAATTCTCCATACATTATCTGCTTTCAAATGGGCTTGGTTCTGCATTTTAAAATGAACAAGCCATGCTGCAGCATCTAGAGGTAAATCCACAAAGCCTTCTTTTGTTTGTGAATTAGACATTTCCTTATGTCTTGGTATTCTTCTTAACCATTCAGATACTGTGAATTATCAACAGATGTACATTAATAATAACTCCAAAATCTATATTAAATATGGTGATACATTTTAAAAAGTAAATAAAATGTATCTTATTTTTATTCTTTCTTACCCCAAGGTACATGAACAATGAGAAAACCGTCTTCATGAGCATAATGTAATAGATGAGCTATTGTTAAGGATTTACCAGCTCCCATTTCCCCATCTAATACAGTATTAGTCAAGGCCATTACAATTTATAATTTTTGCTGTATTTTGACACACAAAGAAAATAAATAAAAAAAAAAGAAATATATATATATATATATATATATATATATATATATATATATATATATATATATATATATATATATATATATATATATATATATATATATATAAATATTATCTGATTATAAATGATGTACAAATTCGCTGAGAAGCTCATCAACTTAAGACTTTTTAAGTACTTATTATAAATAATAATATTTTTATAAGATTCCTATCTCATGATGTCTATCTTATACAGGAATTGAATCAAACAGAACCAATTATTACCATTTCCTTTCATTCCTTTTTATAGTATATTGATATTCATAAAAAAGGATACATAATAGATAGCGATTGACAGGTTTATTAAAATCTGTATATTTAATACAGTTTATAATATCGAGAGCCGGCGATCGCACCATTAGAGTTGTTTCTGTAAATGTCTTTGTCTGCTTCATATAGCTCTTAGGTAAACCACCATGACCAAAAAGTTGCTTACATACATCCTTATTTAATGTATAGAATAATCCGATTTGATTTTCATTGTGTTGAGACTGAAAACATTAAGATCAAAGCAATATATTATATCTTGTAAATCATGGTTTTAATAATTTTACAAGTAATATTGAATTTTAGAATACGGAATTGTGTCGATAACTTACAGGAGAAGATTCTGTTGTTCTGAAGGTAACCGTTTGGGAATAACGGCGAGAGAGAAATCGTAAATTACGAGATAGCATTTTAGCTCTTTTGACAAAACTAACTTAATAGTAAGAGATGTTCATTAATATATTTAATACATATGAAATTTCTCAATCACAACATAAGCCGTAACCTAAAAAATATATGTCAATACTCAGTACTCGTTCCATAGATAAAAAAGTACTGTAATTTTATGTCATTTACTAGTATTATTTAGTCTGATACAATTGTTTTTTTTTTACTTGTGACGTTAATCCTGTTAGCCCTTCTGGACTTGACAGCGACACCAGAGGAGAGAAAAGGGTGCTCTGTCCCTGAGAATAGCAAGCACTATGTGCCTGCTTAAGAGGGATCGTCAGCGGTAAGGGCGCCCCTGTGGGACTCGAACCTTGGCTTGCAAACTAGGAGGGGGCTGGGGATATATTTTAAACCGACCATTTGCGATCTGAAGACGCGTCTGGAGACTGGAATCTATCAGTCAACACGTGAGAATGGCCTCGTTTTTTTTTTGCATGACAAAATGCTGTTGACCGCAAATGGTCTTTACAGCGACACCGGGCGGAGGAGGACGAGCGTGACTCGTCCCCAGAAAACAAAATGAGCATTGTGGCAGCTCAGAAGATGGTACATGGGACGGTCATTGACTGGTGTGCCCCGCCGCGCCGAGGCGCGGACGTGCCCGTGACATAGGTGGGTCGCCGTCGCCTGCTATGGCCATGGCGGCGTGTCATAAAGACAGAAGAGTGTAACCTTCCGTTGTAGTGACGGTTGGCTACAGTGATGGGGCCATCGGGGTCGAGAAGGACGCTACGAGGGCGTCGAAGTAATGGGTGTGGATGGGGAGCGTATTCCGACGCTTCGACTATAAAGGGATTAGAATGGGAGTCTGCGCGCTCGTAGTAGCACTTGGCTAAGCCTTTGCAGAACTTTTTTATCGATTCTAATTCGAAGTCTTTATGTAAGTCCACGTTACGAATATACCAAGGGCATCCGGATGCCATTCTGAGGAATTTATTTTGGACTCTCTGAAGGAGATCTATCTTGTTGTGTGCGAACACCACGCAAGCGTACGTCATGACGGGGCGTATGCAAGTTTTGTATAATGTCAGCTTGTTACGAAGTGACATTTTACTCCGCTTGCAGATAAGGCGGTATAGCCTGTTCAGAATGAATATGGCTTTATTTCTCACGTGCTAGATGTGAGGTCGGAACAAAAGACGAGAATCTAAAATGACGCCTAAATATTTAACCTGGCGTTCCCAGGGGATCGGTTTGCTTTGCAAATAGATAGTAGAGACGGTCTCGTATCGTTTACGCGGGAAGAGTACCGCTATGCTTTTCTCCGGGTTAACCTCAAACCACCACTTGCTAAACTAAGCGCCTAGGGCGTCGGCCGCAAGTGCAGTCTTTCGGCAAGGATCCAAGCGGAGCGGTCCGTGGTATATAGCGCGGTGTCATCGGCATACATCGCGAGTTCGACTTTCGGCGTTCGCGGAATATCGCTGGTGTAAAGTGCATATAGAAGGGGTGAGAGGGTGGAGCCTTGCGAGACTCCGGCGCGGACGGGACGGGATGACGAGAGGGTCCCTTCTATACGGTAACGGAACGTACGATTCGACAGGTACTCTCGAATGATGTGCACGAGAGAGTCTGGCAGTGCCATACGGCGGAGCCTGAAGAGCAGGCCGTTGTGCCAGACCTTGTCGAAGGCTTTGGCGATATATAAGAAAATAGCAGCCGTGTCGCTGCGAATAGACCGGTGGACGTTATATTTTGAGATATGCTCGGTTAACCGGTGAACTTGATGTATGGCCGAGTGACGTTGTCGGAAACCGAACTGCTCATCGATGAGCAGTTTTTCCGTCTCTACTATTTCTTTGATTCTGACTAAGACGATTCTCTCGTATACTTTACCTAGGCAGCTAATGAGACTGATAGGCCTGTAACTGGAGGGAAGGTTGCCGGACTTTTTAGGTTTCTCCGGTCAGAAGGACCGCGAGCCCTATATTGATTATTAATTTAAGGTGGTTTTCTAGTAACGGTTTATTCGGTGAAAGGTAAACCGAAGCTATGATGATTGGCTGATGAGATGTATCTGGCCTGTGAGATATATCTGACAAATAGACGCTTCGACGTTTTCAAGAGCCGGAGGCGGATCTAATGGTACGCAATGTAAATTCTTTTCACCCTGGGTGCGGTTTGGTAAGAGATCGTGGGATTGAACCACGCGTTTTTGGCTGGTGTGGGTGCCGGGTGCCGTGGGTGTGGGCCTGAGGGCGCCACAAGAGTCACCTTTGGAGTGTTGGAGGGCCTTGAAACCCTCCCCATCCCGTCACCCTGCCTTACGTGCCTGCGGCGCGGGGCCATTCGCGGGATGCCCCTGGGTCCCACACAGCACACAGCTCGGCGGGACGACGGGGTCTGGCACCTTACGGGAACAATCCGCTGTGCCGTGGTCCTCCAGGCACTTGACACAACGGTAGCGTCCGTTGCAATTCCTAGCGGAGGGGCCGTAACGCTGGCAGCGATGACACTGCCCTATTAAACCGCGGTTAAGGAGGGGGGGGGCACCACGCGGATGCCCGTTAAAAAGCAGAAGCAGCCCTCACGTCGAAGATCTTTTTCCCCCCGGGGGTAAGATGTAAAATGATCATGCAGCTGTCATATGACCTTTTGGTCTTGAAGTGGTACATACCATGTACCTCTCGGACGGGGAAGCCCTAGGACTGAAGGTCCTGCAGGATGTATTCCGTTTCGATTTCCTTCGTTAGGCCCTTGGTGACGACTCGCAACTGCCGTTCGTCCTCCAGGGCGTACGTATGGAAGCCATCGTTGGCTTCCCTAAGGTGAGCCGTGAGGCGGCGGTGGTCCGACGTCTGGGGACATTGAACTTTAATGCCCTCCTGGGTAGATCGCGCAGTGGTGAAAGTCACTTTCTGCGCGAGCATACAAGCGTACACTTTGTCCCATGCCCCCTTGTCTTGGATAATCACCGGCGGGGGTGACTTCACGCGCGGAGCGTTAACGGTTGCGGTCGCGGGTGCCTGGGAGGCAGAACTTGTCTTCTCCGCAGGGGTCGGGGAAATGATTTTTGAGGTCGGTGCCTCGGTCGTGGTGCCGGCTGCGCGCTGTCCCTCGTCACGGGTGACGGGAGCAGCGGCAGCCTTTTTGAGGGCCTTGGAAGGCACGACCTTGACCGTCTTTGCCTTCCGCTTAGCGGCCTTTGTGACCACGGTCTCAAAGCCTGCCTCTGTCAACTAATTTTGTATGAAGCATGTCGCTGTTGACAATACGTAAAAGATCGGAGAAAGGATGGAGCCCTGGGGAACGCCTGCTCAGACGAGGCGGGTAGAGGACAGCGTACCCTCTACTTTGTATCGAAAATACTTATTTGTCATAAAATCTCGTATAATGTAAATGCAAACCTAATGTTGAAGCCTTGAACCTAGCTTGAAACCGTTATGTCACACCTTATCAAAGGCTTACTATGAGCAACTGTTTTGATGTTATAACGAGTTCTACCAGGTGGTGCACTTGATGGACAGCGGAGAATTTCTAAACCCGAATTGCTCGTTCAAGAGCAAAAAATTGACCTCTGCTAACTCAGACAGTCTTACCAAGACAATTCGCTAATTTAGATTCTAATTCTACCATACAAAGAAGCGGCAAAATGTCACTTTCTAATAAATGCTTGGATGGTGACAAATAAAGAGAAGTAATAATTAAGGGCTCATGGCTGGTCATGAATACCTGGCATACTAACGCCTCATTGTTAGTAAGAGACGGATTGTCGAGCGGCACACAGTGCAAATTCCTTTTATAATAAATAATAGTGCCGAGTCACCTTATTGAATCATTTCTTATAATTCTATAAATAACAATATAAGCATTGTGAGCGCTAGGTTTAAAGAAAGATTCTAGACATCATTCGCCGGTTGAGATGAAAGCAGGCCAAGATATCGTACGCAGTTGGTATGTGGGAGGGTTGTGTTTTCAAGTTTCACTGGAGGGCAGTATCTTTACGCAGGGTGATAGTCACCTGCACACATTTTGTAGCGTTGGCTTTAATTCGCCATTTTGTTGTTTCAACCAGTCTTTTTTGTAAGATGTTTGTGGTTATTGTCGGGTCTTTATGACTAGCAAGTATGGCAGTGTCATTAGCGAAAGTGGCCGTCGTAATGGTGTCGAGCTAGGAAGATCGGCAGTAAATATTGAATAAAGGACAGGGTCCAGCACTGAGCCTTGGGGTACTCCGGCTTGAATCTCGTAGAATATTCATGTATCTTCTCCTTTTCTCACTTGAAACAGTCGCATTGAGAGATATGATTGAATAATACATAGTAGTTATGAGGAAAAGAGGACTTAATGTTGTAGAGTAGGGCCTTGTGCAAAACTATCGAAGGCTAAAAAGACTGCTGAACGCTACTCTTTTTCCTCAACTGTTTCTTCTAATTTTGTGATAGTACACAGAATCGTGTACTTGTTCCACACTAGAATGCTGTCTAAATCCATATTGGCAGATGGTATTGAGCTATTTTCTATAAGGATAGAAAGATTAATTATTATTAAAAACCAATGCTTAGTGCGATTTTTGTTTAATGTTAAATCCTGAACAACAAGGAGAATCAACTAATTATATATGTAAATGAAATTGTGGCTAATGTTCACTTATTTCTCTGTATTATATAACCTTGTTTATATAAACTTGTTTCTCAGTGGGAACTCCCATCACAGATAAGCACAGCAAGCATACACACACCAACTACCCCTTGACAGTAACATTGTATATATCTATATAGTGGATAATATATAATAATAAATCATTTTTTGCTGTAGGTATAGGTATAGGTATGTCATTAACTCAATATGTATAAACATTTCAAGTTCAATATTATTGGATTGTATGTTACTGAAAAAAAAAACCATTTTATGTACAAAATAATACGAGTTTTATTATATATATCAATGAACTTCAATCAATAATATGATACATCACTTACATCTTAATTGAACATTCACTGGAAAGATTAAAAAAATGTCGAAAAGTTCACAATATAATATAAGTAACTAAGATTTGTGTTTTTGTTGTCTTCTCTTTTTAAATAAACTTACAGGCCTTTTATCAGATTCTACTTTGCTTTCCTTAACATTTGTTTTCTCAATTATCTCATTTATTAAAATACTTTGATTTACATGTATATCAGATTGAGTTAAAGGCTCTATAATAGTACTTCTTTGTTTTATATTATCAACTTCCGGGAGATTGTTATTTACTTGATCAGGATTATTTCTTTCTTCATACCTTGATTTTTTTAATATAGAACATTTTTTGTTTGTGAATAAATTAGAATAAGCCTCATATATATCACTTGGCTTTGTTATTCCAATGTCAGGTCTATATGAACTTTGAGAAGGTTCAATGTTTGAATGCGAAAATATAATTTCTAATGTCTCAGCATCTCTATCAGCAAATGAAACATTTCTCTTTATCTGACAAGCCTCTTGTGTTGATGTTTTAATATTTGCATTATCATTTTCATCTTCATCCTCTTCCAATATATCATCTAGCCTGCAATTAAAGAAATAAGGAGATGAAAATTATTCATTGTCCCATGTGAAAAGCAACCCATATACATGTTTACAGTAAGACACTGTCACTACTAAGGTTGTAGTGGTAAACTATTCGATAGTATACAGATGTAATATGTATTATTATAATAACGTTTTTTCTTTCTCTATATAAAAGTGTAAGCAGAGAAACATAGTGTTAAGTATGAGAATCCATTCTTGTTTGCTTTAAGAAATCAAGGAAGTTAAAGATCAAAAGTATTTAAATATATCAACTTGAGGCATACATATACAATTATAGTGGATTAGTTAACTATATCTACAATATGTAAATTATAATATTGTAAATTAAATTATTTTATATTTGCTATACCTATCCATTTCATCTTCAAGTTCCTCCAACTGCTCCATTTCATCTAATCTATTTAATAAGTCATTTTCTGATTTACTTTGAATTGTTTCCCTATCTTTCAACTCTGTTAATTTTACTTCTAACATTTTTTGTCTATCTATAACTTGTTGCAATAAGTCTATTTTAGATGTCTGTTTGGGAATGCTACGAGTGATGTGTGCCTCATTAGTTATATTATTTTGATTTATTTCTTCTGTTTGGATATTACTAACATCATCTTCTTTAATAATAAATGAATCGTAACTACTACCATCACTTTCATCAATATCTGTTAAATTATCAATATTATCTAATTCATTTTGCATTTCTTCTTGAAGTTCAAGTTCTTCTAATCTTAACCAAAGCTCTTCATCACTCATATCTTGGTGTGAAATTTCTAGTTCTTTACTTTTGTTTTTATTGTACTGTTTTAACCTTTCTTTGTGTTGTTCTCTCCAAGCTTTGTCTTCCTCTTCATTAACCACTTCAATAATTTCTTGACCCGAGTTTCCATATATATTTTCTTTGCTAAAAGATATTTGATTTTCTAAATATTCTTTTTCTTTATAGTAGGCTTCTAGTTTATGTTTGGCACCTAAAAAATTTTACTTATTAATATTATTTAGATTATAAAATACCAATGAATTTAAGAGTTTATAAGAATATAACCTTTTATTCTATGTAGTCTTAAAATTTCGGCTTGATGGACAGAACACTTAGTAAAGTAATCAGCTCCTAATGGAACTAGAACTTCATTTGTATGTTTAATTGCACCTCTGAAGAATATTCTATTTCCTATTGGTACTAAAACTGGTACTGTGAGTTTCTCAGCATAGGCATTAAGGTCCAATTGATTTAAATTTCTTAAGTAATCTTCCCAAAATCTAATATTTTGTTCACTTTGGATTAAGCTCTGTAAAAATAGTTTACTTACATTAAAATTTTACCGTTAAATATTAAGCTATATAAAGCAGAAATACTGACATTTTTATAAATATTGTCTAATATACTCATTGTGCTACAAAATAAACAATGTTAACAGATGTATTCAATTCAATATAATTATTTCTTTCCATTTAGAGCATTCAGCATTAATTTGTGCTTGACGTTATCAATGAAGTATGAACAAATTCTGATTTCGGAATTTTGGGTTCTGACTTCTGACGTTAGACTGATTTTTATTTATGACAATAAGGAAATCGTTCTTTAACAATGATTCTTATATCAGAATTTTCAAATATTTAGATGCCTAAAACTATTAAAATGAATAAATATTCTAAAGCTTATCATTAAATAAAATGCTATTTAACAAAATGTTGCTCTTGCTATTAATCAGTTATAATATTTTTAGTTTGTTGTTAAACGTAAATTGGTCTAATAAATAATCAATATTTGCAATTATGACAGCAATGTCACTTTAAATTGCCAACAATGAACTGCGAAGGCTGATGTTTTAATTGTTAAATATCTCAAAACATAGGGTGTTAAATGATAAAGTCTCTGCAAAGTAAAGTGTAAAATTTAATAATGGCTGAAAATAATTCAATTTTACACGAGTTATATGTGTTTTCAGAGTGGAAACCGGAACCTGAATATTTGGTATATATTAATAATAAAAAAAAACTATATGATATAATATTAGTATATTTTTGAAATGATAAAATGATGTTACTTTTTAGCAAAAGCCTGATAATATATTACCAGAAAATATATCTAGTTTATGGCGCTGGTTAAAATTTTTTGGCCCAAAAAAAAGTTTAATTGATAGTGTTGCTGCGTAAGTATAAAGTTATAATCACTTGTGAATTCTTAATATAAAAAAAAATATTAAATAAATGTTATTTTTTATATCATTATTCATTTATATCATTAATTATTTTCTTAGGCACAAAGAAAAACACCAGAAATGGCATATTGCTTTAGGAGATGAGGGTAAAGTTATAGCAGTTCTCACTGATAATATTTTAGAAATCAGAACTAAAAGATCTGAATATGCAACTATTGCTGCTAGAACCACAGGTATTAATGAAATTAGCTTACCTTATAAATATAATATTATTAATAGAATGATTACATTTTTTCAATGAATTGGTACTTTATTTTCAGTTGCAAGAGATGCATATACCCAGTGGAGAAAACTAGTGTGGAGTCCTGACTGTTCTTTTATAGTAATTGCATATGGGAATGGTGTCGTTAGTATCTTTGATCTCACTGCTTCAAATCTCTTTAACATTCCCGTGGTAAGCTGATTTGTTTTTAATTTTTCTTTTGCTTGTTTGTCATTTTTAAATAAATTTTAATGTGTATCAAATTTCTTTTTCCTAAGTATTACATTCTTATAGGATTGCTCAAGACCAGGTGGCTTGGAATGTACTGATAACACTCATGCAGTGTCAGAAATAATATTTCTTCCTCATAGAGTTAAGGATACAAAATGGTAATTGAATTGTTTTATGTACAATAAAACTAAAATCAGAATAATTTATAAAAGAAATGAATACACAAAATAGTTATTATATCTAGAAATATATACATTATTGCAATTTTGTACTTACATATGTATTAATTTTTATTATTTTAAAATACTGAAACTCTTAAATAGTGTTTTTTGTTCATTTCTTATAGGAATTGGGAAGTTTTAGTACTGACTTATGATGGAAAGTTAAGAGGATACTTAGTTTCACAAACTGATGGGTACAAGTTGCACCACACATTTCAATTTCCTGGGGGAGTGTCTGCAGCATGTTACTGTGAACCACATTCTACTTTATACATAGCTGGTGTGCCTAGAACACCTTATAAGGTAGGTTTAAAAGTAAATATTTTTACATTATTATAAATAATATTTTTTTTCAATAAGTATGTATGTGTATGGAACAAAAATCTTTTAGAACAGAACTGAATTTAAAACTGCTCTATTAAGTTGTTTTTTAGAAAAAAAATTGCAGTGGAATTCTCCAACTATCAGATTATTTCTTATGGTACTAAAAAGTAATGCAATGTTATGTAATGTTAATGGGTACACAAGTTGTTGCTATTAAATTACATCAGGTGTTTGGCCTGAACATTTGTAACTACATGAACTTTAGAAAATTTTAAAAAATGTTTAAAAACTTAAACAGCCAACCTCTTTCCCACACTTCACCATGATAGCATTTCTGTGGAGAGTTTTCTGTTACTCAAAAGTTACTAAGAATGCTATTTAATTTTATTTATTCAAGTCCCTGTACATTAAAATTTAAATACATTTTCTAAAGTATCTGTGTAGTATAACACTTCCTAAAATTTCAAATGATTACTTATTTAAATATATTTGGATATTAAAGTGTATTAGTAATATTCAAAATATTGTATAATTAAATCTCATTTTAATATTAATTTAATATTATTTGGCTAGGATCCATCATCACCTGTAAGTGCAGGTATTACAGCGTGGCGGGTGCTTAATGATGAACCATTCTACAAGCTGTCAGTTGTTTCTGATGAACTGGAGGCTCAATTAGCTAATAAGCGTTTTCATCTTTATATTCCTTTAATATTTACTAACAATATGGTAAGCTGTGTGTTAATATGTATGAAATTTTGGGGATTTGTATAAATAGTTAAATATTAAATTTGCTTGGGCGACGACAGGCGTACCTTCGTGCAGTGTGTGATTATTATATACGAGATATACTTTATTGCCAGGACTTTATAATACACATGGCCGCCTCCCCGGACAACAGTAAACTAGTCTGCATACATGGTAACGGCGACATATCAATATGGAGGCTGCCGATATTGAAAGGAGAGTACAGGTTCAAAATTGTGGAACAACCTGAACATGATATGCAGAATCCTTTGCACCCCGAGGCCAGTAAGGAACAGAGCTTGTATTACCCGGCTGGTGTTAGCTGGTGGAGCAATGAGGTTAGATTTTAGTTTGATCCTATACTAATTATTTTATACAATTTATTAGTGTGACAAGTTGTCTCATAAAAAATAATGGAAGGGTATATAAATCTTTGAAAGAAAATTACCTAAATTATTTTACTTTAGTCAAAGAAATAATTGTAAAATATATTTAAAAAAAAACTGCTTTCAGTTAATTTCAAATATGTTTATTTACTCAGTCAAAGTGCAGAATGAACTCCTGTTACCGAATACGTAAAGTATCGTCTACAGAAACTGACTTTGTCTCTCTTCCCATATGAATGTAGTGAAAAAACGCAGTGCATATTATTTATCCAACTTTCGTTTCGTATAGGAGGTGATACTGTCTCGATTCAGCGGCGCGGTGTCGGTGTGTCGGGTGAAAGATCTGGCGAATATCCTCGGCAAAAGGCCGGAGTTCTTCCAAGGCACTCCGCAGGTAAGTTGAAGGCGTAGACTTTGTTTTTTTTTATGTATGTACTTACTTATATAATTTTGGTAGTTATGCTGAAATATTTCTTTATAGTTTTTTTTTTTTAAATATATTTAACAGTTAAAGCAATTGTTGTTTAAGTTCTATGTGGATACAAACAAAATTATACAAAATATAGTTCTTGATATTAATTTATACCCTCTGATCCCTCTCTTGTACACACACTCTTGTGCATATACTCCGAGGTAGACGTTAAAGTGAAACAAATTAGTTATTACTTCTTGAAAGTGACCGTCTTCGTGTAGATTTAATTAAAAAATCACATATTTAAATTTTTCTCCTATATAAGATATTGTAACATAGGACTCCATCTTCACATATTATTTATTATAACTCTATATAACTTTTTTGTTATATTTTTATTAGTGTTTACATTTATTTTAAGCCGATATGTATTGTGGTTTACAGTGATTGCTAAAAAAACTTTGACTTTATTGTAATTTTCGTAACACTATACGAACACAGGTGACGTGCGCATACGACGGTACATTCATGGCGCTTGAGTGCGAATCCAACGTGTTGCCGGCCAGGAAGTCCAGGAGCGACGAATCGGTAAAAAAATATATATTTTCTATATAACACTGAAAATTTGTATTTAATAATTGACATGCAATATTATTATTAATCATACTTTGCACTCGGCTCCATTTTTAGTGTTCCATAGCCGAATGGCAAAATATGGAATATATTAATTATGAAATATATTTTTGTGTAAAATATTTATACGGTTCACATAATACAACTAGTTTAATCACGAAGTTTCAATAATTCTTATAGTTTCGGTAAAAAGTGACTGTGACATGATGAAACAGACAGACATGATGAATCTATAAGTATACTTATAGATTCATACATATAAGTATACTTATTACATACATATAAGTATATCATACATATAAGTATGCTTATAGATTCATCATGTCTGTCTGTTTCATCATGTCACAGTCACTTTTTACCGAAACCATAAGAATTATGGAAACTTGGTGATAAAACTAGATGTATTATGTGAACCGTATAAATATTTTACACAAAAATAGAAAGAAAATAAAATAAATTTGGGATACGCGATTAATCCGGTTAAACTGTTTTATTTAATATGATAAGGAACTTTTTATAATTTGATTATTTGAATTGAAGGAGTTTCACATTAGCTTTTTGTAAATTATTTGTATTTGAAACAGTTTATCGACCTGATACTACACACATAAAATGTATCTATGTATTGTCTAATACATTTAATAATTACTTCTCAAGATGGAAGTAGTGGAGGCGGATGAGGAAACCGATGATTCCATGTTGGAGATAACAAAAGAACTGTTTAAGTCCGTCCTGTACGCCATCACAGACATCGAGACGTTTCAGCCGAAGCCAAAGAAAATAACAATAGTATCCAGAATATACAGGCTTCTGGGTGTCAAGAGCACCACACCGACGGAATTGTTTTCTAGAAAAGTGAGCATTTTGAAATTGGTATACATCGGTGGTGAAGTGTCCATGTGACTCGATTCCCATCGGGTTATTTTTTTTTGTGTTAGCTTCACGCTGTATCCCGCAAAAAGCAGGGTAGGCAGAGGGAGCCCAGTGGCGATGCGTGTTCAGGAGTGGCGGAACTTGTCGCCGCGCTTTGTCTTGTTGCAAGAGCGAAGAATAAAACTTCATAAGCTGGGCTCAAGTTTTTGGTATATATACATATAGTTTTGGTTACTGCATTTTTCCATGTATTTATACATTAAATATTGTTGTTGTACTATTGGAAAGTGAACTCTATTTTTAATAAATCCGTTTTAGGCTGTTATGTATTAACAGTATGTATTGCGAACGATGTTTATGATTGCCTGGCTGTTATAATAATCTTTAGATATACATACTTAAAGAAAACATATAATTTTTTTTAACGCAGCGGAATTTGAACTCGCGCCTCATGGAAATCTTTCAATCGCTCTGACCACTCGCGCCATGCGTTCATCATCAAGCTGCGTCGAAATTCTTATATGCATTATTCAACTGATTACGTTGTTATTATCTCTGTAGGGAGATCTTTACAAATTTCCGCTTCCCCAAAGATTATTGCAAAGACCAATTATTTGGAAAGAAAGGATGTAATTTTTTTTATAAAAATAAAAAAAAAATATTTTTATGATTGGGTTTTATACTTTAAAAATAATAAAATATTTAGATAAACATATATTGCTAAGTAAATTTATAAAAAATGTAATGTCACAAAGTTTAATTAAAATGACCTACATGATATTTTTAAATAATAATAATATATGCTACTGCGTAATTGCTATTTATATACAGATGCGTCTGCTCCATGAGTAGTTTAATTTTTCGTATCTTACTTACACTTTCCTAAATACAATTGTATGTACATTGTTCAGATCGAGAGCGGCAGCTACGAGGAGGCGCTGTCGCTGGCGGACCGCTTCGGGCTGGACAGCGACCTCGTGTACCAGCAGCAGTGGCGCAAGAACCCCGTGTCCTCTGACGCCATTGAGAACTACCTGGTAATTGAGTTACTGCTTACTGTAAATTTAAACGCTCATCCTGCATACGGTATCCTGTTGAGCGGACTTGGCCTTGTGTCAAAAGAGGTCGCCTTTATTGACAATCGATAATAAAACGATGATTTGCGCCAATCGTAATATGTGTGTGCAGAGCAAAGTGTCCAAGAAGATCTGGGCGGTGCACCAGTGCGTGGACCGCCTGCCGGAGAGCCTGCCCGCCGCTAAGGAGCTGCTCGGCTTCGGGCTGCGGCTCACCAATGAAAAAATTTTAGACGGTACCAATATTAACATTTTATTTAAGCTACTTTTTTTTAAGTTTACTTAATTTTTCATTACGACAAATTCGAATCGTATTTTACTATCACCCGGAACTCTAGAAATAATTCAATTTTATTATTCTAATTATGGCGTTCCAATAAATAAAAACAAATAATAGTGTTAGTATGAATTCGATTATACATTTCAATTGTGAGAAGTGGACATTGTATATATTGTTTTATACGCTACAAATAGAAAAGCTAGGAACATAATCTGCTTACAGATTATATATGTTTAAATTTTTAATATAGACATGCATGAAACGTATAGATACATTTATCACGATTTTTAATAATACACAAGAGTGATTCAAAAATCAAACCAGTGATTCAAGAAATCGAAGAATTGCATTGTGATGTAGGTATAAAATATTAAAACAAACGGCATGTAGCCAACTTAAGCGGGCGAAGCCGCGAGCGGGTCTCTAGTTAAAATTAAAACTAGCGCCAGAATTGGATGGCGGACAAGTCATGCGTTTCTCTTTTCCTGTCCTAATATATAAACCGTGTATGCTTGTTTCTAGAAATCAACGGAGACCTGCCGCCCGACGAGTGGAAGGACCCCGACGACATAACGATGGAGGATCTCAACGCGTACACCAGCGAGCTGCTCCGCTGCAGGCATGTCATGATATTTTACAAGGAGCGTCTGAGCTTGTATGAGGTAGGTTTATTATTTAATGACAGCGTATATAAAAAGGTATCTTTTTTATAAATATATCATATTATAAGTATACAAATAGGTAAGAAGCTAGCCAACCGATTTATTCTAACATATTATGCATATATTGTACATTCTATATAACTTTTTATTCATGAATCAATTGACAAACAAACTCTAGAGCGACAACAGCATTTAAATCGGCTCAGCCGTTTCTGAAATTACCGTACACAAATGTAGCACAAACACATAGACAAACAGATATTTCTTTTTAAATCATTAATTGTACATATAATAAATGATATTATTTTTTGAATAGATTTTCCATGTACATATAATTTACATTATTATTACATGTGATTAACTATCAATAATATTTTCGTTATTTGTAACAATTTCAAGGCGTCACTAGAACAATTTATAGGTTTTAACCTGTATAGTTCCATAGTTAGTTTGTTGTTTGTTATTTTCACACCAAATTGTGCTAATATTCTTAAGAAAATTTAATGGCGAATTCCCAAAACTAGTAATGTATATAATAAACAAAACATTTATATGTTTTTGTTATTAAATAAAAAATATATATATAATTTTGTTCTAGGCCATTCTCCACTGTGAAAAATCAACATACGTGAAAGATGAATATCACAGATTAAGAAGCAACAGTATTGTTCACAGTGCAATGGAAATAGCAAAAGAAGGCCGCATAGAAGCTTTAACTTGCCTTTGGCCATACATAAAGAGCTTAACAATGCAATTAGCGGTTTTGGACAAACTGCCAGAAACACTATTTCCTTTAGATTTTCAACATTTATTGCCAACTAAAGAACCAATAACATGGTTTGAGAAGAAATCACCTATTAAGATCAAGCCTTCAAAATATGAAAATGATTGGTGTAGGAAGGAGATATTTAGGTATGTTTTATATTAATTTAGTTATATATAAAAAAAGCAATATATAAAGAAAATATTGAATAGAAAAATATAAAATTAATTGCCGAAACCAGGGATCGAACCAGGGACCTTTAGATCTTCAGTCTAACGCTCTCCCAACTGAGCTATTTCGGCTGTGTGGGTTTGTTTGAAAATTATGATCTTAACCAACCATTGTATTTAATCCTATATATCTATATAAAGCTATAAATACTACAATATTTAAATTAATAACGAAATGCTAAATTACCATTATTAATAAATATTTAATAAAAATAATTTTACACAACTTATATAACAAGTTTAATTTTAACACGTAAGTTGTGTGATATATTTATTATTATTACAATAAAATTTCCTCATCCTCGATCATTAGCAATAAATTAGATTTTTTTTCAAAAATGGCCCGTTTTGCCACCAGGTAAAAGGGTTGCTGAGATACCTGAAGATGCAAGCGCAATTTTACCACTACTTCTAACTTTAGATAATATCAAATTTATTAAAAAAGGTTTTCCAGTGGCCCCAAGTGCATCCTCCTTCTATCTTATTCATAATTTCATTGTAAATTTTTCACACCATTAATGGATTTTATGTCTTTAAAAGATTTTGCGCCTCTATCAGTGTGAAGTAATGGACGTCAGAAATAACATTCTGTATTACCAGGATGAATTGTATATATTCTTCCAATAATGTAGTCTTTAAAAATACCAAGACAACCTTCAGCAGGATTTCCTCTTCGCCTCCTCTTAAATACTTTAGATTCTTTACCATATATATTATATGATATATACGTCGTATAGAAGTGTCTTTGCGAAATTTTCCTCTCGACATAATTGAAAATAGGCCAATAATGTTGTATTTTTGAGATTAATAATTTGATCAATAGAATTTTCTTTGTTGAAATATAGTCGCCGTCCATTTTCTAAATGAACATCCTAGTGAGCCACGGGAGGAAATCTCTCATGTATTAGGAAAGACAGTATACGCCAAGTTGCTTCTGAGGTACTAATGTATATTTCAGATTCGTATTTTGTTCATCTCATCGTTTTAATTTTTAAGTTAAAACGTTGCTTGATAACTTCCTTTATTCACATATTTACAAATGTATTTTATAGATTGTACACTGTTGCAATACTCGACATTTAAATGTGTTTCATAAGTTCGGGATAATACTGGTGAACAAGGGACGATTCAACGATTATCTACTTCTATATTATTTCCCTTTACTTTAATTTAAGCGACAAATCCCCCCGCTTCCGGCGATCTCCGCCGGTAAGATGGATAACCATTTTCTCCAGTTATCGTTTCATTTACAAATGCTTTCGTAAATCGATTACTACAACGATTGCCTCTCATACACGGAGATTTCGAAATAATTCATTCACATGGTCCATGAATATTAATAATTATAGTCATGAATATATAATCTTATATATTATATAAATCAAAGTCCTCCTGATGATTGGGATATTCTGCTTTTATGATAAATCTATTATAGATCTATTCTTATTTACTTTACCTTCCAGCCATCTCGTTTCTGCCACTCTACAGAATACATATAATATTTAACGGATCCAAAAACTTAACATAGATTTTCCAAGTCGGCATAAAGATACAATATTTACCCTCAAATACAATATTTGCACCGAATGAAGTCATCTATAAAGCATTGTTGTACGACTTTGCAGCATTCGAGAATGATTTCGATTGAACGTGTTTTCCATCCAGCAGAGGTTTCAAAGGTTTGGGAGGTTCATGTAAAGGTGTTAAATGAATTATATCTGATGAACAGGATAACCCAACAGATACACCGACCCAAATTAATGCATTGCAGTAATTACAAATCTTAGTCATTGGGCCCACATCAGACTCCTGTTTGTAATTAATAAACGGATCGTAGAAGAAACTACTATTTCATTTTGGTTGCCAATGGAAATTTCGTCCCTGAGTTTGTCTATTTTTATTAGTATTTAATCGTCGCTGAAGTTCAGAATCAAATTCTAATGTTTATGAATGGTATGCCATTGGCGATCCAAAGACATTCTTTCTGTCCGTCTGTCGTTCAACTCTGATTTACGAAAAGCCGATATTCTTTCGTTTTCTATTATAAAATTTTCTTCTGTTTTTTTCTTTAACTTGTTGCATCTATTTCTAGTTGCAGCTCTACTTTCATCCCGTCTGAATGCAAATTCTGATCGTCATTAAGCGATCATTAAGCGAATTTCACCATCAAATATAGATTCCTGTGAGCGAAATAAAATGTGGTGCTCACAAACGACTACGATGTTCATCAGATTCGTTATTGCGTGCAAGAGTGTGCTGATGACGAGCACGTGATAATCGTTGAATACGTCGTTCATCAGAATAAGGTGGCGTGCACGATCATCAACCCCCCCCCCCCCTTCTGTCATGAGCTAGCTCTGATTCAACTTTACTCTTATTAGCATGTTGCATTCTTTAAGAAGCAAGACGAATTTCAGATTGGGTTCATAAGCTCGTAAATTGCTTTTACTTTCTTTCTGAATTTTCGGTCTCTCTTCTCGTTCACATTGAGTTTCATATAGGCAAAGAAGTTTGTTGCTTCTTGCTTTGGCTGATGATAAACTCAAGATCAATTTTTGTTTTTTAGGCATTTTAACCAAATTATAACAAGTAATAACGCTATATATCTGAAATATAAAATTATGAATCACTGTAAGTTTTATTTAATTGGTCAATCTTGGTCAACTTAGCATACGAATATTAAAATTATTATAGATAACTAAGCGAAATCAAGTACTTATCTTTATCTTTCGAAACCAATTTTTTATATAAGTTAATGCTCAAAAACGGTTGATAAATAATATAGCTGATTATTTATAGGTTCTGATCTTATAGGATTTATTTTACTTATTGCGTAAGATACGTAATTTTTTCTTTGTTCTAAATGTCATACAGTAAATTAAAAAAAAATAAGTATTAAATCAAAGAATAGAGTATTTCTTTTTTCTATTTTGACTCTTTAATCAAATATGATACACCATTCAATTGGCAAAAACAATCGATAAATGAAACAAAATCTAACTTATACATAAAAACAGTTGGTACGCGTTATATAAAAATAATTGACGCTAATGGAATAAGAACAATGAATGGCAGTAATTTATCTGTATTTTATTATACTTTAAAAAAAACATTTATGTACCCGAATTCTGATTTGTAATTGATTTAAAAAATAGCCTATATTTTAAGAGACAGCATCTTGTATATGTATAAAAAAAATATCTCGATCAGATAACTGGTTGATTAGTTATAAAGGTACAAAACGACAGAGAGACAGATAGACAAAAATTCCAAAAGGGTAGATATAGTAAGAGAGTGGGTCATAAAAATGATATTTGACGCATAACTCGAGATAAAAATACCATGTACACATAGAGCCTACAGATTTATATATTAGTATAGAGTATAGATATATTGTTGTAGTAAGTGTTTCGCTTGTGACAAAAATATCTTATTTTTGTAAATCATTAATTCTTTATCTTTATTTCTATATATACATATAATCCTAAATATTGTTTCATGTTAGATCAATATGGAGTTCAAATTGGTCCGAGGACGCGCTGCCCGAGCCAGAGGCGGGTGGCGACGGGGACGAAGGGGGTGAGGAGGCTGCAGGGGGAGACGCAGCGGGGGAGGAGGTGGCTGTGGGTGGGGACAGCGCAGGTGAAAATCAATGTTATTCTTGAATATTTTCAAAACATCGATAAATGATAAAGTTTGCTACTTGTTTTAATTAAAACTATTTCTTTTTATATACATTTTTATGTAAGATGTGGTTTTATAAATTTCTTGGAGGTTAAACACAATAACAAAAAATAATCACATAAGTTGGTTCCCAGATGGCCGGGGTGCGGGGAGCTCGGCGGGCGCGGCGGGCGCGGGGGGCGCGGGGGGCGCGGAGGGCGAGGCGGACGCGCTGCTCGCGCAGTGGTACGCGGCGCGCGCGCGCCACATCGAGGAGCGCAGCGGGCTGGTGTCGTACGCGCTGACGCTGCTCATGATCGTGGTGGAGTGCGGCGGCGTGCGCGGGCTCGACGCTGCCGTCTGCCGCCTCCAGACGCTCGACGTGCTGCTCTACGACGTGGGCGTGGAGGACGTGACCCTGAGTGACCTGGAGGCCATGTCCGAGCTGGACGTCTGCAAGCTGCTCACGAAGAAGGTGCGTATGCAGTGTGTGCAGTGTGCGCTTCCATTTTTGAAAATAAATATGACATTTTTTTGTCAGTCTTTTAGGGCGAATTCAGAATGTGAAAAGAAAAGAAATAATTTCTAATTTAATTCGTGTTAATTTCAGTCAACTCACGCTACATTTGTATCTGATTTGAAGCAGTACGTAGTACCATTCTTGAAGCGAAACGAAAAACTCACTAAAAGGATAGGTTCTTGCCTGTCTGGCTTAATAGATTTCCTAGAAAACATAAGCATTGAAGATCTTTCTTATATATTGTTGGTGAGTATATGATTTACTTTATTAATTAACATTAACTAAAACAAACTATAAACGTCATGATTATATTTAAATTATATTCATTTCCAATTTAGAAAATTATATGTAAGGGAAAGCAGAGTGTCTAGGCGCTAGGTCTCCTATGTCTCGCCTGCTATATGCGGGAAAAGCTGCTTTATTATATGCATATATTTTCTTATTTTTATTATTATTATATATATTATTACTAGCATTTAATTATCATATTATTATTAGCAACGGGAGAACGGTTATAACATCTCAACCGGCCCAAATGTCATCCTCACCTGCTCGCGTCGGTGGTTCGTATAAATAGCCGGCGGCGGTGGCCACTTAGTCATCGTGGTGCTCCCTCCTAGATAACGGACGAGGCAATGGCGACCGAGCAATGGCGGTATAACTATACACCCAGTTGGGCGACTCGCCGTAGGAGGCTTCAGCGACCTTGGGGCTTAAATGGTTCCTAAAATGTCTGGTGCAAAAAGCACAGTATTTCCGAGTTGATATGTATCCCATGACCCTTAGTCACCTCTACCAATTCTGCTTTATGCAGGATATAGCGTGAAGTTAAACTAAATTCTCGTTTAAGGTGCTCCAATCCCCTAAAGAGTTCGAGTTGGACGTGTCCACGCACCTGGAGCTGGTGGAGCGCTGCCTGTTCGCGCACAGCGGCACCGACCAGCTCGACATGGCGTGTGACCTGCTCGCCACCATACTGAAGGAGACGTAAGCTGACCATCTTATCTGTCATATAATGTGTATTTAGATCTTTGACACTTAATTTTATAAATCTAAGAAGTTTGCTTAGTTGAAAGAACAAATGCTAGAGACTGCTAATGCTACTAGTCCATTTATGGTGGAAGACTATATTTTTTATTTTATTTTTATGGAAAAGACAAGGCAAACATGCGTTCGGTTCACCTGATGGTATGTGATCACCGACGCCCACGACTCCGTTTAACACCAGAGGTGTAACAAGTGCGTTGCCGAACTTTAAGGTGGAGATAGACGCGATTGTGTGGTATTTGGTAAAAAGTTCCTACGGAACCGCACAATACACAGGATTATATTTCTGTTTGTGTCGTACTGTGCGGATGGAAAATCCTGCGGCAGGTATCAGGTGAAACAGTTTCCCAGAACACTCACCGTGACATAAGAGGTAGAGTGATGTTGAGATTGATGTTGAGACCATGATGTTAACCACTACTACAATTAAATGGTACTGGTAAGCTAGTTCATAATCTACCCTTAACAGACGAGCTGGATGCCGAATTTTGTGCCACTATTCCAGAGATAGCAGAAGTTGCGATTAATAGGTTACGGTCTAAATTATGCAAATGTAGCGACCTGTCCATGAAAAAGTTTATTTCAACTTGGGAAAATATGAGATTACGAAGAAGTTCCGTAAGATTGGAGAGATGCCTTCATCTGTAAATTGTATAAAGGCATAGGTGATATACGTTGTTGCAGTTTATACCTCTTCAATTCCTCCTCTTCTCGTCCCTCAGTAGCTGGGAAGATTTTAGCCCATATTATAAACACTTGTCCATCCGAGCACGCGGAAGCCTTACTTCCAGACTCACCATTAATAGCACCGTCCTCTTATATGTGCTTTGCCGATCTAGACAAGGCGTTTGACAGAGTACCATGTGCGAGCGCTCTTTGGATTGTACTAAAGAAAGCTGAAAACTTGTTAAATTTAATCCGCCAGTTTCATGATAACATGGTGGTGAGAGTTCTCCATAAAAACTACTTTTCCAATTAAATTCCAGTAACCTGTGGTATGAAACAGGGCTGTGTCTTAGCGCCCACCTTTTTAATTACAAAGTATATCATTCACGACTACTAGTCAGGAAGTTGTGTATTTATTTTACGGTCAGGCTGTCGTGGCGCAGCGGTGCGACATGTGATAGTTAGTGTGATGGAAGTGGATTCGATTTCCATTCGGAGGAAAGAATTATTTCTGTATACCAGCGCGAGGCGGTAAGAAAACAAGGTGCTTCTGTTTACTTTAAAATGGAACCTCTCCCCGCAGCGACGGTAGCATCTCGACGTCGTCGCTTCTGCGGCGCGCGGGGGCGCTGGAGCGCGCGGTTGCGGGCAGCGGGCGCCTGGCGTGGCGCGGAGTGCGCGTGCCGCCGTGCGCGCTGCGGCGTCTGGCGCACGACCGTGCGCACGCCGAAATGCTGCTCGCGCGCGTTGCGCGGGAGCTCGCCGCCGGGTACGTATCGGGACACTTGATAGTTCTAGAATTGTATTATTTCAGCGCTCCAGTGAGACAAACCTTTGGGTCTACTAGTGTTGTACTAGGTTCTCTCTACTCACTCTGTTACATCCGAAGTAAAGTGTAAACTTTTATATAAAAATATTAAAATCGTTATGGCTAGTAAATTTTGAGCATGCAATGAATTCAAAATAAATAAAAAATTAAAAACATAACCAAAGCTCTTTCTAAAATGTATAATTATATAATTGTGTTATACTTAAAATTGTTAAAAGCAATAATTTTCAAATTAAGTATATTTTATACAAATATGTCAATATATATTTAATTTTGAAATGTACTTATCAACAGTGAACAAAAACCGACACAACAAGATTGGGAAGATTTATTGAAGGACATGTTAGAACTGCGAGCTACGCTATTTGACTGTATTACTGAAGAAAAATGCTATGAGGTTATTTATGAAATTTTTATAATACCCTCTTCACATACCCCCTGCCTAACTCTTTCGCCCCTCCCACTGTCATAACTGTAACTTCCTCCTTTATTCCTGGAGGTTCTTCCCCCAGTATCAGGTCAATCGAGGTCTTCCCTCACCTCATTTACGACTTACTTTTGCTTCATAATACACATATAATTTGAAAATATCTCATTTCTTATAAAAAAAATAATCATAATTTCATTTATTTATAAAAAAATGTTTTATATTGTTGCTTAAGTTCAACTACAAGATGCGGATTCAATACCTTTGACAGCTTGACACTTTTAATTTTCAATTATATTATGATTTACTCAAATAAGTAAAAAAAAAATACTGACGTTATACATCTCGTTCCGTCATTCAATACGCAATGTCTCAAAATTGGGCGGTGCGTTGGGGACGGACTGTCTTAAGATTAGGTACCTTTTGTCCACCCTGCTATTTGCGGGAACTAGCATGATTTTTTTTATTTAGTAAAACAATACACGACGGTATGTTTCAACAATAAGAAGACAGTATTACAATACGAAATGCGTAAAACCCCTAAAGTTCCGACTATTTCTTCCATATTCCAGATGTACGTATCGTCCGTGCTGACGTCCGGCGACGCGCCCAGCGTCCGCCTCGCCGCGGACGTGCTCTCGACGGCGGCGGACGCGCCCCCCGCGCCCCCCGCACCCGCGCCCCCCGGCCGCTACCGCGTCGACTACGCGAGGAGCGTGGAGCTCGTGTCCAACGCTGCTAAGGAATATTTTAACTCGGCTTCGTCCTTGACCGACCCGGCCTTGGAATTAGCTAGGTTAGTTTTATTTCGTTTTATGGAGGAAAATATTTATTACTGATTAAAAAAACACTGTTTTATTTTATTTCATCTTCGCGCAGAAAAAACACGGACACACTTTCCTCCCAAATTTTAGAAAATGCGTGTAGAGCGTAGAAGTAAATGTCGAGGTTTGGTTTGCCAAAGCGGACAAATGAAAATAATTAAAATATAATCATTCCCTCGTGAAGGCTTACCTTTACAACCGTTGCTTTTACAGTCACGAAGACTTAATGTAAAAATGTAAAAATAAAAATTTTAGGCACAACTTGAACCCGTTTAATTGAGTGTCGAAACATTAAGATGACTTCCAATGGAGATAATTTCAAAGAAAACTTATTTTTAATTACTCCAAAGTAAAAAATATGTTTTTAACGTTACTGAAAAGTTATTTAAACAAATTACGTTTTATTAAATCGGTCTTGTGCAAATTTTTTACAGATGCTGTTTACTTCTTATTCGAGATAACAACGTAGAGATAGAAAAAGAATTGGATCTGATCGCTGCATTGCCTATTCTTAGCGCTTTTAACGTCTCGATGCTACCGATACAAGGTAATATATTAAAAATAATGCTTTCTTTTTTTTCAGCTCCATGCTGTCGCACAAATTAGTAATTACTTTTATAAATTTAAGAATATCAGTAATATAACCCCGTACTTTATGAAATGAGCCTAAACGGTACAATCAATCAAGTAAATCCTTATCATAATTGCTATGAGATATATCCAAATATGCAAACCAAAGGGTTATTTTTTAGTACTGTTAATATATATGATGATGATAGTTCAGTTAGTTGCAGTTAAATAAGGAGATTTCGAACCTTTAAGAAGTTTGTCGTTATATTAAACGACTTTACATGGAATTTACATTGTAAATTATGTTATGAATTAAATTTGAAATTATATTTACAGTCCGTCTCTGTGAGGATAAGATGAAGCTAATAGAAGAATGTCTCACCGCCGAACCCAACGCGTACCTTGCCAACCATAAGTTACTAAAATTAGCGAAGCTTTTGAGGATCGCAGGAAATGATGAACAAACTAGGTTAGCAGTTAGCTCATATTATTCTTTTAAATATTTAATTTTTTAGTTGGTGGAATTGAAGTATATTTTTACTACTTAAATAGTTATATGTAAAGTTCATAATCAAGGTATTTGTAGTGCCGTTTTTTTCAGCTTATTGTGTAAGGACCTTGTCCCGATATCGTATGTTGATATTTTGTAATGACGGAGTCAATTGTTTTATAAATATATGTTATCTTAATGTATATGTTGTTTATACAGGGAGGGCATGATCCTAACATGCGTCGGCGAACGCGCACTCTCAGCGGGCGCGGCGGGCGGTGTGGCCGCCGCGACGGCCGCGCACCGACTGGCGGCGCTGCGGCACGCGCCCGCCGCCCCGCTGCTGGCGCGCGTCGCCGCGCACGCGCACTCGCACGCCGACACCGGCGAGCGGCGCGCCCTGCTGGCGGCCGCAGCCGCGCTGGCGCCGCCGCACATGCTGCCCGACGTGTTGAAGGCTAGGTACGGCAGACGACTTCACTATTACTTACCTATTGTGTGTAAATTATAATATTCATTAATGTTACGACTTAATGTCCACTTACATGAATAAAAACTTAATGTCTCGAAAGGTGGAAAACGGGGCACGGAATGTCTTAACACCAGGTTCCGTATAGTTATGGGCGGAATACAACGTCAATCTAAAAATTATATAAAAAATACAGATAAATGAATGCAGTTATATAACTTATACAAAAAAATAGTAAGAGTTGTAAAAATTTAGATGTGCTGAAAGTACCAAATCGTCCCTATAATTTGATACTAATATTTATTAACAATAAGAATACACGTAATAAAAAAACGTATTTATTATAGGTTGAAACTAGAATTGGAAAGCATGCAACAAATGGGGGTGGCATTGAGGGAAACCAACCAAAAAGTGGAGCGTTGGCCCTCTACTGAAGAAGAATTCGCTGATGCCATTACTACGGTGATTAAATTTAACTCTTAGTAACTTT
Organism: Dione juno; assembly: GCA_037127375.1. NCBI lineage: Eukaryota > Metazoa > Arthropoda > Insecta > Lepidoptera > Nymphalidae > Dione > Dione juno. The sequence goes on along the minus strand of JAXRJS010000023.1, from coordinate 1,408,741 downwards.
GTTCGATAAACATCTCAATCACATCATCTCATCACACATTCACTTTCATCAGTCACAACTTTCAAAGTAAAATTAAAAGAACATAATATAGTTTATGGTTTTTATTTACAGCCAGTTGTAGAGAAGAAGGATTTAGTTCCATCTTCTCAATCGGAAGGACCAGTTCCAATGTTGAATTATTTATTGGACACCTTCCAAAACAAATTTACGTTAAGGTACTTAAAAAGTTAATAATATTTTTTGTTTAAATTTATTAACAGATAAGCTATAAAATAGATAGTTGTAGCTTAATTTTTTCGCTTGTTTGTAATAACGATGTAATTATACCATATAATTTTTTTGTACATAACTTGCTATATGAGTAGTCAAGATAATAAACTTCTTGTTCTATTTGAATACAATTTCATCAATGAATTTCTTTTTTATTTTTTTTATTATTATATAGGTACACATGAATACGACAAATATTATAAAGTAGTCAACTATAATGTCTATTTAATATATTTTTTTAAATAATGTATTGGCAGTGAGAAGTCAAAAGCGGGTGGAGATGGAAGTGATGGCGGGGAGCGAGCGGTGCATTGCCAGGTAGGAGTGGTCATTTAAAAATATACCAAAAAATATAAAGAGTTTCTGGAATAAAATTAAAGCTAACATCCATTTGTATTGTTATGTTATAATTTTTTAAGAGCTATTTCGCACAATTTGCATTAGCTTATATACATGTATATATAAATATTAAACTAAGCCATAACATTCTTTATTTCCAAACATTTCGAATAGATGTAAATAATAAAACACAGACAAGAATGTATTTGATCTCATCTACCATGCCACAAGGCAATTGAAAAATTATAAGTTTCGAAAGAATATTCGAAATTCAAACCTAAGCCCCTCTGCCAGGAGTTCTACCGCTCGCTGTACTCGCACCCGGCGAGCGCCGCGCACTACGCGTACGAGCAGTTCTCGGCGGCGGACGCGCCGGGCGCGGCGGCCGCGGCGCCGCAAAACTTGCTCCACTGTTTTTATACTACCGCGTGCTTGGACAACGCGCTCGCAGATGGGGTCGAAGATGAAGGTGGGTTTGGTTGTGTAGTTGTGATGATTCATTTAAGCATTTGTTGATAATAAAACATATATAAACAAAATTTGTAGTGTATGTCAAAATTAATATTCATTTTCTTACTTTATAAAATTTTATCTTAACACAATATCTTGAAGAGCTCCTCTCTTGTGACACGATGAGTTGTCGAGCCATTGCTGTGTTACAATATGATTGCTACATAGTAACATGTACTACTATTTTTTCTTTCAAATATCGGTATTTATATTATTGTTTATAATTCAAATAGTAATCAAGAAGTGTTCAGAAGACCTCCTCTACAAGGATACAGCGCTCAGCGTGGCAATTATGCTACGCTGGCGCGGGGGTACAGCGGTGGGGGACGACAGAGTAGCATTAGCTGCAGCGCTGTACGCAGCGCTGTTACGCTGCAATGCGGCTGTGCTACGTGATCACGCGTATTTGGCGGAGCCGCGGAATGTATGTTTTGTTAGTCTACTACTTATTATATTCTGTGTCACTACTAATCATAATACTAGTAAATACTGACTGTTTATTATATTTTGTCTATATTGCTATTCATTTATATGATAAAAATGTAAGATATACCAATATGCACTCTAGAATGACCTGGAAAACACACTTTAATTACATGCATACTCCTTGGTTGACTAATAAATAAAAAAATTAATTATATTAAAATAAATAATTGATATTGAATAGTAAATAACATATGTTAAAAAATCGAGACCGTCGTGGCCCAGAGGCACAGCGTCTGCCTGTAAACGCAACGGTTCGTGGGCTCGATTCCCATGGAGGAGGGAGAAAGAATTATTTCCATTTTCTTCGCTCTGGCAATATGACAAAACGCGGGTTTGAAAGGCGGAAAGTGGGGAAAGAAGTGTTTCAATTCTAGAATTCTTCTATCTACGCTAAGCTTAAAAAAATATATATGTAGAAAGTATATTACTTTTGTTTAGATGGCATACATGACATTAAAACTGAATACCACGGTAGAAGATCAAATGATGCTTATACGTCGGTACCTAGACAAACTCAATGGTATGGGTGAAGTGGACAGACTGCGAAAACTGGGACTGTCCGTCAATAGTGTCCTTTTTAATGCTGATAAAGATTATAGGACGGAAATTATATATCGTCTTGCGAGGTGAGTACGAACTCTTGTATTATTTTTATTGGGTTTGGGTCTTTATATATTATTTTATTTGATTCAAATTACATAAAATAAGCAATGGAGAAATTTGTCATTTAAATATGTAATTAAAACAATCTGGTTTTGAAACATTGAAATCGTTTAAAATAATAAGATGAGTTTGTATGGTATATAATTATTTAAGTTACTTTGCATGTAATAGAATCAATGAGATTATAATATTTTTATAATAAAAATAAAATAATTGTCTGCCGAAACCAGGGATCGAACCAGGGACCTTTAGATCTTCAGTCTAACGCTCTCCCAACTGAGCTATTTCGGCTGTGTTAGTCATGTTGAAATATGAGTACTAGTTAAAGTATATTTCATTGCAAGTTCATAAATAATTTAAAAGTATAAAATATTATTGTTGATGATTAATATCGTAATTACTGTTTACGTGTTGGGCTAAATACTCAAGTCGCTAAAATAATAACTACAATATATGAAGAATATCGGTGGAATAAACAAAGCCCGTATATCCTGCTCCTGATTTAGACATTGTCGTAGCTCCTGGACATGAACAAAACAAGCCTGAGTCTTTTATACAATTATTGTTTACACATAGAACCGGTGGAACAGAGCAAGCGAGGATATCTTGTGCTTTGGCCGAGAAATACGAGCTAGACACGGTGGAGGTGTGGCTGCAGTACGCCGCCGCGTCGCTGCCGGCCGTCGAGCTGCACACTATACCCGTCGCCGCTCACACGGAGGAGGCTTGGAAACGGTATTTGTTTCTTTTATACATCCGTTGCGCTGCTCTCTAACTAGCCATTAGTATCAAATAGTAACAGTTCTCCGCTTTTTAATTTTTTTTTTTGTTAAATTGGAACAATTTATTAAATTGCAATCAAGATTCTTAAAAACTATGCTGCTTATAACCGAATGAAGATTTGAAAGCTTCATATTAAATTTAGAATCTTTGTGTTTTAAATGTTTTTATTAACCTACCATTGTGTTGACAGTATTCGCGATGCACTTTGGCCACCAATCCGCGGCAACGACTACCCAGCGTTAATAAGTTTCTTTACTATTTTGAAGAAAATAGACGAAAAAATTCAAATGTACGGTCTCAATGTCGGTGAACATCTGAGACTTTTAAAGAAAGCGAAAGCGGCATCGCCAGGTAAGTTCATTTTTTTTCTTTATCATTTTTTTTTATTAAAAGTTATTTTCCCATAACAACGAATATCGAGCAATACAAACGGAAAATGATAACGGAATGCTTTGATACTAATAATATTTACTTATAAAAAATTAAACAATGGAATTTTCTGCTAAAGCAGTAATTATTTTATTTAATAAAATTTTAATTTAACTTCGCCAGCGTGAAGCGTGAAGCTTGAAGCTATTTATTTTAATAAAATAGTAATAAAATGTATTAACAATATGACATCTGTGTTGAATATGACATTCTTTGACAGTGTGAAATATAAAAGATTAATGGGTTTCATCTGGATACAATAATAAAGTATAATCAATATAATTATAAAATCTTTGAATAAATTTTTATACTATTTTTTTGATCGTTAGTTACGTAAAACGAAACGTTTTCAGGATTGTCATTGATGTCAGGATTGGTCAAATCGACGATGACGTAACAGGCTCGTCGACATATCTCTTTTATTTTGGTGTTTTCAATTAGGCGGGAAAGTTTATTGATCGAAATATACAATATAGTATTTTGTACATATATATGTTGTACTCGACAGTAATCCATATATATGTATAGATAATAGATATTTTGTTAAAGCGGACTTTAGATTGCATAAAATTGACTCAAGAATTAAGAAAATAACCATATTTAATATATATATATATATATATATATATATATATATATATATATATATATATATATATGTATATGTATATGTATATGTATATGTATATATATGTATATGTATATGTATATGTATATGTATATGTATATGTATATGTATATGTATATGTATATGTATATGTATATGTATATGTATATGTATATGTATATGTATATGTATATGTATATGTATATGTATATGTATATGTATATGTATATGTATATGTATATGTATATGTATATGTATATGTATATGTATATGTATATGTATATGTATATGTATATGTATATGTATATGTATATGTATATACATATACATATACATATATATATATATATATATATATATATATATATATATATATATATATATATATATATATATATATATATATACATATATATATATATATATATGTATATATATATATATATATATATATATATATGTATATACATATATATACATATATATATATGTACATACATATATATATATATACATACATATATATATACATATATATATATATATATATATATATATATATATATATATATATATATATATATATATATATATATATATATATATATATATATAGGTAGCGTATTGCCAGCATCACAGATTCTTTTATTGAGGTCTGGCTAGTAAGTAAACTACCTCCACGAACACCATTATTATTAGCATATCAATAGTAATTTGACATTTCTTGTTATAACTGTTACTTTTTTCACAAATTTTTCATTGAATTTCATTGAAAACGTATAAGCTTTTTCAAATTGAAGTGGTCCTTATAGAAAAAAAAAACAAGCTCGGCTTTATATGAGAATATTTAAAACACTCTAGATGTGTTTTGACATTCTTTGGGAAACCTATTAATATTTTTTTCCGGATTCTTTCATAGCTCATTTTTCTACAGAAATCACTATTAAAATTTGATACAAATCACAGAATGATAAATAATGTATAAAAAATTTTACTTTTGCCTATGTCGAAAAGCATGTTACGTCAAAAATACTAGTGCGACGCCATCTTGCATATAGAAGCAGTTCTTACGGGTTATTCAAATTATTAATATATAATTTGAATGATTGAGGCAAACACTTTACAGAATAAAAAATACAAACATAGATTTGTTTGTCACAAACATATTTGAAGTGGACCTACCATGAATATACATCTTAGTATCTGGCCGTCCTCCCAGACCTCGACTACAAGATGATAGTGGAGCGCGCGCCGGCGGAGCAGCTGTCGCGGCACGTGCTGGGCGTGATGCGGCCCGACAACGCGGGCACGGTGTGCAAGCTGCTGCGCACGCTGCCGCCCGCGCTGGCGCCGCCCGCCGCCGCCGCGCCCGCGCTCCTCTACACCAAGTGGCTCACGGGATACTTCTTCAGCGTGAGTCTTTTAAATGCGGGAAAACAATTCAAGAAACCTAACTTAACCTAATTCATTTTACATCATATCGTTCTAGGTAGCGGCAACTGGTGCTAGTAAAAAATGGATGCAACGCTGGCGGCAGTGCGTCAGCTTTTTCACTAAACTGTCGAAAGATGAGATCATGGTGTTCGTTGCTGATGTTTGCTTTTCTAAAGAAGCCTTGGAACGGTGATATACTAATTACATATATTTTTTATTATAATTTTATTATATGTTATGTAGGTAACATAAGAAATGATACTTCTTTGATCTTTAAGTAGACCGTAATAAAGATAATTTATTACGAAGCGAATAGTGCACTGTCGCAGATTCTTCACTGGTTTACCGCTAATAATTTAATAATTTAGTGTTAAACGCGAAAAAAACTAAATGTATAGAATTTACTATGCCTAATGTTAAGAGACAGAAGCTTAATTTAAGTCTCAATAATGAAATGCAGTGTTTTTGGGAATAACTCTGGATTCGAGACTTCAATGGGGCACCCACCTGTCTTCCCTTGCGAGTAGACTGAGCTCTGCTGCTTACGCTGTTAGAAAAATGAGACAGCTTACAGTTTATTTAAGTTATTTTCATAGCATCTTGTCCTATGGAATATTGCTTTGGGGCAATACTGCAGATATTGACTCAATATTTATAATTCAAAAAAGAGCAGTGCGGGCTATTTGCAGCATGAGAGCTCGGGATTCTGTGCGAGAAGTTTTTACTAAAGAGGGTTTACTTACGGTTGCGTCACAAAGCATCTACAATAATATTTTGTTTGGACGTAAAAATATAAACAATTACCTAAGAACAATGATAAGCGGTAACGGTAAAAATACAAGGAGTAAAAATAAGCTGATTAGACCTAGTTTTCGCCTTCAGAAGGTAAATAAATCGTTTATGTCCCAAATAATCACAAATACTTACAGACTTACCCTTCGACCAATTTAAAGTCAAGATAAAAAACATATTATTAGGGAAAGTATATTATTCACTCCAATGTAAATTTACATAAAAAAGAGCAACTGTTGAATTTCCCGCCAGCTCTTCTCAGCAGAACTGCCCTCCGAGCTGGTGGTAGCTTCTTGAAGGACTGACAATACTGACACTTATGTTAATTGAGGATTCGAAAGTGCTTGCAATAGCCTATTTGAATAAACAATATTTTGATTTTGATTTTGAATATATTAATCCACTAAATTTTTTACTCACTAACATTCCTCTTGATATTCTTTATGTTGTAATTAATTATAATAAAACAATTTGAGAGATTTCAAAATTTTATGTCTATTCTATCTAAAATTAATATTTTACTTGACATTTTTCCTTTGTATGTTTGTTTATTTCGTAGAGACTGTTAATTATATTTTTTTGTCATTTTCGACAGCGTCCCGTCGGGCACTCGCAACCTCATCATCCTGCAAGCGATGGACTACTGCCAACAGGAACAGGGGAATGATTTCAAATTTGCCAAAAAGTAAGTATATTAATTATTATCTAGATTCAATATAGTCTAGAATTATTATAATTTGTTTTCTAGATTGGTTATAAGCAATTATGACGCTCATAATGGGTTTTATATTAATTACCGCCCAATTCCTCCCGACTCTCACTCTCACAGGAGACAACTAGAGTAATTTTCATTTCCACGGGCATCAAGCCCGACCACATAGCTATTACAGTCAAGCCCTTCCAATACAATTAGCGATAATGTCCCTCTTCACAGTGAACAAACATGGGGTCAAATGGGCCAAGAGCTGGGTCGGTGGGGACGCTTCCTGGAGAACTACCACTCGAGCAGCGTGCAGGCGATACTGGACGCGAGCGACGTGCCCAGCGACGTGTGGTTGTGAGTACTTAAACGTATCAATTTCATAGATATATAATAGGAGAGTTACACCTATTAGCTTTTGAACGCTGCACATACTAAAAACTCACACATCTCAAATATCACTGATAATCGCTGAACACTATGGCTCTTAAGTGAATAGATACTGAGTGAATAGATTAAGGACCGCCGTTGATTTCTCAACCCATGAATATATCTCACAGTGAACTAGAAATGAGCCACGGCGCGCTGGACGGCGTGATGCGTGCGCTCGCGCGCGCGGTCGCGGGCGGACTGCGCGCCGCCGCGCTCGCCTCGCTGCTGCAGTGCCTGCGCGTGCCCGCCGACGCGCCGCACGTGCTGCAGCGCGCGGCCGACGACGTCGCCAGTGTACAGTGAGTACTGAGTGGACACACACACACACACATCTCCGTCTATATCCACTATATTGATACACAGTACCCACCTATATCTAAGAACAAACGCTACATGCTCACTGGTATTGTCATCGTGATTGCCTAATATTAATTTAAACCTATCACTCCAGTATTAATTATCTGTGCTTATCAAATAGAATGAAAAAATACTTTAAATCAGTATATTAATATATACTTATATAATAACAGGGACATCGAAGTTCTAGTTACTCGTATCGCACAGTACCACAAAGATGGTGTCAAATTAAGTGAAGAATATCTGGACGCTGTGATGCAGAAAGCGACCGAGCTTGGTCTCCCTCCGCACAAACAGCTCGGTAAATATAGTTTGATATTCTTCTCTGCATGTTTTTAATAGCATCCTATATCCTTGAATTTGATTTTTAAAACATGTGTACAATTTGAGGTCGTCGCGTCTGGTTGGAAACGCGATGATTGTGGGTTGAATGTCCACTTGGGAAAATGTTAAATTCTCGCTTTAGTAACAAAGCAAAACATGACGATGAGTACTGCCACTCAACAGTCATCACGTAATGGGTCGAAAATTGAGCGGAAAGTGGAGAACAGAGTGTTTTAACTCTAACTTCCTTCTGCCTATCCTGCGGGGTATAGCGTGAAGTAGTTTTTTTATGTTTACAAAAATCATGATGACTAAAGTTCTTTTGCATTTATAATATAAAAGCACACATGTATATGAAGTGTATATTCGTTATGAACTATGAACACACATAGTAATTTTGATGTTCACATATAGCTGAGATTAGAAAGTTATGTTTAAATTATGTCAAGATTATGCTTAGTAATTATGTTATGTATTAGGAAAATATATTATACATTGTTGATACATTTTTTTTAGTTCATATGTAAGTAGTTATGAGAAAAATATAATAATTTAAATATGAAATTAATGTCTTATTATATTCTATTAGGACTTCTATCGCTCAGTCAACGCGCAAGGGTTCAAGATGGCGAAGATCTGTTCAAAGTCTCACAATTCTCCGTGGATTTATTTAAAACTGAGTGGCCTGAATCTACTTATGTTCAACAATTAACTGGTAACAATAATAGAAAATGCATAAAACATTTTATGAATTTCAAAGAAACATACAAGTTTTATTATTATTTGATTGAGACCTGTGATTGACACAATGTAAAAAAATTGTGCAAGATTATTTTTTTTTAAATATAGTATCCACTATATTTAAAAAAAACTATACTATCTTTTCTATCTTTTCGTGTCAATGATTGAATATTCGGTTCGTAGCTTGCCAGTGCTTAGCAACGTTGACTGCACTGTCAGTTGCACAGTAAAGTTGAACACAACACCCAATGTGGTGTGTGTGGGTGTGTGCTTTTGTGCGAGCGTGCGTGCGTGCGTGCGTGTGTGCGTGCGTGCGTGCGTGCTTGCGTGCGTGCGTGTCGTATCGTGTGTCGTCATGCGACGCAAAATCATCAGCATAGAGAAAATTGAATGTAGTGACTTATTGTAATAAAATTCAAAATTTATATTCTAATGTAAATATTCATGATTTGTTGTTTTAATTTTTTTTTAAACAATTTCATTAGCTCAACATAAGCTTATAAAGTTATGCCACTTTCACAATATCAAAATATAACATAATTATTCTTGAGGAAAGCAACACATCTCGATATCACAACTCTTATCATCGTACAGAAGCGAGCATAGTGGACCCGGACACGCGGCGCGCGGCGCTGCGTGCGCTGGCGCCGCTCGCGGACTCCTGGCGGCGGCGCAAGGCCCTGGCGGACGCGCTGGCGTGCTGGCCGCCCACACATGGGTTAGTTTTTATTAATTTGGAATTACATATTTTGCTGTAGCTATGTATCATTTGTGAAATTTTATATAAAATAACAAACAGAAAATGTTAGCTAGCTAGTTCATACAATAACTAAAATACCAGGATCGGATGTCATATGGTCTAGTAACAGACAGAGTCGGCCAATCAATGGAGCATTTGGTCATAGACTCTTACCGACATCAATGCAATTTGTTCACATGACATACATTTTTATGACGTTATAAATTAAAAAAAAATGTATTTACTGTAGTTGTTCATTAAAGCTTAAAGACTGAATGACAGCGAGCTGTGATACGGAAAGACAATAGCGAATACAGCGTCTAACTTTACAGTCAAGTTAACACAACGGTTGTGGGTTCGATTCCCACCTGAAGAGAGTGAATTATTTCGTTGTCCTCGCTCTGGTACCGAGACTGTGCACTGTGCAGCGCGGACGGGCGCAGCCTGCACTGCGAGTACCTGCAGCAGGCGCTGGCGCACGGCGGGCCGCCCGCGGACAACTTGGTACTAGTCAAAATGCTTATACGACGACCTATACTCACGGAACAGGTTAGTCCAGCTAATTACGATAATGAAAATATTGAGCTTAGTCTACAAACTTTATATATTTAGGTAAACTACAAACTTTGTTAACTAAGCTCTTTCTTTTATATATTATTTATATTTTTTCAATAATTTACAGTTTTTGTTACATGAAATAAAATTTATTTATAGTAGAATTTTTGCAAGTTAATTATTATATGTTATTTTCATTATTCATTTATCCATTAAGATTTACAAAAGGTGACCCTGGCATATATCAACTATATATAATCTGAACGCCTACAAACTGATGTAACTTTTTTCAAAATGGTATTTTATGTTATTATTAAATAGTGTTGGAATTTTTGTAATGCTAAAAGCAGATTTAAGTTGGATTATTAAAGTCTTTTCCAATTTTCAGGAAGTGAAATTGTTGGCGGAGACCGCAACTGACATAGTGAACACTATCTGGGTGATTCTGCTGAACCCGTGCGATACTTCACATGAAATATTACGCAATTTACTTATAAAAAATAAGGTTGTAGTGTTGTTCTTTACATGTGTACATTATTTATTTATTGAAATGGAGAGTTATTATTACTTGTTATTACTTTACTTTTTTAAGTTCTCTAATGTCTAGTAAAATTATACATTGTAATAATTATTTTTATTTTTCAGGATTTGGTGCAACAGTTAAAAATAGAAGACGAAATGATTAAAGAAATATTAGATCAAGGGATGTTTGTTAAATTGGTGTCCACTCCTATTTACTCAAGCATAGTTCAATACATATTGAATTTAAAGGCTGCAGGTCAGGGACGTACAGCATACTCCTCTCGTTGGGCCATAGCTGAACTTATTAAAGCAAATTATTTGGCAGAAGCTGGTCACTTGCAGCTTTTAGCCCTCGGCACAACCACTGCATTATTAGGATATTCAGAATCAGTGTTATATTGTCTAGACATGATGAAATAATATCTCCTTGCGTATCTAAGATTGTAGTTGATATGTAATGTATCTGTATTAATATTTTAATGTATGTATGTCATTAATCGATATTAATTTATTAAATCATATATTAATCACAATAGGTTTGTTTTTTATTTATTCTAATTTAACTCCCTCTTTAATAATAAATATTCTAATTTAATATAGTTGATGAATTTTAGCTACATATTTTATTCTGTATAGCAATGCCAGACATAAGCCCAGTGTCAAGAGATCGACTCTTTGCTTTTAAACCGACACACGTTTCTTATTTGAAACACTACATTACGATCGGATCGGTCATTACGAACACTACATAACATCGGATCTCTATTTTACCAGAAAATTAAAATTTATTCTCGAGCAGAAATTGAACCCATTACTAACGCGTTTATACGAAGATTGTATGGTCTGGTCTGTGTTAAGCTAAATCTAGGTCATGGTCCAACGATGACTTAGTTATATAACTTAATGTAGGAGGTTTCGTGTATGTATGTCTTAAATTCTATGATTTCTAGAATTGTAGAATGTTTGCTTAAGCTATTCGGTCAGATCATAAATAACAGATGATATTTTCCTCATTAAATTGGAGGCTGTATAGACAAGGACCGTTGTTTAGCATATCGGATAAACTAAAAAAAAATTGACAAACATCTGTCAAATGTCAATGTCATTACAAGACATTTAATTTATAGGTTATATTGTAAAGATTTTTAATTTTATAAACAACCTTGTTGACATTAACATTATGTTAAGTGCAATACGAAATACTTTAAAAACATCGATTAATAATGTGGTACGCACCTTTCAAACTTCTGCTCCCGTAACTACTGAAAAATTTGTTCACAAAAGGATACCTGCAGATGATGAAGGTGTTCAAGGAGAGAAAATCGTGGATTTAGATGCTGCCTTAAAATCGTTCGTAAACATAATAGTTTGATTAATATATTTATTTTATTAATTAATGTTTATAATTATAATTACAAAAATTATGTCGTTTTCTCCAGTAAACAAGGTTTGTTCCCCACTGCTGAATCTGATAACCTGTTATTCGGTGGGATCCCATACAAAAATCTTGCGATTTGCAATGTAAGAGTTAGCCACAACAATACAATATTTACTCTAACTGATGCTGATGGAACAGTTAAGATTATAAGGTCTTGTGGCATGGAGGGTTTCAAAAACACCAAGAAGGGTACCAATATAGCTGCTCAAACTACTGCTATTAATGTAGCTTCAGTGAGTATTAACTTTTTTAACAGTATTTAATAACAAGAAACAATTAATGTTATGTTAAAAATTATATTTATTTTCAGAAAGCGATTGATAGAGGATATAAGGTAATTAGATTGAAAGTTCGAGGATTGGGTCCAGGGAGACTGGTAAGATTCTAAAAAAATTACTTTTGTATTTTAGGTTATTTGTTATTCTTATTTTTTACTGTTTTCCCTTTTCAGTCAGCTATAAAAGGCTTACAAATGGGTGGTTTGGAAATTGTATCTATCACTGACAACACTAGAGTATCATGGAATCCACCAAGACCAAGAAAAGCAAGAAGATTGTAATTCTTCATCCAATGTTAGTTTATTAGTTTAAAATAAAAATATTCTTATTTATATGGTAAAAAAAATATTTTATTTCTATTAACCATTTTATTTCACATTGTATTAAAATTGAGCTAAAATCCATATTTTGATTGTGTTTGCCTTTTTGTCATTCTGTTGTTAGCCCATTGGTTCTGGAGCTCTGCTTCATTAGCCTTGGCCTGAAAAAGATAGATTTGTGTCAGAGCTTGAAGTATATTTCATTATATGAAATATTTAAATGAAACATTAAAGGTTAAAGGAAAAAAGAATAACATTTTTATTTCAATGAATATGTAATTATAGTTTTATCTACATATTATTATTTTGCATTTTTCACTTCTATTATAAATAGTGGACTAGATAACTTTGAGATATATGTCTATAAATCATAATCTATATATACTCACATAATACTGGTTTCTATAGTAACTATACATACTATACTATCTGCAAATTTTGATTACACTACAACACTCTTCCACTTAGCATTATCCCAGCCTATTGCCAGGGTCTGCTTTCCTACTCAGTCTACTCCACTTTGCACGGTCTTGAGCACTACAACACTCTTACACTACTACACTACTACACAGTACAACACTCTTACAACAAAACTGACCTGATGAGCTAAATATGTAATTTGATGTTTTCTTTTCTGCTGAGTTGTAGGCTCATTTCCTTTTTTCTTGCTTGCTGATTGCCGTTTGGTGGTATCATCCATGAGACCTTTGAGCAGCCATTCTCTTGCATCATTCAAAACTTCTTGTTGATTTACATCTACTATTTGTATTTCTTCTCTTTTACGCTTCCCTCTAGCACCACACAGTTTTAAAATCTGTAAAAATTACATCCTAAATTTTTGCAGTTTAGATTTCACTTTGATGTAAGCTTAGCTATGAACATACAAGTACTTAGGTTTTTGTGTTAAAATTTATCTGTTCTTAAAGGTAGATTTAGTAGAAGATTATATAATACTGAGTACATAATTGACCAACATAAAATATACTTTTTAAATATATGCAAGTAATAATAATGATTAATCAAAACAAATTACTTGTGTAAATTTTCATCTATGGCAATATTTATAACTAGAACTTACCGCTTCTTCATCAAGCACATCATTAGATTTTTGTTCAGTGTTATTTACATTTTGTACACTGTAATTATAATCTGAGGCTTGTGGCACCTCTATATCGCTAGCTTGTAATACAACTTCTTCTTTTTTGAAGTAAGATTCTAGACTTCTAGGCTGTGATTTAGTGTTAGGTGATTTTTCTACTTTTTCATTCTTATCTTCCAAGTCTAACGGTATGTCTTCAGGTAAGTCTACAGTTTTATTAATGGAAAAGAAATCATTTTGAATGTCATCATCACTTTCATCTGAATATTCAGTAAGTATTGAAGTTTTTGGAATATTTAGTCCACTTGTTTTTGCTGTAGTATGTATTTGGTTTATCTTTTGCGCAGTAGATGGCTTGGGCTGTGATTTTTGTGCTAGAGCATTTGGGATTAAAGATTTAATTGAACTTTTAACTGCATTTTTTGGTTGAGGTAACATACTCAAAAGGCCAGATTTTTTCTGAAATATAATTATGTAGGTAAATATGTATATTTCAGTTTATTAGTCATTAATTGCATTACTGATATTATATAAATTATATAAATAAAGTTTTTTACTTACCCCATTTAGAGCTTTAACCTTTGAACTAGGCACTGTTTTATCTACATCTTTGAACTGTAATTAATGTATTAATTTTAGTGTATTGCTTGATACTGTATATATAAAAAAATACAAAAATAAAACTAATACAAACATCGCTTAATGAAGGTATAGTAATTTTCGACTTGGGTTTTATGACAGCATCCTTTTTGTGAAGAAATTCATCATCTTCCTCAATAATAGCTTTTTTCTTAGTAGAGGGCAATGGAAGTTCATTAAAGAGGCTTTGGTTTTCTTGAACTTCAGTAGCATCTACTGCCTCTGCTGTATCTCCAGTCACTTCTAAATTATTGAAAACTAAAATAGTTATAATAATATATCAACGTAAGTATAGTATATAGTAATAAAAATATATCAACATACCAATTCCAGCACTGTTTTCCTTAATAATTCCAGTTGATTGTACTTCGTTTTCGTCATCTTCGTATTCACTGATATCACTATTATCATAGGCAACTAAAGCCATTAATAATTATTCTGCTAGTCTTTATTTTTATACAATATCATGTCACGCTATCTAAAAATAAGGGTATCACAAGTAAATTATTGCAACAGAAGAGTCAACACAATTCTCAGGTTGTAAAATATCTATGTAAATAACTGTTTCATGTCAACCTGGAGTCTAGATTGTCAAGACCACAGAAAACATTGACACAACTTATGTCACAGCCAATTTAATTTGGAAATATATTTTATAATTCAACTATATTTTATATAGATACTTATTTCATATTTTATACATCCATTAGAAGATATAAACGTTTACCTACTAAATCCATTTTATTGAATTATATATTAAATGGTGTAAAGGGCTGTCAATGACGTACCTAGTTTCAGTGTAGCAATGTAGACTTAACAATTGTCATTCTGTCAATTTTAAGAACAAACTCGAAATCGAAGTAGTTTTGCGGGAAGGTTGCTAATTACTATAATCTTCCAAAACTTAACATAACAAACGTGTAATCATATTTTTATATTATTAGCTATTAATATTTTTTGCTATACACAAAACCAATGTTGATGCTAGTTTCATCTTAATTTATAATTCTTAATGCTGAGGTTACATATTGCAGTTTGCAACTGCTGTAATTTATTTAACAAGGACTTAAAAATATGTTAATAAAATACACGCTTACAGATATAACCAGCAATATGCCAAAGAAATTCGCAGGGGAAAACAGCAAAGCTGTAGCTGCTAGACAGCGTAAAGAAAATCTTAAACTGGAAAAAGATCAAAAAGAAAAAAAAAATATCGAAGATGCAGAGTGGGAAGACAATGATGAGAAATTAAAAAAGAAACAGCAGAAGAAAGTTTGTATTTTTATGTGCTGTATTTTTAAACTTAGTACTTTAGCGTTTGACGGCAAAATTAGAGAGGTTAAAATATCACCCATATCAAATATAATTGGAAATAATCTCAGTATGGAGCTTTATTGGTGAATAACTGTTTTTATTGATGTTTAAATTACTTTAATTTAATACAATTTATATGAAATTATAGCACTGTGTTATATGTTCTCTGAAATGTACATTTTTAGGAGGAACAAGAAAAGAAACGCCAAGAACAGCTGCAAAAAAAGGCAGAAGCAAAAGCGTTATTAGAAAAAGAAATGGATTCAATAAAGAGTAAAGTAACTGTACCTCCGCCACAAAAGATCACTCGAACACAAATTACACAGATGAAGGAAAAAACTATTAAACCAGATATTGTGAAGGCAATTGTATGTCTTTATGCTGAAATTTATTTTTTATTCTATAAATTTGTATTATCTTGTCTCATTGTTATGATAGATGATAATGTATAATTTAGTAAAAACCTATAAAATTATTAAAAAATATAATTTATTTTTAGCCAGCAAAAGTGGTTGTGGAGGAACCTACTTTGGAAGAGAATATCAACAGATTACAGATCGAAGGAGAAGTTGCACAATCAGTTGATGAGGCTATCTCTATATTAAGGTTTAATTTTTTTTATTTAAAACTAAATATCAATATTAAAAATAATAAAATCGTTGACATTTTGTGTATTTAAAATAAATTAATTCACACTTGCATAACATTTATTAAGTTATTATTTTTCACATTATAGTGATAAGGCAGATGTGGACAGACATCCAGAAAAACGATTAAAAGCAGCCTTCACAGCATTTGAAGAGGTTACTTTGCCAAGACTTAAAGCAGAAAACCCTACTTTAAGGCTTTCACAACTAAAGCAAATGCTAAGAAAAGAGTGGCTGAAGTCTCCCCAAAATCCACTCAATCAAAAAGCATAAGAGATCTACACATACATCATTTTATTTAATTTACTATATTTTGCTTGACAAATTTGTTTTAAAGAACTAAAAAATGTGTTCCACTTCATGTTCACACATTGAGAGCACAAGTACCCAAACATTATAAGTGTAAAGTGTATATACTTGTAACAAATAATTAAAAATATCTTTGGATTTAGCTTTTCAAAAATGTGACAGCAGTCATTTATTTATACATAGTCTAATAGAAAATAGATAATTATAAATCTCTAACATCGGTTTGGTATAATAACAATAGATTTCAAGGTGGTAATATAAAAACGCATTGTGTACTCAAGATTATTTAATAAGAACTTTGAGAAAATTATAAATAACTGTGTAAATATTTTATTAGTGTTTTACTTATCTGGCTCATTACTATATTGTAAGGGAATACCCTGTCTACCTTCTTCTGCTTTTATGACATCAGTCTCACCTAATTTCTGTTCTAGACCTTTCCATGATCTATTTTGTAAATTCTGTCCAATACTTTCTAGGGCCCAATTTGTTTCTGCTAATTCAGAACCACCTTCAAATTCGCTTTGTATTTTAGTTTCTCTTATTTTGCCTGTTATTAAGCTGACATCAGTAGCTTCTTTAATATGATCAATTTCACAATAGTGCCTTTTCCCAGGTAAAAGGTCATCATAATCAGTGACATGATAGTTATAATATTGTTCTCTTTTAGAATTTAATGCCATTTCTAACTCAAATGGATAAACAATTGGTTTGTAGAAATCTCTATTGTTGTATAAATCATTTTCTGGGCAAGCTATCATTACATAAATGTCAATCTGAAATGAAAAAATGTATGATTCATTTATATTTATTAAAAGGTTAATATTAAGATAAGTAATTTTAAACTGGGCCATTTTTAATGTAACTTGATCAGTTTCTTAAATTAGAAAATCAGGTATATTTAAATCAAAAAGGTTTATCTAAAGGTAATGAATATCAATGAATAAAAGGTATATGAATTTTTGGTTTCCAAGAAATATATGTCAATAATATTGATAATATTTTATAAAATAAAATAAATAAACCTCAGGAAAATTTGCTAATTTGGCAACATTCGGTTTGCCAACTGATATTATGTAACTTTTCTTTCCATTCACTCTACATAATTCCTTCATTCTACTTATGACATCTTTTGTTTGATCTCCCGCAAGCTTGCACACTAGGATGCCAATGACATTAGCATCTCTACATTTTTCTACTAAAAATCTTCTTCTTTTGAACCAGTTTGTTTCATCAAGACACTCTATTTTACTTTCTTCTATATTTAACAGATACCATTTGGAAGCTAAAAGTGTCAACATTTTATTTTAAACAAGCCATTTAAAAAAAAACAAATTTAAACAAATTCTATTAAATTATTAAAACACAAGAACATCAAAATTGTCACGTATGACATGATAAAAAAGACTTGACTCTTAAAATCCAAAAAAGAAGAACATTTGTAAACTCAAATATACTAAGCTCACCTGGAATAGACACAATGAAATTAAACAATGTCTGCCCTTTACAACCTAAGTAGAAACAGCTACAATCTTTCAATGTATCCATGCTAAAGACGTTGCCTGTTATATTTTTGATGACTCGGCCAAAAAATCTGTTCTCAATCTCTTCAATTTGTATAAAAGCAATATAACTATTTGGATAATGGTGGAACCATGCTTTTGAAATTTCATCTAAAATTATTACAAAATTTTATTTATATTTTAAATGTTATAATTACATTTAAAAGTAATGTTACAATAAAATTGAATACAGTTTTCTACCTTTATAATGTTCATATGCTGCATCATAGAATAGACATTTCTTATCATTCTGCTGAATTGGAGAATCATTCAATAGATTTTCAAACATTTCCCTTTTTATTTGTTTTTTTGGTAACACCGTATGTACAGGAATATCTGATGCAGTAAAACAACTGTGCCCATAATGAACAACAGCTTCTCCCTGGACATGCATTGCTGCTACAGAGTCTACACAACAACTACAAAACATTTAGGATAGGTAAAAAAACCTTGTAAAAATGACAGCTCATTTAGCAAAATATATAACTAAACAAAATAATGACATTTGTACGTTTAAATGGCAAGTTTTAATAGATACATGGATCCATCATATAGCACTCTTGTTTTATAATATATAACTTAAGCATTACTTAAATTCGTTAAATAAAATGCGACGACTAGGGTTCAATTCCTACTCAAAATTGGGTGGAAAGTATGGAACGGAGTGTCTAAATACTAGGTTCCCTCTGTCTTCCTTACTGAATGAAATCCGAGAAATAGCGTAAAGCTATTTATTTATATAGAAATGATTGTATAATTAAATGTTATGATATTTAATGATATTTAAAATGTGGAAAGTGTTTTTTCTTTAGTTAATTTCAATACCTGGCATAGGAAGTGTCCCCAAGGATGTAAAGGTCAACATTACATCTAGATTTTATTTCTTTATATATTGCAGCACTAACTTCAAGTAAATTATCAGGAAATTGGAGGCATACCTACAATTGTAATCAAAAATTTACTAAATTAAAATCTTATTTATTTATTATTTAAATATATTAATTTTTTTTTTTATTTATTTTATTAACTACTTTGTAAGATAACTAGAATTATGCATATTACTTACTTTTTTATAATCATTATCTATAATCCATTTGCAAGTATCAATAATATTGAAATGTGAGACTAAGTCACTAAGCTCATATTCCTTTAATTTCTCTACGTCTATTTCTCTTTCGATACATATTTTACCATCTGTTGTAAAATTTTCCATCTCCAGAAATTTTCTTTACACGTTAATAATTATGTAGCATTAATATTTTAAAACTTTTATGTGTTTATTGTTTAGAATAAAAAACAAACTTGAATCGTGACCCAAATTCTATGCCAAGCAAATGTCAAACCTCTAATTGCTTCTAATCAACAATGATAATTTTATAATCTATGTTCTTCATCTTATTCCATTATACCTTGTAGACGTAAACATTACAATTTGTACAGCATAATATTTTTTTATTCACAAATTTATAAAATACAGGTGTGATTTACTTATATGTAATTAATCTTACTACTCATCAATTTCCAGTACTGTTTTCGTGTCCAAAAATACGATAAAAAACTCAATGCAAAAATCTATAAATATTTTATGAAAATAGCTAAGAAAATAAGCAATCAGGAAATCATTTTTTTTAGTTAATTTATTAACAAAATATTGTAATCTCTCTATTTTGGTTAAATGAAACTGTAGCCGTCATGATAAGATGTCATACTGTTTTGTAAATTATAATCAAAGTGCCAACTTAAAGATTGAATAAATAAATTAATTTTGTGTACCCATTTTATGACCTTAGGATAGAGATACTGTGATATAGATCGATTCGACCGTTGTTGATACCAAATATTACGTGCAATATTGGCAGGATGTTGTAATAATACTGTTTTTACATTTAAATTTTAATTAAAATCTATGGAAACAAAAACATTGTCACTTTACACAAAAAGTATAAAGTAAAACCAATTTAATCCGATGTTATATTATTAAATTTTAATATTATAATAAAATGAGAGATGTTTTTTATTTATTAATTAATATTTACTTATTGATTTTATAAAATGTCAATATTCTACCTTATTTTAAGCATTAGGTTTTATTTTATCACACATAAATGTGTTCTGTGAGCAGACTAGACCAAAGAGTAAAATAATATATAACATAAAAATAGACTAGACATAGAGAATCTAGTGTCGAGACATTATTATTCCTTGAATAGAGAATTGAACTTGCAACAGTCATGTGTTCAGTTGATTTTCTGACATTTTTACACTGCGTCACAGTATTGTAATAAATAAAACTTGTGTTACAACAACAATTATATTTACTTTTATATTTCATATTTACAGCTTGCTTTTCAGTATGCAAACTTGTTAACCTGTATGCAAGATACTTATAGAATATTATTTATTTTATTGAAGAGTTATTAGTCTACTAATGACTGTTACCTGGCATGATAATGACAATAATAATTCAATTTTAGACCATTACATAGCTACTTAAAGTAAATCTACTGTTTACTTAATACAAAAAATATAAACACTAATATTAATATAATACAAAGAAATGAAATACCTGCTCATGGCAATTGGCTTTTTTTTAATTTTAAGTGAACAACATCAATGTATAATTGGTATTATTTCTATTGGTCAATTGAAATTTGAATATGCAAAATCTTTTATTGTTTTTTAATATTAATATTCACAAGTGCATTCTTTTTGTGGGTCACTGCAATATGAAAACGAAACTTAATATTACAAATATGCAAATAATTTATTTGAAGTATAGTCTATTCCTGGTATGAGGAATAATTAAAGGAAATCATACAAAGTTTTATTATTAGTTTGAACTTCAATACCCTTCATCACTGATTGTTATTGTATAGCTAGGGTAGGCATCTTTGACAAGCTTAGCTGTGACTTCATGATCTGCTTTTCCATACCCTTGGGAATATCCATAAATATGTATCTTCTTGTTTTCAGGGTCATGAGAAATTCTTCCTCCACCTAAAGGTTCTAAGTCTAAAGGCAAAAGTTTAGCTTGCACCTACAATTGTAATAATAATATAATGATTAATCATTTGTTGTAGATATAATGTTGATTATAAACCAACCAAAAATAGCTTAAATATATTAGTAATATTCTTACCTCATCATAAATATCAGAATGATAGTTGCATCTTTTATATCCTCTAACTATTACCATTTGAGGTTCTGCTTCATTTTTCGCTTTATCGTAAACATTTATGAGTATATATTTGAAAACACCGGTGGGGTCGATGTCAACTAGGGGTATCGTAGATGCTGAAGACATACTTCTGATACTATTAGCTAAATTATCTGAAAATAAAACAATACATCATTAAAAAGAATAACGTTTAAATTGGCAATATATTTAACATTCTAAGTTGTGTTGTAATGTTACATTTATGTGGTTGAACAGCTTTGCTGTAATATGGCGTTGTATATGATTCTAAAAGTCTTATAGATTGTTTTAAGAACACTAATGTTTTGGACATTAGAACTTCCAATAATTACAAAGACCTTTTAATTGCGAAATTTATTAATAGAAAAATACCTAGGTAATTTTTTAACTGTCAATTGATAATTATTATTTTGGATTTGACAGTTGAACTGTCGTCTGTCATAAAACTATGGTAGTGTATACACTATCTATAGTATACTCATGTATACAAACAAGTAACTAATTTTCTGTATTCGGGAAAAATTAAATTGAATTTAATTTTAATTTGATAAACATTTAAATACTTATTAATATTTAATAGTAACCGAAGCTAGGAAATTACATGAACGCATTCAAATTGGCAAATTGGCTCGTCTTTGAAATTACCAAGCCTTATGTTATCTACAATACAAATTCCTAGAAAAAATAAAAAAATGACATCTCTATTTTTGTTGAAAACTGTAAAGTTGAAGTAATCAGTTGTTACAAATAAACTATAAATAAAGTGGCACGTGTAATTTGATATTTAGTTTGTAAATATGAGTTCTGTGTCAAATAAAATGGACCCGAATCTCACAGGTAAATATATAGTAATAATAAGCTTGATTTACTCTTTAGATATGAATACACCCACGAATTTAGTGATATAGCCTTGGTTGAAAAAATTGTGTACACAGTATTATTATATATTAATGCCAACTTTCAGCGATATCCTAAATGAATGTGTTCTTTAATAATATATTCTTTTATTTTAATATGTTATCTTAATATATAAGATTATGTTAATACTTAATTCACATACATTCGAATTTATTTTCATTTCGAGTGTTTTTTAGGTTTGTGGGTGAACTTTTTCACTGCAGCTGGTATACCTTCTGAGGTAGCTGCTACCTACGCCTTAACTTTCACGGAAAATAGAATTCAAAATGATATGTTACTAGATTTAAACAAAGAATATCTTAGAGATATGGGCATCACAAGAATGGGAGACATTATTGCTATTTTACGGTAAATATTACTTAAGATATTTTTTAACTGTTCTACTGAGGGTTTTATGTAAAAACTTTAAGATTTTTATTAAATCTAAAAATGGGCTAAACATTAAGATTGTTCTGAAGAAATAGTAAAAGGGATTTAAAATAGGAAATTAATAATAAAGTACAGTACAATATTAATTAATGCTGTGTATTAATAAAGATGAAAGTGAGTAACTATTTTCGTCTTTATAAATACACTAATATCTTATAATAAAGTAA
Organism: Dione juno; assembly: GCA_037127375.1. NCBI lineage: Eukaryota > Metazoa > Arthropoda > Insecta > Lepidoptera > Nymphalidae > Dione > Dione juno. Next base: position 1,385,742 of record JAXRJS010000023.1, on the reverse strand, counting down.
AATAGTCCTAAATAAAGTTATTTTATAGACATGATTATTATTTTATAGATATTATATATGCATGTTGTTAAAATAAATTTACAATATACTGTAATATATTCTAAAATTGTAACATTTATTTTCAGTCATGCAAAACAAGTTCATGAAAGCACAGCTAGGGATAGAGTCTTGAGTACAACAGTAACAAAAGTACCAGTCGCAGCTGTGACTGGCAGATCCACTGTTACACAACCATCATCTCGTAAGTTTTTATTAAAAATGAAAACTGCTTGCAACTTTGTGTGCATTTATTGACTTAAATAGATTTTTTTTCTGTTTTAATGATTATTAATTATTAGTATATATTAATGGAATGAACCTCCTGAATTATCTCCTAACTTCGGACTTGTTGCTCCAATAACCCGTGACGATACTCGTAATTGTCTTCGACGCATGAAGAACGGAAAAGCGGTAGGACCTGACGACATCCCAATCGAGGCGTGGAAATCGTTGGGCTCTCTTGGTGTGCTTATACTTACTGACCTGTTTAACCGCGGCGGCAAAGCTTTACTATCCCTATTTACAAAGGAAGGGGCAGTGTTCCAGATTGCGGTAGTTATAGGGGCATTAAGATTATGAGCCACACCATGAAGCTCTTCGAGCGCATGATCGGCCTCAGGCTCCGCCAAGAATGTACTGTCTCTGAGTCTCAGTATGGGTTTCAACCAGGATCAGGCACTATGGACGCCATTTTTGCCCTCAGAACTTTGATGGAGGCTTACAGGGAAAAAAGGAGAGCTCTGCATGTGGCCTTTTTGGACCTGCAGAAGGCCTTTGACTGTGTGCCTCGTCAGTGTATCTGGTGGGCATTGCGATCCAAGGGGATCCCTGAAGCCTATATTGAGGTTATCAGATATATGTACAACGACTCCGCTTCAGTGGTTAGGACCGCTGTTGGCGACACCAAGCCCTTCCCGATTACAGTAGGGGTTCACCAGGGCTCAGCTCTTAGTCCGTTCTTATTCAATGTAGTGCTGGATACTGTCTCGGCTCACATCCAATGCCAGCCTCCGTGGCTGATGATGTATGCCGATGACATAGTACTCATCGACGAGAACCGACTGATGCTGGAGCGTAAAGTGAACGCCTGGAAGGGTGTGCTTGAGAACGGTGGTCTCAAACTGAATGTGTCAAAGACCGAGTACATGGCTTGCGGGAACCCGGACTCGAGCACCATCCATATCGGGCCTGAGCCAGCCGTTAAGTCGGAGAAGTTCAGGTACTTTGGAGCCGTTATGCATGAGTCTGGAGGCATCGACCACGACATCCATGCCCGTATAAACGCTGCCTGGGCCAAATGGCGGGAGGTCACTGGTGTGGTCTGCGATAGCAGAATACCGCCCAAGCTCAAGGGACTGATATACAAGAGCATTATCCGACCAGTTCTTATATACGGCAGCGAATGTTGGCCAACATTATCTCGGCACACTCAGGAGCTTCACGTCACGGAGATGAAGATGCTGAGATGGATGTGTGGCGTTACGCGGTCCGACCGCATACGCAACACATTCATTCGAGGTAGTCTTGGGGTCCGTGACGTAGCGGTAAGCTCCAAGAGCGTCGCCTGAGATGGTATGGCCATGTTATGCGCCGATCTGAGAACTATGTCGGAAGGAAGTGCCTTGACATGTCTGTCCCTGGAGTTAGACCACCCGGACGCCCAAGGAAGCGATGGCTGGATGTCGTGACACAAGACATGAGAGCCAATAGATTGTCCACTGAGGATGTTAAACACCGTGCAAAGTGGAGTAGGCTTAGTCGGAAGGCAGACCCTGGCAAAAGCCGGGACTAATGCCAAGAAGAAGAAGATTAATGGAAAATCTTACAAAACTCTAATGAATACAAGGCTAAATTTCAGCTTTCTCAGAAGTTTCAGCTGTTCACATATATTACATATATAGATTATTTAATATAATATAAAGTACAACTAAAGTTAATTGTAAAGAAAATTAATATTGCTTATTTTAAGCAATGAATGAACTAAATAAACATCAGTTTTCATAGTTTAATTTGATTTAATGTGGACATTGTTTGATTTACTATATTTTAAGCAACTGGGCAGTGTCCAAATAAAGGTGGGTTCTGGGTTCAATTCCCATTACAGGAAGTTATTTTTACTTCAAAAGCATGGTAAGCTACAATGTGTCTTGATGGATTTTTCTTGTTTAATATGCATCTTGAAAATAGACGATAGATAGTTTAACATTAATATTTTTTTCGTTATTAAGCAAACAATTATTGTACTCAACTTCTAGAAATATATATAGCGTGTATTTATTCATTAGAAGTATATTTTTTACATAGTAATAACATATTTATAACTTTACAGCTGCTAGTCGCATATTGGAGCATTACACACGAAACCCACAAGTGCAAGAGACCTCACCTGTCAGAAATCCACAGCAGAAAAGAAAATCCAGTGAAATGTAAGTTTATTTCACATCATATTTAATAAAAACAGCCTAGGCAATGACTGCTTGTACACACAATACTTGTTTGTGCGACCCCCTAAGCAGAGGTAGGATTAATTTAAATTATTTTGTTATACTAAATCTGGTAAAATAAAGTATGGGGTATTTTATATTTATAGGATATTGTGTTATTAACACATCATGCAATGTATCAATGTCTAGTAAGTAGAGTGCAGTGTCTTGGCATTGGAGAGACCTTGGCTCATTAAGAAATAAACATAATAAAGATTTTGATATAAACTATTTTATTATACAATAATTATGGGTACCTGTCATGTGTGTTGACATTTAAATTTTCATAATTGATATTTAAAAAAAATTATATTATATTTTTCAACATTAGAAATAATTTTTTAATTATAATTACTTAAATGCCTGTTATTATGGGTAATGATAAAATGGGATAGTTTATCAATTATTATTTCTTTTAATGTACAATATGTAAAATGTGCGATATTAGTATATTTTCCATTAGTTGAGATGCATGCTGAATAACGATACATACCACAAGTTCTTCATCTCTATTAAAATATGTATATTGAATAAATTTGCAGGACTCCAGAGGACATGAACATAAAGAAGAAGCGTCTTATCAGATTCGGTACACCCCCACATTCACCCATTATTAAAGATGGTATGCAAGTATTTTTATAATAAAAATTACATAATAATAATTATTACTTGCCACCATGATTTCATTAAAAATATCTACATGAGCTCTATGGATATTGGTTCTATCACAACACTACGGAATACTTATATTTATTATAATAATATTTCTTCTGTTTGAATAAACATTTGGTTTGCTATTAACACTATGGCTGATTTGCTTAATAGATAACATATATAATGAGCTCTTTCCATCTATATAAAAATAGATTTATTTTCTTTACAGCACAAAACAAAACTGTATTCTCACGGCTTGGGAACTCAGAAGCAGATAAACCAATCAAACCTGCAATTGAAAAGCCCAAACAAGTGTTTTCAAGGCTCGGCTCGAAGGAAAGAGATCAAGTCGTGCCTATAGAGAAAGATGCCTTAAAGTACGAAGGGATATTAAAAAGTGATTCCAAAAAAGTATATACAGTAACTTCAGTAAATAACATAAGGAAAATAGCAGTTGGCACAATGAGAGCCGACCAAGCTCCTATAAGTGTGAAAGATAAATTGGCATTAAAAACAAAATCCGTGAAATTCTCGAATCAAGTGCAGTATAAAGAAATCGAACCGAAATCTCTCAATAGTTTAACAAATCCAGTGAAAACGTTTACTCCGGTATTTAATAAGCCTGAGAGGAGATTGTCTATGCCTGAAAATCATGTACCAAATGTAAAAGCTAGGCTAGGTATGAAAAGTGAACAAAAAGTCACTTTAACCAGAAACGTTTTTAATAGGTTAGGCGTCTGATATAAAATTAAGGTATTTTTGAGTGATTAAATATAATTACAAATATGATAGACGTTTTATAATTATCATATTTGTTGGAAGGATCTTCTTCATGTCGGATTAGTTTGCTTTTTTTTGACATTGTTATTTTTAAGGGCATTAACTAAAGAAATGTAATTTTTTAATCTTAGTCATAGTCATTTTTAAGTCCGTTATTTAAAAAGCTTGTTTAGATCTAAACAAAAAAAAAAAACATTTAAATGCACATTTTTTAAATATTTTATAATATGCACATTTTTTAAATATTTGCTATATTTATTTTTTTTATTTGTGATTGAATTTTAAGATCTTAGTGGACTTAATTTCAATTATAATATGACGGTTTCTCTAGCTAGTTGGTTAATTCAGGATGCGATGTTTGAATGAGCCCATAATAAAACTTATTGGTTTAATGAGAAATGTTTTTTGTTAACTTCAATTTGCTAAAAACAGTTAAATAAAGAAAATAGAATGAATTAAATTATTATGTACAAACTAAGGTCGCTTTTATATAGCAGAAATTCTATAGTTCAACAAAATAAAACAAAAATACCCATTAATGATGATAATAAGATGAGAACTTAAATTTTAAAATTAAGTTTAATGTAGTGTAAAAAGAGAACTTATAATAAATTAGTCTTAATATAAATCAGACTGTCTTGGCCAAGTGAGTAGTGACACAGTGTCTATGTGTAATTACGTGCTACAATATTAATTTAAAAAGATTTTTTTTCTGTATTCTGTCATAAACAAAGCTCGGTGTTGAATTTCGCAAGTCCACTGGCAATGTCCTGAATTTAGGCAATGGAGTAACTTAACACCTGATGCCCTTTGCATATTGCCTTTGCTAAGCTAAAATTTTTTTTTATCCATTTTATAGTATATAAAATGGACAGTGTCTGCCTAAATACAATTATGTATTTATAATTAGTTAGTAAGTTTTCTAATGTAGACTTTTCTATATAGCTATTATTTTTTTTCAATATGGTTATTGAAGTTTTGTTTTCTTTTGTATGTTTGTGTTTTAATTCGAAATTATTATAAGCTTGCTGTGTCTGTGACAAATATTTTTTTTTAGTATATAAAAAATATTGACAAAATTAATTATATAGGACTCAATTCAAAATTTAACTGTCTTATGAACTTAAGTTAATATGTTCATCAGTTTGTAATGTTCATCAGTTCACAGTGTTATACATTCTATATTAACTAATAATATTTTAGTTTCTTATTTAAAATATTTCACATTCACATCAATTAATGTAATCTGATACAGATATGTATATAGAACGCATTTTTTTTAATTATATTATTATTTTGTTTGTATCTCAGTAGGAATAGAACAATAAGCTGTAAGAAGTTTATAAGAATATCAAGGTATCTCAATAAGGTATGGCTTAATGGTTAAAGTGCTTAGATGTCATCCAAGGAGTGTGGGTTTAATTCTTGTTGTTTAATTCTTTATAACTTTTCTGCACATTTTTCTTTCTAACTGGAACATTTGGACATTTTTGTATTTAAGTAAATTTTATTTAAAATTAAGGAGTGATGTACTAGACTACCTGGAACAATTCTAAGTTCATATACTAATGAAATCTTTAATGGGTGCTTCTGTACAATCTGTATACTGTCAATTTTAAAAGTTATTCACGCATTTTTTTTGTTTTTACCATTTGCTAATGTAGATACAATCTATTAAATAGAATATTTGCTATAATAAGTTTCCTAATCATAATTTTTGTATTATAAGTATCTTGTTTTTTTTTTATTTTGTTAAGATAAAGATATCAATGAGAAAGCAGGTTATATTGAATATGTAAATATTTTTTATAAATAATATGAATAAATAAACTGTTTAAATTACATTTGTGTTTTTTTTTGTCTGACGTCATTGAATGCAAACTAAAAAGGCTAAGCAGGCTAAGTATTATTGGAAGCCAACTGGCATGGCTGTAGGTTAAATCTAATAAAGAGAAGTTTTTCGCATAAAAATATTTTAACTATTATCATTATATGCTAATAGATTTCATTTTCTTTTGGTAAGGAAAGTGAAGCGCGGTGTTGGTTTCTGACATCCAAAGTCAAGTCTCGAATTTAGTCGTATTTGCGTGGCTTACGTCGAAAGTAACTTCATGCTTTATCTCACAACTTTGTAGGCGCAAGACCTTTAGCCAGTGCGAAGTGAAAAAACGGAAAATAATTTTAAATTTGAATTAGTAATCTTCCTCTAGACTGGGGTTCGAACCACAACTATCGCGATTACATTCATATGCTATCCCACTGCGCCACGACCGCGTCTGCATCAATATAAATGTGCCTTTTTTAAATCATAACGTAAAATATCTGAAATTGAAGAACGTAAAATACGTATGGAATATTATGGGAATGATTTTATTCAAAAACAAACAATTTAATAAGTTCTTTGGTTTCCGCGATGTTTATTCATATTAAATAAAACAGTTTAAACGGATTAATCGCGTATATTATCATTTTTTTTTGGAAACCCAACGTTTCGAATGGGTAGTTAGTTAGTTAGTTAGTTAGTTAGACTAGACTCGACTAGACCCGACTAGTCAGGTTTTCAAAAAAAATGATAATATACGCGATTAATCCGTTTAAACTGTTTTATTTAATATGAACAAACAATTTATTATATAATAGAATTATAATTTACTTTTAAATAACTATATATAATAAATAGTACTACATAGTTCTTTGTAAACGAGACTATGAATTCACAGAATTATTCGTATCTAAAGACAAAAAAGTATTTATAGAAAACGTCATAAAATTTAAACTGAACTTGGAAAAAACCGTCCAAGAAGAATCCGAAAAAAAAGAGAAATGGCGCGAGTTCAAACTACATCCATTTTTTATTTTTTCTGTAAATAGTCTTCTATCCTTAGTGTAAATAAGCATTTATAAAGTAAAGAGAATATGCGTACATATTTAAAATTATAGATATTTTATATAGATTTCTTAATTTTTAGGGTTTCTTATCTGGAAAGGAAAAAAAAATGCCTTTGTAGGATCACTTTATTGTCATTTTTATCAAAAGCGTGGCGGATCTACAGTACATTGGAGCAAATACGGAATCAAAACATTAGACTTCGAGAGATACTTTGTTATTGCCGCTTTTGGTATGAAATTCGATGCGCACTTATAGGGAACTCCCCTTTGAATTAGAATTATAGAATTTGGAAATACTTAGTGTACAATTAAAGGAACAAATGCGAAAATTGGAAATTAATAAATAGATCACAGAAAAATATTACATGGTCTACAACTTTGCTACCGCCGTTTTTAACAGGTAGCGCTAGTAGCCATAAATATAACCTTACATCGTTATTATGGCAAGGTTGTTATCATTGGACCACATAACTTTATGACATCATATCTCATGAATATCACCGAAAAATTAAAACCAATTGTTGATGCTTTTTATGTAAATTAATAATATGTAAATTATTGGCAATGAAAGTTGAGGCTTTACAAATATACTTAAATAACTTTGCTTGCTTAAATAACTTTGCTTGCTTTCTTTGGACCACCGTTGACTTGAACAGGCCACTAAGTTGCTATCATTGGACTTAGAAACATTTGTATTTGTATTAACGGTCCATTGAAGGTGACTCAAATGAAACACAAAATAAGTATTATTTTTTATTAAGAAGTAGAAAGATAGATGTGGCCCCGGAATGATAGAGAATTTATATCTGGATGGCGCTTCATGAATGTATAGAACCATTGTTTCATTAAAACGATGCTTAATTTTATTTTTCTCAGCTAATTGGAAGGCAAGCTCTCTGACATCTTAAAACTAAAAAAGAATTCTTCATTTCAACTATGTGATATCTTAATTCAGTTTCTAAAGCTTCAAGCAGATTTCCTTTTAACCTCAGTATCTGAACTTCTTCGACAACTTTTTGGTATTTCCCGACCAATCTTCTTTTTAATGTGGCTTTTGGAAAGTCATAGATTCGACTCACTTCATTTAATGAAATATTTTTTTCTGTAAAATTGTAGGGCGAGTTAAAAAAATAATATTTCCTTTTCTTTTCCTCTGCCAACAAAAATCTTTTATTAACTTTGATATTACATTTTCAATATTGTTGGAGTGTCCAATAAGATGTTTTATTTTTTATTATAATTTTTAATTTATTAAGACGCTAAATGAAAATAAGTAATTCGCAAATTCTTTGATTGGACCGGTCCAATAATGGCGTCACCATTAAGGTCCATTGATGGCAACAAGGCATATAAACAGAACGAAAGCAGGTATTAAAAAACGTGTAAAAATAGGTATCTTCATAGTCTGTGTAAGGGCAGATAAATTTGCTATTTTGATCTAATACAATCATCAAAATTGGATAAATACAATGCTACTTACATCAGTTTGTTGATGGCTCGGTTTTTATATCACGGTCACCACTGACACAGATACAAATATTACCTACCACATGACGAGAGCGCGCAAGGTTTGGCGGGTGGGCATCGGGTTCGGTACTGTTGCCTAGCAACGTATTGAACTTATTGTACCATCTATAGTTTTTGAAATAATTAGGTGGTCCAATCAAAGAGCCGGTCCAATGATCGCACCCTCCCCTAGTTCATTTTTTTTGCGTCATATAGTTAGTTAAACATAATTATATATGTCAATTGTTCAACCAAATTCACGCCTTTTGCGGGAGATTTTACTTTTTCATTTCAACATTATAAAATCGGCGGCTGAGGCTCATCGGGCTATTTCAAGTACTTAAGGTGATACTATTGCTGAAAGAACGTGTCGCGAGTGGTTACAGCGCTTCAAAAATGGTGATTTTGTCGTTGAAGGCTGGCATAGCGGTGGGAGAGAAAAAACTTTTGAAGATGAAGAACTGGAGGCTTTACTTAATGAAGACTGTTGATGAGATGAGATGCTGTGTATTTGGTGGGATCAGCTCGGCGTGTTTTATTATGAGCTGCTAACACTTTCTGAAACAATTACTGGTGCACTTTATCGAACGCAATTAATGCGTTTGAGCCGAGTATTAAAAGAAAAACGGCCGCAATACGCTGAAAGACATGAAAAAAGTATTCTTGAAGCACAATAATGCTCGACCTCACGTGGCGAAAAGTTGTCAAGACGTACCTCGAAACACTGAAATGAGAAATTCTGCCTCATCCGCCGAACTCTCCAAATGTTGCTCCGCCTGACTACCATCTATTTAGCACGATGACACACGTCCTGGCAGGCCAGCACTTCGATTCTTTTGAAAAAGTGAGAGAATGGAGATCTTACCAAAAGATGAAGAATTTTTCCGACGCGGGATTCGTATGTTGCCTGAAAGATGGGGCAAAGTAGTGGAAAGTGATGGACAATACTTTGAAACATAAGTAAGATACCATTTATTTGTCATACAATTTTTAAATTGAAAAAAAAAAAACGGCAGAAGCAAAGTTGTAGCCCTATGTATGTCATTACACATTTATGTGAAATTGGTATGGAACCCTGGGTGCGCGAGTCCTACTCGCTCTTGATCGATATATTTCTATCAAAGTTAAGCATATATGATATATAGTTAGCTATATATATATATATATATATATATATATATATATATATATATATATATATATATATATATATATATATATATATATATATATATATATATATATATATATATATATATATTATTATTATTATTGAATGATTGCAACCTTCACTTGACCGTAAAGTTATCCAATATAATATGTACATCGTATAGTCTTAAAAAAGAAAAACAAGGGATTATTTTTTGTTTGTTTCTTATTTTAAAAATGTTATTTACTAATATTAATGAAGTGTCCGCTTCACCGGCCGCTATCAATTAAACACTTTTTCTTGTTACATTCTAATAAGCTTGTTTTCACAATAGCAGTACGAAATTTGCTTTGTAATAACTAAAAATTAATTGATTTCTATAGTAAAATGTGTAAAAAACATACCATTTTAAAATAATTAATTAAATAGGAAATTTCGACGGGTATCGCTGTTTTATATATAATAAGATTTAACTGAGCCGCATAGAATCGTCAAGTTATTACTATTGAAAATATAATATTGCACCTAAGTTAGTCTAGATATTATATTAGTATATGTTTGTATCAACATGTAACAACAACAACAACAAGTGTTAAGACACTCCGTTCTCCATTTTCCGTCTTTTGAGGCGTTGCGCGTTAAGCGGCGTAAGTCTTAAGTACCTATAAGAAGTCGTGGAGTAATGCCGGAGAGACTTTGCCGTAATACTATTATTACATAAATGCAGTTTGCATTTACTTTATTTTCCAACAATACCCTGAGGTTATTTTGATTATAAAACCGCAAAAAAATTATTTCAAAAAGTGTCTGTCTGAACCCGTGAACCCGTTTATACAGTGGGTTCGACATCCACTCAGAGAAATACTTTCTCGCTTCTTGTCAATAGATATATTTATTAAATAATATTTTTTATGGAATATTTAAATTGATTTTACTTGTCGATTGATTAACTGAGACTCGTGTATGACACATAACGCATTCTAAGCACCCACTGTACTGTCGATCGCAGACAGAGAGTCAAATTGTAACGATCAAAGTGATGTAATATAACCTAGAGTTTTCATCAATAAATGGACCATCCAAGTACCAACACAAAAAAAAAATCAGTAGTTCCGGAGATTAGTGCGTTTAAACAAACAAGCACTTCCGCTTTATATTATTCCTACATATAGATGAACTGAAGCTTTTAATGACACCTAAGATCGATGGACGTTAAAAGGTTAAAAGTCCACAAGTTTCCGCTTAAGTGCAACTGTAGCTATGTACCTAACAATAAGTGACATTTACATAATTCAGTCAATTGAGCTTTCGAGTGAGTTACGTGAGATAATGCGGTTTGCAGAAATTATCTAATGCTTGCAATATTTATTTTCTGGTTGGATACGATTTGCTAGTTTTGTTTTATTTATTGGCTATGCGGATACAATCATTTATAATATACAAAATAAATTTATTCTATTTAAATTAATGGTACTTATTGATTATATTTTAAAGGATCTGGCTAATTCTTGCACATATTTAGGATAACTTATTTATTGTTAATAGGATCACTTTTGTTGTCCGTCTGTCTGTCAGTCTGAGTGTTTCAGATAACTTTCTCAAAATCAATTAAAGGAATCAAGCTGAAATTAATATAAAATATCCAAATCAATAATTTGCCTAAGCCTCTTGCTTCACACAGAAAGAATTCTACGTCAACAACAAACAAAAGATATGAGTGTTTATGATTTTTTATTTTGCATTTTGTATGAAAAATGTACTACCCGTTGTCATAGAGTTATAATATTTGGCAATAAGTTAAAATTTATGATACAAAGAAAATTCGAGTCGAGTCGAATAATTGGAAATTTATAGATATATCCCAGAAAGAAACTATTACAAAATTATATTTGTAGTTCGTTTCAAACAAAATGAGTGGTTACAACCGCAAATTTAAGTTTGTCAATTTTGATAAATAGCTTTTTCCTCAGCGAAATACCTAAAATCATGAAATAGGTACTCACAGTGTGCGAGTATTACTCGCACTTGACCGATATTTTTATTATAAGTTACGTCGTTCTTATATCATAACTTTATATTTCGATAGTTGGAGCTATAGAAAAATAAAATTACATACCCTATTACATTAAGTCGCGGAACCCAACGCCGCACATTGTTAACGGAGTCTGAAACATATACCTATATTAAGACTACTATAAGCTTTTTTACCATTAAAATCTATCTTATAGTATCTTTATAAAGTAAAATAAACTATATAGTAACATATAGTATCTGTTAAAATTTCACATTTGATATTCTAAACTTTTTTTTTAGCTTTTCCCAGGAATAATAGCAAAATGACATTCAAGTCCAGTAGCCCCGATGACGTGACTGTACAGATATTCAACTTTTACTACTTTATTGGCTATATAAAAGTAGACGCGAAAGCTCCATACCGATGTATCATAGCCATAGGGGTAGCTTTTATGTATCTCCTTGTTTTCTCCAACTTTTCCTTAATTGTACTGAAATAAACACCCATACCTATATATTATATACCTACAAATGAATATTGACCACATAGTGTTGTTGTAAGGCGATATCCTCGGCTTTCCCGGCTTTCTTCACTCGGTCATGGTCGCGCGAAAGTGGATTTATCGACGACCTTAAACCTTCAATGAGCATTGCATTTCGTTTTCAATTTTTCAGACATTTTGAAAGAAGCGATCGTAATAAGTTTCCATTTTTATTGCAATTTTTTACCTGTTCTCGGCGAAGCCTTTAAATCTGATTGCAATATAATTTGCCGTTGTAGTTTTAAATTGTCGTACAATATTATTAACATCCGATAAGGCGGTAATGGCGGAATGGGACCGCGTCTGAATTAAAGCGATGGTTGTGAGTTCGACCCACAGCCGGGAAAAACAATTATTTTTATTTTTTCCATTATGATAAGAGAAAATGTGTTCCGCAATCGAGACACAACACAGAATCTTCAAATTCGGTAGGAAAATTCAGCAAGCAGAACAAGTCTATCTACTACTACTACCTAGAACTTTGTACCTACCAGGCTTTATACATGATGCTGCTATTATGTAGAGCACGGCTGTTTCAAATCTTAATTTAAAAAAAAAATAAAAATAAAAAGAACTACCTATAACTTGTGAAATAAAATTGTTTTCTAAATATTGTCTTAATTAATAATTTATTTGTCTTAACTTGTAACTACGTTCAGTCCGGCATAACCACCGATGACTATATTCGGGTTGCTAAATCAAAATTATCGAATATATGAACAATATTATAGAAAATAACGCAAATTTTGCTTCCACGAATGCTTTAAGTAATAACAAAAATCTGTTTTTACACAGGTAAATACATATTTTTCAAAATAAAAGAATCTGTAAGATATATTTTCTGTAATTTACTATTATAATGCCTTTTTTAAATTTGCATATGACTAAACAATGCTTTTTGTTTGTTTTTCGTAATACTAGAGGAGGCAAGGTGTTCAGACTGCCGTGAAACTATCGTGATTACGAAAGTACAAAAATGAATTTAAGAGCGATCAAGTGCACGAAATGAAGCGCTGCGGCCATGTTGGCTAAAATCATTTAATGTTGGTACTTGTAATAGTGTCCTTGCAGAACCATTGTCAAGTAATGCGAGTGCATTGGCCAAATTGTTGAAATAATTAAGTAATTAGATTCTACGGGGGTGACATAGTCAATAGTGTGACTAAAACTCCTTTTCAAATTATAGAATAAAAAAAAAGAGCGATCAATACAATCATTTTATTCCTAAATTTGTATTGTCACATTACACATATTAAATAAAAATAGAGGACCCGTTGACGCCTGAAATACTCGTTGCCATAGCAACGTGTATTTCAATTTATACAAAAGTTTGGTAGAGTATGTTATGTTTTATTTATTGATTCAATGTACTTTATAAGCATTATTATTGAAAAATATTAGCATTCTGCACTTCTCCTGCACATAAACTATAAGTGTACCTAACTTAATGCCCCTCGTCCGCGCAATTTTCTTAAAAAGGCGTCCAAAGTTTTTGCTTCACGTATTAATTAATATATAGATGACTTTTTAACGGATATACGGTGAATGATTTCATAGCAAAGATAAAATTTAGAATCTAACATTTCAAACGCTTTACTTTTCAGTCTTTTGTTTTTATTTTCCAAACAAATGACAATAGCACAAACTGTTATATTTATTATATAAGATAAGAAATTCATTTGATGTATAACGAGTAAGTAGGTGTCTATTATTTGAGAACGGATGTGGTCCGTTTACACAAACAGACTCAGAACAAATTAGTTGGTAACGATAGTGAATTTTTTACGCTGTATTTTCTATATTTTAATTCGTCAAGCATTGCATTAAGTTAAATAATGTACGTGATGTCGTTCAAAACCGCTTATTAAGGGTAGTTGTGTCATAATTCTTAAAGATTTTTATTGTACATGAAAAAGGTTAAATATATTATGTTATTGAAAAATTTTAAAATATTTCAAATTAAAACAAACTTTTATATTTTAAGTAGCATCTGTGCTTGTAAACGAGACTTTTCACAGATCATTTTGCAAAGTCGCTATGTTAGCGTTACGATTAAATTCAATCATTGTTCATTGTAACGTTCGATCAAATTCGGTAGTTTTCATTGTATCAGCATCACTTTGTTAGAGCAAGTACTATGATATAACGGGGTGTTAGAAAAGAGTGGTCTGAGAGTTGCTTAGATATAAATTCGCGCTGCGTCTGCGCCGGCGCAGTGCCGCTCCCTCTGTCCAAGTCTAAACATCACCCACGATGGGGAGACAGGTAATAAAAAGTAATTGATTATTAGGTATAATAATATAATTTTCTGGATATAATTTTCATTTTCACTTATAGGAAAACTTGTGTATAAAATATTTTATTTTTCCCATTTTTCTAGCAAAGTATTGTATTGATTTTTGCTCTCCATTTGAAAATTATTCAATTTATATTTAGTGGAAAATGTAAAGCACCATAACTTATCACATTTTTTTGTGATGTAGGATATTTTACAAGCTTTTTTTTACATGGATTGATAATAAGCACAATATATGTAATTCTTACAGGCATTACTAGCAGTGATATGTTGGCTGGCGTTAAGTGATAGAGCTTCAGCAAAAGCCACGCAGACAGCATCTGGTGCTATAGACAATGTCAGTGCCGAAAGTGCTCCTCGGCTCTACAGAAATGGTCCGGTCGGTGTTTACGCAAGTGCTATACCGTACGCGTCATATTCCTTTAACGTTCCTACATTCGTAGCACCCAAAAGCACGCAAGTAGTACCTGTTAAAGAAGAGAATATTGTAGTGCAAAGAACTAATGGATATTTGAAGGACTCATATGGGCAGCGATTTGTCGAGACACCCCAGACTGTTGCGTACAAGACGACGTTCCCTCAACAATTTGTGGAGTTACAAAGCCTTCCGTCACACCTGAGCCAGCCGTTAATCGCCGCATCTCCTTCGTACCAATATGGCCAAACACCACATTTCGTTGGGCAAAATCACTATGGAATATCTAATTTACAGTCCTTCACGCCATCTCATGTGAACCAATTTACTGCACAACCTTTAATTTACGCAAGCAATGTAAGGAGTCTCGCACCGACTAATGCATTCACTTCCCACGTCAACGGAAACCCCACAGGTCAGCAGCAGTCCACAGCCCATAGAAATGTTTATTTGGGCTCATTTTCTCCAGATCAATTTAATAAGCTGAATAACGAACCTAATTTCGGAAGATTTCAAGGACAACTTACTGCATCAATTTCTGCAAACGATCAAAAACAAAACAATGGACAAGTAGCACAGGCTAATAAACTAGAATTAGTACAAGTACCAAAAGAAACAAAGATTACTACAGTAACCAATGGGAAAAAAACTGTACTCAATTTGATTACTAAGCCACCGATACCTTTATTGGATTTAACGTTACTGGAACCGTTGACTTTTAAAAATCCTTTAGTGCCGCAACATCAACATTATCTGCCGAGAATACATCAAGCAACGTATAAAACGCTACCAGAACTTAATGAAGTTAAGAAGCAACAAATGGAATTTATTGTACAAAATACGAAGACATATGATAGTGGGCCTGTAAACAATAAGCCGAAAGCTCCTAAAAAGAAAAATAAGAAAAAAGTTGCTCCAAAACCGGAAAAGGATGAGGATGAAGTGCAACTTACTGTCTCACATCACACCCGTGAAATTTCTAATGAAGAACCTGAAATCTCGTATGAGTTACAATCACCTAACTACAAGGAAACCATCACAGAGCACAAAATGAGCTACAACAAGGAAACACAGTCAGAACCAGAGAGTATTAGCTATGAGAAACAAACTGAAAATGAACCTATTAATTATTCATATGAAAAACGGACTGAAAAGAAGCCGATACACTACAGCTATTCACATAGTTCAAATGAGCCTGCCCAAAATCAACAAGTTCACCACGATAATAACGATCAAAGTCCAAAACACCTCGTTTATCATTTCAAACCTGAAAGCAATGACAAGGAAAACCACGAACATCAACAGGCTCCACCTCAGAATGAATCTGAAGAATCTTCTGAAGATGCTTCTGAAGATACTTCTGAAGAATTAACGGAAGAAAGACATCAACCGCAACAAGAACATAGGAATGAATATTATGAACACCAACGGGATGCTCCAAAAACGGGAAATCATAAAGAACAAGTCCGACCGGAGAATAAGCAAAGAGTTTATTATCACGTTTCAAATGATGAAGCTGCTGGATTAAGCCAAGATCCTCCTCAATCTCCCAAGCCTGTTGTTCATTATGTCGAAAAGTTTATCCAGCCTATAACTCCAGAGTATGAAGAAGATATAAAAATATTACCAACACACAAGCCACACCCTGAACAAAATAACAAAGAACAATATCATATACATGTGAATCATAACGTGCAACCAGCACAGAAGAAAAATCAGAATAATCATCATCACTACGAACAACCGCAGAGTTATTACTCACCCGAGCCTGGTGTGCATGAAAAATCAAAACGCATCATTGTGAAGGAAGGAACGACAGCTGATGTGCATAAACCAAATAATGAGCTCATGGCAGAAATGGTAAAAAAACAAGAAGAAAGTGAAGAAGATTTCGAAAAAGCCTACAAGGATGCTGCATACGGCTTCCCAGCATACGATATACCTTCCATTGATATCGAAAAGGAGATTTACAATCCTGAGTCATATGGTGGTCGGTATAGCAATGAATATAACATAGAAAAAACTCCACTGCGCCAATATGAGGCGGAGGGTGACGAGTACCCACAATTGACTAGAGCACAATATAAAGATGTCCGGGACAAAGAGACTGACAACTACTATTTAGACTACGCAGTCAGCAGACCTGAAAGTCTCCGAGAGAGACACAACAATAAAGAGGACTACTATCAAAATTATCAAAATCACAAACCAGAAATATATTTTGGCAATGAGGATAAAAATAAGAAACAAAGTGAGAAATATACAGCGGCACCCACATATGGATATTATGGTAAACCACAACAGAAGCAACAGTCATCTAAATATAGAGTGGCGCCACAATCTGAAGGATATAATTATAACAAAGAAGCCCCGAGAGATAATTCTGCCTACGCCTCGCGGCCGCATCAGAGGTATAAAAGCAAAACGCAATTCGTTGAACCCCAGTTCCAGTATGGTTTCGAACCTTTATCACTACCTCGTCTTTTTGACAGCGAGCTGGCCGCTGTGGCCAGTAACAATAACCCAAAGTCAGAGAAGCCAGGATCCAGGAAAAAGATCTACAAAGAAAATTGGTACATAAAAAAATCAAGTAGGTCAGGTAACACAGGAAGTTGATAGGATAGTTAATTTATTTATAATATTAAATCTAATTTTAAGCTTAAGAGTCCATTTACATGTAAAATAAAATGTAAAATCATCTGTACTTATTATTTTATTTCTTGCAATTTATCTTTATTCGTTATGTATTTTTCTTTTAATCAAAATCTTATGCAATAACTTTCTCTGACAATACATAACGTGATACTTACAATAGTAAATATTTTGTAGGAAAAAAAACAAAAAGGCACCTTGCACTTAATCAGACGCAGACACCGTTAAAAATGCCAATCGAATTTATCACGGTGTTGTGACAGTCCGATCGACTCTGTACAAATGATTTAATAAAAACAATTCAATCGGAAACATTCCACAAAAAATGTAATTACACACAATACGTGTCCATTGCCAAAATTTCTATAAAAATTTACGCTTTATTTACACTTTTTATAATTATTGCTTTAAACTTCAAAGTAACAATAAGTGTTGTAAATTAATCGGAACAGATTAGTAAGTGAAATGTAAATAATAAAAATAAATCGATGTTATGATATTTAACTATTAAATATAAGATTATATTTACTTGAAGTGCACGTGAAGGTATAATTATTAATAAATAATTATAACATCATAATTATATTGTTAATAAAGTTCCCTTAGCTTCGCCTCCTACTAAAGAACCTTGGACAACTTTGATTTTTTTTATATATATATAAAGCACCTCCAACTTCAATAATGCTACAATGCCCTTATATAAAAGAAAGGCAATATTCATTTTAAGCCTGTTAATTTTGACAATCGATTGGAAAAGGCACTGTGTAGTTATTTTTGCAAGTTCCTAGCCACTGGTAGCCAGAAGGTAAATGAAAACTAAACCCACAGCAATCCTGTCTCAAGTCATTTAATTAATTAAGATTAATACGCCGTCTAGGCACAGCGGCACAGCACCTATGAGATGAGAGAATTAATTATTTAATTTTCTTGCTCTGGTAACAAGACAAACCGCGGCGTTGAATTCCGCCACTCAAAATGCTATGTTAATATAGACATTAACATAGTATGTAAATGTGAAAATGTTTAACAATAAGTTTCTTCTGTTTATAGCAGAGTCTATATGCGGGAAATAGCTTGAAACTATATTGTTATTATAGTATATTTTGATTAGATTTTATATAGTATATATAATATATATATTGTTTAATGCGATTATAATAAATTAATAAAACAAATCCAGTTGGAGTCAATTATATTATTTAACGGAAAAACGCATAGTAAAAAAGTCGGTGAGAAGTATCGTTGTTAATAAAAAAAAATAAAAAAATATCTTTACCACCTTTATTTAATAATAAATAAAAATCAAATACTGAAGGCTGAATAACTATGCATTTAAATCTATTTTTTAAAATGATTTTAATAACTTGACTAGTTGTAGATAAATTCTCTAA
Source organism: Dione juno (assembly GCA_037127375.1). Taxonomy (NCBI): domain Eukaryota; kingdom Metazoa; phylum Arthropoda; class Insecta; order Lepidoptera; family Nymphalidae; genus Dione; species Dione juno. Next base: position 1,366,932 of record JAXRJS010000023.1, on the reverse strand, counting down.
AATACTTCATACAAAGTATATAATATAGAGAGACTTCACTAATTTTATATACTAATAGTGTAATATAATTTACTACAAATATGTATAAAAATAGATATATTTTTAAATAGTCAATTGACAATTATTAATTAGGTCTGAACGTATGATTTAACATCAGTGGCGGATTTACAAATGGCGGCAAATTTGTAGATTGATAATTTGGCTACCACATAGAAAAGTAAAAGTATTGTATATTTTTTTTCCTTAATAACAAGTTATTTGATTAATTCAGTAGTATATAAAATAATTTTGTAACATTAATCAATAAACTGACAGTTGAAGAGGTATGGCTAGCAATAATAAAATAGAGCTTGACAAAGTGCAAATCCGCCACAGATAAACATAAACAACTTTTGACATCAATGTATATAATTTTCTTATTTAGTTGTTCAATTTTAAATCAACATGGTCATGTTGACCGAATCTTAATATTCTTTGATTTTCTGCTATCTTTGCTTTCTATTATTCTCTGTGTCATTTTCAGATACATTCCTTCTTTGAAACAAACGCAATGTCATTACGACTGTGGCCAATCCAAGAACTAGAGCTACGACAGCTAAAATTAAAGCGGCTAATGGCATCCCTTGTTTGTCGTTAAATAAATCGGCTATTAATGCAACTGGCCTAAGTATTTTGACAACAGGTTCACATCCAGATTCTCTTACATATTTTGCCCAAGTTCTATTAGCGTATGTTAGTTCTCTAGGTTTAACGAATGGTCTTCTTCCCGGTACAGTCTTGTTTGTGATGAGCGATATATTGCGCAGTTGCGCTTCATTGTAGCGGCAATATAGATTTTTCTTTTTCTTATTACCTTTCACCACTATGTCTTTTTCAGCGCTCTTAGCTCCTATAAGAACATCCAGATCTCCCTTTATCATATTCGCCCAGTCCCACATTTCCGCTATTTTGCAGTCACAAATAAATGGATTACCCAATAAGTTAATTGAATATAGTTTAGGATTGTTAACGAACAGTTGTGGGTCTATTGTGGTCAAATTATTGTTACTTAAATTAATTTTTTCCAACATCTCCAATATTTCCAAATAGGCAAGACTTCCTTCTTCTGATCTTATTCTGTTTCCTGCTAGATTAAGTTCTGTCAAGTTTTCGGTATTTTTAAAGGCATCTGGATTAAGTGAGGTTATGTTGCAATTGCTTAAATCTAATACCGTCACTTGAGACAGTTGCTTAGGGAAGAGAGGTCCCGAGGATGGGATCACTAACGGATTTCCTCCTAGTCGGATTTGTCTCAAATCGGTATATGTTAGATTTTTGAAAAATGCATTAGCATTTAACGGTCGCTTTAGACCACATAATTCTAATTCTAAAATAGTCAACTGTGTTAGATTACCGAACAAACCAGCTTCTAATGATAATAAATCGTTGCCAGAAAGTATTAATCTTTTCAATGACGTCATATGAGCGAACGTTTCCGGTCCAATATAAGATAAATTACTGTAGCCCATGTTGAGATACTCTAATTTTTCCAAAGGTGCAAGTAATTTTGTAAATACATTTACTAGTGGATTATGAGATATGTCTAACTCTAACAGGTTTTCGAAGACGTTGAAATTATCAGGGAGATTATGAAGGCCACAGTTACTTAGGAAGAGCTTTTCTAACTTCGGAAGTGGTGCTAACGCTTCCTGTAGATCAGGCGCGAACAAAGGATTCCCGGATAGGTATAAGCTTTTTAGTCTGGTTGCATTTGCAAAAGCATCCCCTGAAATTGGACCTTGTATTTTGCAATTGGATAAATCTAATAGTTCCAAATGGTTTACACTGTTGCCTAAGGTCATGCCCACATCCAAGTCCCGTAGTTCATTTTCAGCTAAAATCAGTGTAACCAAATTAGTGCAATTTGAGAATGTATCTTCTGAAAGAGCAGTGATGCCTGATTTCCTTAAATTTAGATATTCTAGTCTTGCTAGTGGGCCTAGAACTTCCGGCCAGTTTATATTAGAAAACAGATTACCAGCCAATTCAAGGTTCTTCAAATTGATTAACGAAGAAAATATATTTTCCGAAATCATACTAAGTTTACAGTCATTGAGCTTCAACGTCTCGAGACTAGTCAACACGTCGAACGCATTGTCTTCCAATGATTTCAAAGGATTGTTTGATAAGTCCAGCGTTGTTAAGGAGGTTACATTATCGAAAAACTGAGTGTTTATCTCAGAGAGGTTACAATTGCTTATATCTAAGTACTGTAATGTACTCGACATCAAAAATGGCCCTTCCACTATATTCAGCGGATTGTCCTGAAGTTCGACGTTGAGAAGTCCATGGGAATCTCTGAAAATAATTATAAAATTTAATAGGTATTTGTATATACAAAATTTTATTTTTCTTTAAATATTGAAATTAACTAAATGACATCGAAATCGTCGATTCAAATTGCGACATCAGTTTTTATATCATCGAATAGTTTAATTTAAGAATTATTTTAAATAATAATTATTAAATAAATAATTATTTTTAATTTTTAACATAGGTACGCTTTGTTAATGAGTAATACTGTGTTTATTATAAAAAGAGAATAATCTGACATATTATCTGTATTGTATGTGATGAAAGAAGGTAGTTGTGAGCCGTAATCTGGCCAGTAATTGAATTTGCATTCTCTACCGACGATTATCTAATATCGGCCTCACAAGCTACAATTGACGGCGCAACAAGTTCAAAGTAATTTGTTCAATTTGTGGCATTGTGTGGCCGAGGGACGCGCCAGAAACATTGTAAACAGGGCAGGTTTTATCAAGCCGGTTTGAAAAGCTATATTAAAATTGAAAGTATCGGTTAGTAATGTTATTCTGTAACATATAAATATATATTTATATTAATACAACAAAAAAGCGTTCTTAAATCTGACTTACATTGGTTTGGGTGTAATTTACAATATATGTATTTGTAAGTGTCATACAGATAAATTTTATTGTAAACTGAAAATATTGGATATTTTTAACAGTCTTACGAATCATTTACTTTTACAGGATAGGTTGATTGCACTAGGTTATTATGAATTAATTATAACTAATTGCATTATTACTTGACCTAATTGAAGGATTTAGAATAGGGTGTTTGAATCTAATTATTGGCTTGTGAAACCGAAGAGGGGATGTAAATAAGTCTTTAATATTTTTGCGTGTGGAATTTGATCCTACTATAATCGCATACAAAAATATCCTTCGCAATTCCAGAATAATAACGGTAATGGTACCGTAAGAAATAACCAAGCAGTATTTATATTTCCTATTATACAGCTGGTAAGATAAGGTGAACAAGTGAATAGGATGTGACTAATTGACGGAACAAGGCAATTATAAAACGAGATTACATTTTAATTCAATAACTAGCGGCATACTTATGTTTGAGTAAGTCTAGGTCAGTAACTTTTAAACAAATTAAAGAAACCTTAGAAGCCGTTAAAGTAATTTCTTACTCTGAAAATGAGTACTAGTAAGAACACCGAAATTTATATAGGTTTGATTTTAGTCTTTACAAAGCTTCGCAACCAATACGCTGAATAAAACGATCGTTGCGAGATAGGGTCCATATTATTAAATATTTATACATAATATTATTATATTTATAACGTTATTTGCCCATAAACCTCAATAAAATATTAATAAATAATTAATATACTTACAAAAATGCTTCCGGATCGATGTAACTTATATTGTTTCCAGACAAATCGATATCTATCAAGTAATCGAGGCCTTTGAATGCATCTCGCTCTATCCTGGTCAATCGATTATTCGCTATTTGGAGCCTTCTCATCTTTATATCATTTGGAAATGGCTGTAGACTGGTAATGTTGTTCCCGTTCAAATCTAAGATGTAAACACTTAGGCTAAGCTCATCATAAGGTATTTCGGTTAAGTTACTCTCCGAACAATCGGTTACCCAATTGATTCTAAAGTAGTGACAGTCGCATTCGTCTGGGCATTCCAGCTCGAAGCTGTCTCCGTTAAATCCGTAGCAATGTGATGCAACAAGGCAGAGGAGTAACATAGTAATTTTACCCATTTTTTGTTATTTTGTCTGATATTTTGCAGTTTCAGTTTTTAAAAGCTCCCATGTTAGCTGTATCTGAAAATATAAGTGAATATAAAAATATATTTATTAATATAAAAATATAATTTCCTTCTAAATTGCGTTTTTACATTATTATCATAGATATATGAAATTTACGTATCAATTTTTTGTATATATATATATATATATATATATATATATATATATATATATATATATATATATATATATATATATATATATATATATATATATATATATATATATATATATATATATATATATATATATATATATATATTATTTATACGGTTGCACCTCTTAGTAAAAAAAACTAAAATTAAAAATAGGCAGAAAGTAACTCGGGAGATAGGCATTAACTTCTACTAAGTATATATTTATGATAAATGTTTAGATAAACAGTATATACATTATTGTATTTTTTATTGTATTTATTTATTGTATTTAGTTTTTATTTTGGAAGTTTAATATATCTCAGGATTACAGCTGAGTACCTCTGATAAGACTTCCCGCGAGAAATGCAAAAACAGCTTTATTTAACTTTTAATCGATTCAAACACTGGATAATTCTTTAGATTAGCACATACAGATATAATCGGCAACGTGCTACACTAGTTAGCTGCTAGATTAGATCTACTATGCTAATTACAAACAGCAAACAATAACACGGCCTTTAGTAAACAGATTGTATCAAGATGTCCAGGATCTATTAATGTTTATGTCCATGTGGAATTGTTATCATTTTTAATATACCTATATATATAAGCGAACTAGAGTTTTGTATTATGAAATAGCTAGAAGTAAATATATTTAAATATATTGGTCTAGTAGATTTCGATTATTGATTCTAAATAATCTATTCTTTTTTCTTTTTTTTTTTCTTAAAATTAAAAAAAAAATAGCCTATTATAGTAATAATGTTATTAACAAATCTTTATCAATAACGTAGTTAAAGCTACGTAGTTACTTTAAATTGAACACAAACACGAGTAAGATTCAAAATAGAATAAAAAGGTCTCCAGTGGTAATAATCTGACAATAGCAGTAATGGCCGTCATCCTGCTGACCGCTGCCGACCGTTTCCCGCCAGAATTTTCCAGAAGCGTCGTTTTGTGATTAGGTCACGCATAATAACGCTCTCACTTTATCAGTAATCCGAAAACGATTATTGAATGTCACGAACGATAATGTGATATTTTGTTTTAATAATAAATAATATTTCGAAGGTTTGACAAAATAGGTTAGCACCTAGGTTAGTATACTTGGTCGAGTTAGCAACTCAAAATAACAGGACTCGAAAACGTAATAATATAACTATTTACCCAACAAAATAATAATCTACACATATAAATAATATTGAAGAGTCTGTCTGCATATAATATTAAACACGTTTACAAAAAAGAATGTTTGTGTGTCCGAGCTAAGCTCCGCAACAAGTGAATCTATTTTTGTAGGACTTATTCTCGAATTCGGGAGGGTAACGTGCCTGCTATATTTGTTTTATAAAATCTTTGATACGATTGATACATTTACAATTGTGGGCATTTTGTTATAAAACAATATTCAGTATACTTATTTTTTTACAAAGTATGTAGTTAATCTAAAGAGAATCAATTACTTCCGCCGCAGCCTTATATTTTAGAGAAAAAAAATTCCAATTTTGTTCATAGTCTGCTGAATTTGGCAAGTAGGTACTTTTATTTTCAGGTTTCCGTACCCAATGTCACCCACATTGTTACAAAGAATCTGTCAGTCCGTCCGTTTGCCCTTTATCCGGGTGACACACCAGGCTCTATCTTATAAACTGTGATAGTTAAAAAGTTGAAATTTTCAGAGGTGATATATTGCCACTATAATAACAAATACTAAAAACATAATAAAATTGATATATAAGTAAGGATATAACACACACTTTTTTGCCGTTTGTATAGATAGTACGGAACACTTCGTGTGCGAGTCCGCTCGCACTTGGCCGGTTTTATTGCATTCGCATGGGTTATACATTAATGTTTGCATGTAACTTGGGTTCATATAAGATTTACGATACTGATTTTTCGTCCACGTACATTCGATTCAAGAGGTGGAATAAAGAAATAGTCTAAATATCAACCTGACCAGAAACCGTGTACTACCTCTGTCAAATTTCACTACAACGGACACGAGAATATCCATGAAAATTTTCCATTTAACCAGCTATAATTTGGCCTTATTTAAAAAAAATATATAATTATAAAATCTCACATTAGTACATAACATTTACAGCATTTGAAAAAAAGCTTACGCTATAATATTTTAACGTACGCGTGTTGTCTACATACAGTCTATAGACTACTACAGATAATATACTCTCAATACGCCACTCCCTATTCTATCAGAGCAGTCCATCGATTGCACTGGCCTTGGCTGTCTTGTAGTATGTAATGCAATTGTTAACGTATTGTATGTGAATAAAGGACAAATCTGTAGATTGTATAGGTTAGTATTGACCGATAGTATGTATTAAATACATTTTGATGGTTTCGTACCTCAAAACAAAAAAAAACGGAAGCTTATTCATTTCATTTCATAGTGTTGTTCCTCTGTCGAGACCGTTTTGTCAAAATAGTGTGGAGTAACAAGTCCCTTGGGGCTATGTGTCCGTGAATTTAAGTTTGTCAACTTTAATATTTTGTGAAATTGGTATGGAACCGCCGGTGCGCGAATACGACTCGCACTTGACCAACATTTCTTTTCTTCACAATTTTTCCCACTTAACCCCGGTTCATTTTTTGAGTAATTTCAAGACATTGCGAGTTTAATGATGGAACTTAACCCCGCACTTTATTTACAAAAGGGAGAAATTACAACCAAAATAACCAAAGCAAATAAGTAAACTTAGCGGAGATAAATATAGAACTTAGAACTCAGTCGCTTACAGTGAAATACTGCTATAGGCTCACGATGAGCACGAGTTCAGTGAGATTTGATAAAATTAGTTATTATGTTAATTAATTGTATAACGGAATGCAACGGAAGAACAAGGAAACTAATTGTGGTCAGCATTATTTATAAATTATGATGAAGTATCTAATATGCATACATACCATATACCAACGTTCAAAAAAATATATAAATGTTATAATAAGATCTTTTCTACTTGCTTGGTATTCAAAAATTTATAATTTATAAAATAGTTTTTATTGTATTTATTGACTTTAGTAATTAATATCTAGATTCTGTGGTTGTGACCATATTACCATTATCTGTGATGATAGTAACTTTAGCTTTGAAATTGTAGATTTTAAGTCGTAATCATTAGATTTCACCAAAGAATATCGTTCATACAAACAAGGCTGTATACAAAATATTAAATTTTTGACCGAAAAATAATTTTTTACCTATTTTTTCTAGTATTGTCACAAAAATACGTTGTTTGTGCAATTTCAGTTGAAATGTTTTGTAAATTACTTATAAAATTTTATTTATTTCATAAACTAAACTGTTTTTATTTGAAGTCTGTTAACAAAATTTTAAAAACAGAAATTTCGTAAACGATTATAGTATCTCACTTTGTTCATTTATCGAATAAAAAGTATCAATAAGTAAACTTTAAATAATAATTCTACATTAATATATATACATATATATATATATATATATATATATATATATATATATATATATATATATATATATATATATATATATATATATATATATATATATATATATATATATATATATATATATATATATATATATATATATATATATATATATATATACATATATATATATATATATATATATATATATATATATATATATATATATATATATATATATATATATATATATATATATATATATATATATATATATATATATATATATATATATATATATATCCATCCATCAAATATCAACTAAAATGTCATCTACAGAAAATGTTTACGTATTTGCATTTTATGAGGTTTGTTCCACCGCTCTTCATATAATATTACAAAAACGGGCAAACGTTAGAAAGTTCACTAAATTATTGAAACCAGGATCTTCTGGCTCCATCATTCTGTGACTTCTTGGAAAATACATTTACTTTAAGCTCATACAGTTACAGTTTCCTGAAAAAATATTCATCTCAAGATTTTTTTAATTTGTTTACTCAGTTGTGTGTTGGTAGCACAGCAGGTATATCTGTAATAATATTTTGCTTGTCCATAAAAACATTCAAAATTATTTAAAAGACAGTGATAGACACGGTATAAATACACCAAATACGGGGTACAATTAGACTCCTCCTAAAACTAGTTTTCGCCTTCAAAAGGTTGACCGTTGGTGACTTGTGTAGTGACAGAACTCAATGCCACGTTATGTCTTGGTACCAGGGAGGGAAAATGAAAATAACTTGTATATAATCGATACTCTCCACCGTGTTTACAGTAAGACGCTTCGCCACTACGCCACGTTTCAATATCAACAGGAAATCTATAGGAAAATCAGCAACAATGATATTTCAGAATATAGTTTAAATATTCTTTTGTTAAAATACTTAGCGAAATTGCTCTTTAAATAATGTAGCATAACTAGTTTCTAACTCGCAAAATAAATTAAATTGACCACGCGCGAAACATGAGCTCCTGTAAGTGTTTCCACGTGATGCTTGATGATCACTTGCAATGTAAGGAAAATATATTTTGTAAGTCGGTTTAGTAGTTTATAAAAAAACCCATAAATAGAAAAATCTATGGCGGTATCATTTACGTGATACAATCGTAATAATAAAGTGCGTCACGTAAGGAAATTGTACTGACAATTTCCTCATAATTTCCTTATGTTACGCAATTATAATACAACCAGTGCCGTCTTGGGACATGTCTTATTTAGAATAATAAACTATTTCATGACCCCTTGCATACGGGGACCTCGTGAGGTCAGGGGCCTTGGGCAGGGGCCTTCGGCAGGGGCCCCCGCCTGCTCTTATAGTAAATACGAAATGAATAAAACTGGTTATTATTGGAATGTATTCTATTAGGTACATTTAAAAACTTTTAAAGTACCAAACACTTTTTTATTCTGTTTTGTTTAGTTTAAATAAAATATAATGAATTCGTTAAATAAATATCTATAAGTATATCTAGAGATTTCAATATTTGTAAATTATAACAAATTTATTGAATTAGTTGAGATCCTTGCCCACCTCGCAATAAAACCAGTACCAATAGATAGAATAAATTTCATTTTTATTTTATTTACTGAACAGAATCTTTTTGATGAATTTAACTTTTTAAATGTTCATTAAAAGACAAACAGACTTAAAAAAAATTACAGCAATTTTTAATATGAATTTTTCACCTACGATTTCTCGATTCACATTGGAAAATATAAGTATTAATTAATGTTTAAAGTAAAACACTAAGCGAGGACAAATTGAAGAGACAGGTAAGTCCTGCGTTGAAATAATTAAAATAATTAATGTTAATACGCTACCTGCATTGTTTACAACCAACCATTACAAACATTTAATAAAATACAGATAAAAAAATTAAATTGTGTGATTTCAAAAAGTATAGAAAAGTTTAATTTCGATAGTTGGTAATTTTCTGATTGTTACATATATAAAGACTTACATGAGATTACACAGCGACGTGTAAACCACTTGCTCGGTGACTCCGGACTGAAGTTCTGAGGCAGGAGTGACGTAACGTATACTTTATTATTGATGTATGAAGGGCTTATTTTAGGTTCTTTTTTATTACAGGTACAGAATAATAAATATTATAATATTAATAGTCTTGGAAGTAAATAACATATAGAAAAAGTATTAAAATTTAAAAAGCAGGGCGCTTAGGTATATTTTGTCCACTTTAGACGCAAAGTGAACAACGATACCCTCATTATACAAGCTACTCTCTTATTTACCTATAAGCCTTGCATTAGCCATTATTTGTTTTCAGTTCATTCTTTAGTTATAGCGTTTGAGCAAGCAATTTCTTTTGTATCCTCATGCATTTATTAGGGCAATATTAAGTGCGTGAAATTTGGCATGTCCCAATTGAGTTGCTATAATTTGATATAAATCATTATTAGTTATAATAACTTTACATAACAAATGAAAAAAAGTTGTTATAGTAAATAAAAATCACATTACGCTTATGCTTTTAAATAAGGATGCAGATAATAACATAATTTTTAAATAGCAATAAAATATTACAACATTGTTTAATGAATGGGTAAATTAATTGAAAAACATGTTTTTAGGGCTTCGTATCTCAAAAAAAAACGAAACACAACCGGATCACTTTGTTGTCCACCTGTCTGTCTGTCTGTCTAGACTATTTTCCGGAAGTCACTTTGAAGAATTAAGGTGAAATTAATATCAAATGTCCAAGTCAAATGTCCAAGGTGACATCTTGGAGTACAGAAAAAATCAAAGTTATAAATCAACGCAATCAAAAAATATAAGCATTTATGCCTAATTATTTTGCATTTTGTATGAAAATCGCCGCGTAATCAACCTACAGGGTAATTCCCGTCGTCCTAAAGTTATGAAATTTGGCAACAAAGAACTTATTATTTATTATTATTACTTTAACTTATAGTACAATCAAAGGTTTAAATTCCAGGTATAAGTATATTCCAGAAAATAAAACCATTACAAACTTAAACTGTGGTTCATGTGAATGATTGCATATGATCGCAAACTAAAACTTGTCGACTCTTATTAGTTGTATTTCATTAACCTAGACTCAAATTTGATAATTTACAAGTTTAACGTAGAAATAAACCATGAAAAACTTATATGTCTAGTTAATTTCAGACAAATTACGACGGCAAATTTAAGTTTGTTTCGTAAATAAATGTTTTCCTCAGCGGAATACCTACAATTTTGAAATAGGTATGGAATCCACGGTGCGCAAATATTACACACGTTTGACTGATATTTTTTAATAATAACCTAAACTAAGAATAAAAAATATTGGTCAGTGCGAATGGTATTCGCGCACCAAGAGTTCCGTAATAATTTCATGATTGTAGGTCAACGATAAATACATATATACCTAAACATTTCCTATTTTTCGATTGTTTGTTTGGTGTGTATTATAAGTTCTAACTTATTGATTGTAATTTTGATAGATAATGATCTTGACGGACAGACAGACACACAGACAGCAGACAGGCAGACAGATGGCAGATGGATAACAATGGGACCGTATATGGGTTCCGGTAACAAGGATATATTGTCATATTTTGTCGGATATAAAACGTTATATCTATAGAGTTTCTGTTATTTGATAAATTTATTATAATGCTAGGAAATTAGTGTCATTGATTTCAAAACAACAATCATTAAGAATTAAAATCGATTATTTAAATCGATATCTCGTAGAAATGTCAAATTATGTCAAAGTCATCAAAAATAAATGACAATCGAAAGGACGTTCGTGTAAACATTTGTTTTTAGTATAATATACAATATACCTAACAAATATAATTATTTAAATCATGTCTCAAAGTAATACGGATGATGAATCCTTAAAAACAATATTTGACCAAGCAATGAAATTGTTTGATAAAATTGAAAATGGTAAAGAAGCTACAAATAGCGAACCGGTGCAGGTAAGTTTTATTTAATATTGTGTAAATTGTACAATGGAATAAATGATATTGTCAAATAATATTTACTAAGGCCAAGGCAACGCCAAACTAAGGCCTCTAACTTCTAATGTTTCGTGATCAAGGTATTCCCTACTTTACAGAGGTGTTTCTGACACAATTATATCTTTCAAAAGCGATATATTAACTGATTATGAACCTACCTACATTTAAATGAATAAATTAAATGATTTATTCATTTAAATGTAGACTGAGTAAATTAATTTAATTAAAATACGTGTTGTATTTTATTGTATTGTAATTTTAAGCTTTGTTTTTATTGATACACTATTTTAAATAGTCAATTATAATGGTTATGTGAAATGGGACAAAGAAGTATTTTTTTGTAAACTATATTAAATATTTGTACAAGTTATTTTAGAACATGTAAATACACTGCTATCTTTAATATAACAATTTTAATTTCAGTTAAGCATAAAATCTGCTATTTCAAAGTTTGAAAAAGCTACAAATCTGGTGTCTCTATCTGGAATGTTTAGTAGGAATGAAAGCTTAGAAGAGCTTCCAACAGAAACTTTACAGTATCTTCTACTGCCAGCATTGCTTGGCACACTTAGTTTGAAACTGTGCAACCAACCCAGAAAGAATATCATTGATGTTGCTGAAATATATTTTAGGTAAGATTTTCAACATTGGTATAAAAAATCATAAGGCATTGTGTTACATGAGAATATTGGGATCTTTTGTATATATATAAGAGATGGCAACTGGCGAGTAAACAGAGATCTGGTTATAGTTGCTGGTGCACAGGCTGTAGACAAAATACCCCTATTTAACATCATAAACACTTAACAGGATCAAACTATCATCATTTAGTTAGAGATCATAATAGTGTTTATACTTCAAAATTATTATATATTTTTAAGTGAAAATTTAATTGAATTATGTAATATTTATAATATTTCAATTGTATGTGAACTTTACATTTTATATATTATGCTTACTTTATTAATAAAAGTAAATAAATAATAGCATTCCATGAATTAATTGTGCAGAAGCCAGGGTGATGGTGACTTTGCATTAGAAAGTTTAATTTTGTAATTGTTTTTCGCATTGCAGAGATTTCTTACAAAGGTGCAAAGATTATGGTGTTACAGATGTAGAGGTGCCGCAGACTAGCAATAGTGATGTATCTACTAGATCACAGACTGAACAGGCTAAAATTGCAGCCATGGTAAGTATATAAAAAATAAAAAAATATTTAATTATACATGTTCACAGTTGCTCTTTGTGTAATTAAAGAAATGTGCATGTGTTAATTATAATAAGTGACAGAATTTAAAGACATGCATGGTCGATGAATTATAATTTATGAAACATTACAGTTTTTCAATAAAACCTATTTCTATTCTATCCTATATATATAAATAATGATTATTTTTTCTATTGTGGTATAAACTTCTTGTTAAAATTTTGTGTAAAAAAATTGTTTTAATTTTGTTGTTAAAATAATGAAGATATGTTTCGGTAGTGAAATATGTACTTAAAATATTATTATAATACAATAATTTCACTGAAATAGAGTGAAAGTGGAGTGTATACAATTATTTAACACTTGACATAGTTTAAAATTGCTTGACAAAAGGGAAAATATGATGTTCAGAATCTTCTTGTTTCTTCAGAATCTTCATTTTGTTTATAAAACTATTGACAGTTTTTATAATATTATTTATGACACGTATACATAAATTATTTAACAAAAAAAAATAAGATCGTATCTTCTTATTTTGAATATAATTATTTGACTTTGACTTATTAATAAACAAAGTTATTAATAGCAAACATTATATATATTTTTATCCTTAAGGAATATATTTTTTTTATAACTACTGTATTATTTTCCAGGTCTCATCCCGAGAAGCTAAGATCAAAAGGTACAAGGAACTGAAAGAATTGAAAGACAAGCTATCAACTCTGTCTCAGGCCATGTCCGCACCCACTGTGGATGATGAGACCAAGCGACAGTATTTCACAACTTTACTATCAAACTATGTGAACCAAGCCTTAGATGAGCTAGCGAGTATTGAACAGGAGAAACCTATTTTGGAATATATGGCGAAACGCGCTGGAGGTTCGTTATCTGTACATATATATGTTAATGTGAAGAAAAAATGTATTTCATATATAACATACATATATAACATTTTAGAGGTTTCGGAAGAATGAAAAAACGGAACCCTTATAGGATCACTTTGTCCGTCTGTCTGTCTGTCCGTTTGTCAAGACCATTTTCTCGAAATTCCGCGGTGGTATAAGTTGAAATTAATGTCAAATATGCACATCTGTAGTCACTTGGAACACATTGGAAAATATCAAGAGACAGCCTAATCATAAGATAGGAGCGTTTATGCTTAATTTTTATCGCATTTGTATAGTTGATAGTTGTTGACCTAGAGCTTTTTTTTGTAAATTTTGTAATAAGATAGAATATCATATAGATACCCTACAATCAAGAAATTGTTACGAAACCTTAACGCGACTAATAGGTGTTTTTATTAGCTTCACGCTGTATCTCGCACATAGCGGGTTAGGCAGAGGGTACCATAGGCTGAAGGAACCTAGTGTTAAGACACTCCGTTCCCCACTTTCCGCTATTCGAGACATTGCGTGTTGAGTGGCGGAACTCAACGCAGCGCTTTGTCTTGTTGCCAGAGCGAAGAAAATGAAAATGATTTCATTCTCATCCCCCATGGTAATCGAACCCTTATACCGTCGCGTGTACAGGCAGACGCTGTGCCACTGCGCCACTACGACTCGCACTTGACCGATTTTTGTAAATTAATATTTAAGTAGCATTTTAATTGCTAATGCGTTTGTCGTGATCAAACCAAACAACACGGAGTCAACACTAAGAACATATATTTTAACAAATTTAATAATAAATACTATTTTAACTAGAAAAATAAAGGAGCCTGACATCAAATAAAAGCAATGAAATAATAATTTGTCTTTGTTTAAATTAACGTAAATCTTAGCTAAAATCTAAAAGAGCTTTAAGGTAGAAAGAACAATTAAAAATTATAGGATATATTTACACAGATAGTATAGTGCTATACTCGTATATTGTAATTGTATCGTATAGATAAAGATGAAGCTGATTTATCACATTTAAATAATGTTTTTCCAAAAAATTCAATTTGGCAACTCTCATAAATAACTAGACTATCCTTAATAGTTAAGTAATTATTATTATTAATAAGTAAAAAAAATAAAATAAGAAAAAGTAAAAAAATAAATAAAATAAAATAAAATGAGTTGACAAGAGCCGCGGCTGACGTGCCTGTGCTGTGCGATGTCCCCAGAGCCCAAGCCCGCGCACAGAGAGCGCGCGCCGCTGCGGCCCGTCATCATCGCGCGCGACGCCGTGCAGAAGGCGGTGTTCGGCGCCGGGTACCCCGCCCTGCCCACCTACACCGTCGAGGAGTTCTACGACAAGCGCGTCCGGGACGGCCTGTGAGTCACACATATGTACTAGCTGGCAATATGGACTGTCCGACGGCTTCTGAGATTGTTGTTTACAAGCAAACCGACTCTTCTACAGAATCATGAGCTTATATAAATAGCATTATTCCAGATTCCCCGCCGCCGGTACGAACATACCTCACGCCACAATACAAAATGCCGATGCGGATGCGGATGAAGATGAAGATGTAAGAAAAGTAAGTTATTCGTTTGATATCTTTAAAAGTGTTATTATTCCTTAAAAACAAAAATATTTGCAGGAAACGTGTAAAAATTCGGATATAAGGATAATTTCTAGTATAATTTATGTTTTTGGCAAAGTTTCTTATTAGATATAGTATGAACACTGAACGGTCGTCAATTTGAACTGATTTTGTTCCACCCCGCAGGTATTAGACCCACAACCATCGATTGCAGTCAAAAAGTGACGTCTAGCGCTATACGTGAAGTTGTCAATTATTAAAAAAAATAATATATATCAATAGGTTATATTTAGTTGAAGATTTTTTTTACTTTTAAAGACAATTTTGATAAAATATGTTATAATTGTTTTCTTCTTCTTCTTGGCATTAGTCCCGGCTTTTGCCATGGTCTGCCTTCCGACTGAGCCTACTCCACTTTGCACGGTCTTTAACATCCTCAGTGGAAAATTATTGGCTCTCATGTCTTGTGTCACGACATCCAGCCATCGCTTCCTTGGGCGTCCGGGTGGTCTAACTCCAGGGACAGACATGTCAAGGCACTTCCTTCCGACATAGTTCTCAGATCGGCGCATAACGTGGCCATACCATCTCAGGCGACGCTCTTGGAGCTTATCCACTACGTCACGGACCCCAAGACTGCCTCGAATGAATGTGTTGCGTATGCGGTCGGACCGTGTCACGCCACACATCCATCTCAGCATCTTCATCTCCGTGACGTGAAGCTCCTGAGTGTGCCGAGATAATGTTGGCCAACATTCGCTGCCGTATATAAGAACAGGTCGGATAATGCTCTTGTATATCAGTCCCTTGAGCTTGGGCGGTATTCTGCTATCGCAGACCACACCAGTGACCTCCCGCCATTTGGCCCAGGCAGCGTTTATACGGGCATGGATGTCGTGGTCGATGCCTCCAGACTCATGCATAACGGCTCCAAGGTACCTGACCTTCTCCGACTTAACGGCTGGCTCAGGCCCGATATGGATGGTGCTCGAGTCCGGGCTCCCACAAGCCATGTACTCGGTCTTCGACACATTCAGTTTGAGACCACCGTTTTCAAGCGCACCCTTCCAGGCGTTCACTTTACGCTCCAGCATCAGTCGGTTCTCATCGATGAGTACTATGTCATCGGCATACATCATCAGCCACGGAGGCTGGCATTGGATGTCAGCCGAGACAGTATCCAGCACTACATTGAATAAGAACGGACTAAGAGCTGAGCCCTGGTGAACCCTTACTGTAATCGGGAAGGGCTTGGTGTCGCCAACAGCGGTCCTAACCACTGAAGCGGAGTCGTTGTACATATCTCTGATAACCTCAATATAGGCTTCAGGGATCCCCTTGGATCGCAATGCCCACCAGATACACTGACGTGGCACACAGTCAAAGGCCTTCTGCAGGTCCAAAAAGGCCACATGCAGAGCTCTCCTTTTTTCCCTGTAAGCCTCCATAAAAGTTCTGAGGGCAAAAATGGCATCCATAGTGCCTGATCCTGGTTGAAACCCATACTGAGACTCAGAGACAGTACATTCTTGGCGGAGCCTGAGGCCGATCATGCGCTCGAAGAGCTTCATGGTGTGGCTCATAATCTTAATGCCCCTATAACTACCGCAATCTTGAACACTGCCCCTTCCTTTGTAAATAGGGATAATAAAGCTCTGCCGCCACTGATGTGGCATCTTTCCAGTATTCAAGATACGGTTAAACAGGTCAGTAAGTATAAGCACACCAAGAGAGCCCAACGATTTCCACGCCTCGATTGGGATGTCGTCAGGTCCTACCGCTTTTTCCGTTCTTCATGCGTCGAAGACAATTACGAGTTTCGTCACGGGTTATTGGAGCAACAAGTCCGAGGTTAGGAGATAATTCAGGAGGAAGACTACAAGACTGCTGAGTGTTCAGCAGCTCCTTAAAGTAGCTTCTCCATCTCTCCTTCACAGAGGCATGACTACAAAGCAACGTGCCCCGAGAATCTCTGACGCAAAGACATTTTGTAATATTCTGCGTCGCTTTATCTCGAGCACGAGCCAGTTTGTATATGAGCTTCTGCCCCTCCACAGTTTCAAGTTTATCGTACAATGGCGACAACTTTCTCTGCGGGCTCTGGCTACAGCTCTTTTGCTGGCCCGTTTCGCTGCAATGTACTCCAGTCTGTCTTCAGGAGAGTTGGAATGCTGCCACTCTTTAAACGCAGCCTTCTTTTCCTGAATCACCCCCTGCACCTGGTCATTCCACCACCATGTCTCCCTGTCGATGACACGCCCACCCATAGTAACACCAAGAACTCGCTTGCCCGCCGCAATGATTGCTGAATGAGCTCGATCCCATGCAGTCTGAGCGGTCTCGGTGTTAGTCAGTAGATTCTGACTCTCCACCTCCGCCAAGAAGTCGGTCTGCATCGGCCCATTCAACAACCACCACTTAAGTCTAGGCTTGCGTTTCTCGGCTACTTTCTTTTTCGGGGTAACATTATAGTCCATGACAAGGAGGCGATGTTGGGCCGTCAGGCTTTCGCCGGGAATGACCTTACAGTTGGTCACCCTGCATGTATGACACCGTCTAGTCAGCAAATAATCAATTTGAGTTGAGTGGGACCCGTTCTTATACGTTATAAGGTGCTGAGGTTTCTTCTGGAAGAAAGTGTTCACGATGGCCAGATCAGACGCAATGCAGGTTCTTAGAATATTTTCTCCCTCTGCATTGCGAAGACCATATCCAAAACCCCCGTGAACACGTTCATACACCTCAGCGACCCTACCCACGTGACCGTTCAAGTCCCCCCAACTAAGATTGCTTCGGTAGACGGTATAGCGAGTAGGACCTCTTCACACTGCTCCCAGAAAGTCTCCTTTTCAGCCGCGCTACAACCCGCCTGGGGAGCATAAGCACTGATTAAGCTTGTGATTACGCCCTCGATCAGTACCTTTACCCGCATCAAGCGGTCGCAGCGACGGTCAACTTCAAGAAGCCCATTCTGAAGCTCTTCAGAAAGCGCTACCGCTACACCGTTTTTGCCCGTAGGTGACCCAGTGTATATAAGGCGGTAACCCTGCCCGATGTTACGAGACTTATTGCCCTTCCAGCGAGTTTCCTGAATGAAAGCACACTGGACCCGACGTCTCATGAGTACATCTGCGAGTTCTCTGCATCGTCCGGTTAGAGAGCCAATATTCCATGTTGCAAAGCGGAGTTTCCGTCTGGGTACTGACGTCGTTAGCCGTGCCCGTACTTGACACGGTAGCCCTTGCCCACTTATCGCAGGTGTAGGGCGATGTGCCTGCGCGTCGTTTAACGGCGACGCCCTAGCCATACCCAGCTTTTTTCTAAATCGTTCCATACTAGTGGCGAAGTGGTTTTTAGTGGAGCGATTGCCATCTGACCTCCAAACCCATTACTGGGAGAAACCAAGAAAGGAAAGGGAATAAAAGGCAGAAAGACTTGGAGTATAGGGGAGGGACACCACTTACATGGATTGGATAGGGTTATGAAAGTGGTGGCTCGAGGCCCCGGGGTCGCGTACCCGTATGCCGAAAACCAAATATCGGACAGATAATTGGCTAGACACCCTCTGAGGCCATATGTAAAAAAATTAATATAATACAAATATGTAATTATTATATTATATTTAATTTTATTTATAATTGTTTCAGGAACGTCAAGAGGAAGAGGACGACCCTGAGGAGTTGGCGAGAAAACGCAACATGGACGAGTACAAAGACGACCACCGCAGGGGGTGGGGCAACCGATACAACAGGAGTTGAAAGCATTATTTTAATATGTACTGTAATAGCATGTTTCATTTAAAACGTTTATAATAAACCCTTTAAGCTTTCATGGTTTTTTATTTGCTTAAGAAATCGTTTTTGTAGGATTAGCTTACATGTAGTACTATTAAAATTATATTTGTACGTATTGTGTTAATGTCTACGAAAGTCGTCGTGATGGAAGATTATTATATATATATATATATATATATATATATATATATATATATATATATATATATATATATATATATATATATATATATATATATATATATATATATATATATATATATATATATATATATATATATATATATATATATATATATAGATATATATATCTATATATATATATATATATATATATATATATATATATATATATATATATATATATATAATTTTTCAATAATATATATATATATATATATATATATATAGATAAAGTACATTAAATTTACGTCTATAAACGTTGCTTATAAAGTACATGGAATCAATAAATAAAACATTACCCACACTACCATAGTATTAAATACACATATAACTTTTGTATAAAGTGACATACACGTTGCTATGGCAACGCGTATGTCACACGTCAACGGGTCCTCTAGTTAGTATAGATATATAATAGATATATAAGGCCACCTTAGCAAAAATTGTTAAAGAAACAAACAAACATAAAAATTTGAACGCAGCGGCATTTGAACCCGCGTCTCAAGAAAATCGTCCAAGCGTTAAGCCATTGAAATTATTTCTTTATGCATTTTTCTATTCTTAGTGTGGATTTTAAAAAAAAAAAAATATTGAGCAAAAGTTGTTCAGTTTTAATTGATAAATAGAAATATTTAAAAAAGGCCATCGTGGCATAGTAGACGCTGCCCGTTTGACTGTCATTGCGATAATTATGAGTTCGAATTCCAATGAGGCGTATGATTGTGTCGCGATTGATTTATTATCCCGTTTCGGTAAGATGCGTAGCGTTACCCACTCAACACATAATGTCTCGGATTTCGATAAAAACCTGATAACGAAGCAAGCCACTTTATACACTATAGACTAACCTAGTATTGTGGCACAAGGTTATTTTTGTCTAACTGCAGCAAGTTTTAATGATAACAAGTGGTAAATAAAAGTAGCATGGCAAGGGTCATAAGGATTATGACCCTTGCCATGCTACTTATGATGATGCTGATATTATATTTTCATGGAAAACGAAGGCGGGCAGCATCTAGTTCTTAACAAATGTTATAAAACAAACAAAACATGTGTCTGAGGTTGAGCGAGCGTTTATATGGAACGCAGACTTAACACTAAGTCTTCTCTCTCCTTTTATCGTATACCTCTTTGATAAGCGCGTAGTATAATAAAGTGGAAGGCAGGCTGCTATATTTAGAGTTTCTTAATCTAAATACGCAGTAACCTACTTCATACTATATTCTCCTTTTTCATTCATCGTTTACTTATCACTTACATTATAATATAGTGTACCTATACTATATTATAAAGTAAGTGATAAGTAGTAGTTGTGGTGTAGTACCTAGTAGTGAGGTAGTACCTGCTACCCCATTGAGAATAGAGATAGGATAGTACCGTCTTAGAAGACGTCGGGGTCTTTGTCTCGTGAATTTGGGGTCCAATTGGTAATAACTAACAATCGAGGCCCCCTCTAAAATCGGGGGACTTAGATATGGGCTCCTAATTATGTATAATAACGGCTAATTGAGTTAGATATGGGTCTCTTAAATTTTATTTATTTTAAATAAATTTAAAAAATTGAAAAGTATTTATGTTTTTTAAATGGAATTCTATTTTTACATTTAAAACATTATTTTACAGACTGTAGACAAATTGAAGGCATTCATAAATAAACTGAAGTTAAAGGGGACATACGTATATATATATATAAACTGTCTAATGATTTAATAATGATGTAAATATTTTTTATTGACTTTCTCTATCAATAAACAGATTCACTTTCCCTATAGTGATAGCTATCTTGATTAAAATCGTCACTTCCTTTTGTCAGATTACTGCGTGCGCTTGTAATGTGTATCAAAAAACCTAATCTCTTAGAAATGCTTAGGTACTTCTATACCTATTGGCTATTACCTAGCCTATAACCTACCTATACCTACTACCGGTGACTAGGATACCATTGTGGAGATATGGTAAAGGATTTTATTTATTTGTAGTTGAACTCGCGATTCGATTAGGACCCACTTCCAAGACAAATCTGCGGTGTTAAGTTGTCTCAAACTGAAACGGAAAATGGAGAGAGTGATACACACACACACATACGAGAAGAGTGATATGTCGAAAAAGTAAACAATTTCGAACTATGTTTAGTGACATTGCAAATTGACCAATGAAATATTTAAAAAAACAATTTTTAATTCTTATTTACAATAAAAATTTCAGCCAGATAGTTCTTCATCTACAGCGGATGGCGTCGAGATTTCTTCCTGTAAATTAACATATACAGTGACGTATTTTAATTATTACAATTAAAACAAAAAAAAATAAAAAAAAACCACAAGCAAAGTCACAGAAAAACTACACAGGTAAAAAATACGTAACTTTAAGTAATGATTGACATAATAAACAGAATTATACCTACAGGCTCATTGTTACGCGACGACTTTCTCCCCCTCGCCCGCGGCCGCGGCTGGAATGGAAAGTATCGATAGGACGCCGTCTTTTACGTGACATGTAAAAAAAGCTTTATATATATACATTACATATACAAGGGGCCTCGTTATTACGTAATTCAACTTATATTCACAAAAAAATACTCCGTAATGATGCAGCCAATGGTGTGACTGGCATTTCTCATTCCGTGTAAGCCTCGGAAGTACTTTGATCTCAGCAAGTATACAAAGACTTGGTCCCGCTTCGCTGCGTATATAATATATGCTTATTATTCCATATGAAGTTTATAATTTATTAAGACGCTGAATTTGATTATTAAAAATTATATTTACCTACAAAATTATACTGCAAATTAATTTTTCAGTATATTAACGGAAATTACGTTTGTTAACGAAAATTATATATGTTTATATATTATTAATAAATATATTACGTGCAATAGTATATTAAACACCCTTGATCCATTTAAAAGCAGACATTAGCTGTCAATTAAACCTGTTGCGATGTAGGGCGAAGAGAGCTTGTAAGTTCCTCGTGAATGGGAAGTGCGACGCGGAAACGGTAGACCTTTTTGTTTAGTGCAAGATTATTCGAATTGGATATGGTATAGCTTTATTTAGTTTTATTAATTGTGAATTTATTTATTTATGATAAAACATCTCATCGGCTGACCAGTGGACTAGACAAAGATCATTTGGCAGTGTTGGTTCTTTTAGTTTGATTTTTTGTCTCCTATGAAAATATTAAAACTGACTGATTGTAAATTTTTTTTTTTAATTTTTCCCTCAAAACATGAGAGCCCTTTAAGAAAATTTCGGTGTCGGTTTTGGCCGAAAATGAGAGCGTTGCCGAAATTCGGTTTCGGTTTCGGTCGTAAAAATCAGTTTTGGTAGGACACTACTTATCTAATATGTAAGCCATCAATTAAATAAAGTATTCAATATTTTTTTTTAGGAGCTACGTCGACCCATTCTCATTGATCACACAAAAAAAATCGACATACCTAAGTAATAGAGACATATCAATAGAGACATCTCTATTGCAGCAAAATATTAAGAAGACATAAAAATCTAAAGGTTCCGGGATTTGAACCCACGCTCTAGCCAAAGAAGCCTTACTTTCTTACTAAGCTACGTCGAAATTCTTATACGTCTAATATAAATTACTTTTTGGTAGCATTCGCTTTTACATACAATAATACCAACATCAACATTTATAAATTACCACATCAAATATTCCTACACAATAATCACCAAGGTTAAAAAGCTTCTCGTCAAACCCATTCATTTTACTTATTGATATATTCTACAAATGTTTTAGTCAAGCATTTTCCTTATTCCTGGTCGCCTGATCCATTTAAGTATTTATGCCAGTAGTAGATAAACGTTGTTACATACCTGGGCACTTTATTTTATATATTATTATGGCAAATAAATATTTATTGTATTTATATAAAATCCAATCATTGTTTGTCTCTAATTGGCTCTGATATATTACATAAAGAGATCGTTTTAATGGATTATGTACTGTTATTTTAAATTCACTTTAAAATATTTTATAGCTTTTTTGTTATTTGAATTTTATTAAATTAATATAAAATTTTAATAGAAAAAGTATCACATTCCATACTGACACTGTGTAACGGAATCTTATGGCATGATAGGTGAGTTAGTTCCATGAGCATTTTTTTCGCCTTGTAGTCTATGGTCTTATGTAAATAAGTAACGTTTATTTTATGTATTAATATAATATAAAGCCTTTATTTATCGCAGTAAAATAATTACCAACTTAATTCTAATATTATACTAATATATATGTATATATATGTATATATATATATGTATATATATATATATATATATATATATATATATATATATATATATATATATATATATATATATATATATATATATATATATATATGTATTATTGTTTTTTATTTATTTAAGAATTTATTTATGAATCTGCAAGAACCCTTCCGCAGGTGACGCAACTTTCTCGATAAATGGACTATCAAATACAAGAAGATTCAAAGACAATTTGAGCTCGTAGTTCCTGAGATCAGCGCGTTCAACCAAGCAAACTCATCACTTACAATATTAGTAACTAAGAAGTATAGAAATAAAGATTAGTATAGTAGTAAAGATTGTTAGCTAAATATTTTAATTATGATGTACAAAAACTATTTTTATTGAAAGATCCGCAAATATCTGTGATAGGGCCATCGTGGCGCTGAGGCACAGCGACTGCCTGTAAACGCGACGGTTCGTGGGTTCGATACCCATGAAGGAAGAGCTAATTATTTTCATTTACATCGCTCTGGTAATAAGGCAAAAGAGCGGCGTCGAGTTCCGCTCAACACGCAACACACTCTCAACACGCAAAGGCGGAAAGCAGGGAACGGAGTGTCTTAACTAGGTTCCTTCAGCGTATGGTTACCTCTGCCTATCCAGCTATGTGCGGGATACAGCGTGAATCCATATATACAAATATTTGTGTGATGAGCATTATTCCATTATTTATCAACATACTCGTATTAAGGCATATGTTCTTGATTGGGTAATTATCACATGACAGATCAGGAGCTCATAGAACCTGCTCACTTTCAGAAATTAATATATATGCCAGGTATTTAAATATATGCTGTAGATTATAGATTAAATAACTACACTTACCACTGAGGATGTTGAGGATCGTGTCAAGTGGAGTAGCGTAAGTCGTAAAGCAGGTTCTACTCGCCGGTTCAACAAACGTCTACATTAATGACAGAGTGAAAAGGAATATATTGGTCCAGATCACGTAATTTAAGGTTACATATATATATATATATATATTATATATATATATATAATATATATATATAGATATATATATATCTATATATATATATATATATATAATATATAATTATATATAAATATATATATTATATTATATATATATATATATATATATATTATATATAATATATATATATATATATTATATATATATATATATATATATCTATATATATATAGATATATATATATTATAGATAATATATATATATATATCTCTATATATATATACATATATGTACATATATGTACATTTTATAAACAATATACATAAATCGTTGTAAGCGTCTGAAATGAATACGATGGCTGTGGGTGTAATCCTTTTATGATAAAATAAAGTGAGGCAATGAAAACAAAATAAAATAAAACGGAGAAAGGAGAATCTCGACAACAAGTTTTCTTCACTTACCTTCCTGTATGCGAAATACAGAGTAAAATTACAAAAAGTGTAGATAAATCTTTCTTTGACTATTTTAAAGTTGGTTAGTCATACTGACTTATCTTACATTAGATATATCTTGCAAAATTTGTATATATCATGCACTCGCACACCGATCGATAACTGTATCGTATGATCCTCGTAGTAACAGCCTGCACTTGGACTTGGCTAGAACCAGAACGGGCCGTTATAGGTTAAAATGCATTTACATTTCCCGACCGCAGTGGGCCAGATCACGTAATTACAACAGGTTCCGCTGGTTACAATTATTGCCAGTGTACCCTTGACTTTGTGTATGGATTTGTTGTTTTATATATAGGATATGAGATAAAAATCTTACAAAAGCTTACTTTTTCACGCTGTATCCCGCTTATAGCAGGATAGATA
Source organism: Dione juno (assembly GCA_037127375.1). Classification (NCBI taxonomy): domain Eukaryota; kingdom Metazoa; phylum Arthropoda; class Insecta; order Lepidoptera; family Nymphalidae; genus Dione; species Dione juno. Next base: position 1,341,431 of record JAXRJS010000023.1, on the reverse strand, counting down.
GAGGTACATACATAGTGTTAAGACATCCCATACACCACTTTCTGTCCAATTTTAGAAATTCGACGATAATAGCGAATGAGTAGCGAAATTCAACAGAAGAAGATCGAGGAATTGAAATAATTGATTTTTCCGTGTAGGAATCTAACCCACTACCATCACGTTTACAGTCAAACGTTGCCGCTGCGCCACGACAGCCTCATTTTTTATTCAAATTTAATATATTTCCACTTTCCGTTAGTGTGGCAAGCCGTTAGAAGTAGTGGTATAGTGAGACACTCTGTTCTCTAGTTTCGGCACTTTGTAGAGCTATTATAGAGATTTTGCGTGTTGAATGGTGGATTGATAGTATTATGATAATATTATTAAAGCATTCATGGCGCAGTGGCAAATCGTCTTATTGTAAACCTGACCATTGTGACTTCGATTCGCACTCGTGGGGAATGAGCTATTTTTATTTAATTCTCTCTGGCTCACTGATAAAGCGTGGCGTTGAGTTCCCCCACACACCATGCAATGTCTCGAAAGGCGGAAAGCTGCGTAGTGTACTCCAGAAACGCACTGTATTAGCACTAGGTTCGCTCTGCCTACTCTGCTATATGCGGGAAACAGGGTGAAGCTAAAAAAATGAAGCATTCAAAACTATTTAATGCTATTCTTGTACTTATTGTTCTGAAAAAGAAACTATCCACAATTATATAATTCCAAATTCTAAAATTGTATTGTTTTATCATAAATAAGTATTATTAGATCCGTAAGAGCGCGAGCGCGCGTGCGTGCGTCGACACAGATGGCTTAATGGCAGGAAGCGTTTTCACTACGTCGCAGCTTGTCTATCTTTGATAAGATCTTTACTATCTATTATTATATATATATTTATATATATATATATATATATATATATATATATATATTATTATATATATATTTATAAAATTCTTCCGCTAATCACTGAGTGACTGACAGACAGAAACTACTGTACGTGGAAAGCGCATATTTGATATGTTGATTCTCCAAGAAGTATAGAGTATTATGAGCGTTTTACGTATCACAATTGAGACTATAGAAGTTAGTGAAGTAAAGTATAGTAAGTACAATATTATTTATTGTACACCAGGTAAATGATAATATGATATAGCCATCTTTAATAATAATAATAATAACACCCTTTGATATATATCCAATTACAAAAAGCAGTCATTCTGAACACATGCCGTATTGTTAGAAAATTTTTATCATTATAACATATACATTTAATTATAATTTATACATTTTTCTAATGTTTGACCAAAAGTCCGCATTAGAAAACAGATCCCTTGTAATATGGGAGAAATATTTTAATATATTTTAATTTAATAATAATAATACTTTATTGCATAAAAAAAAATATATATAACACTTCACAAACAGAATTATATGTGTATATTATGTGCAATGGCGGGGTTATCGCTGAAAGCGATCCTTTCCAGGCAACCATTATGATTAATATTCATATGGAATCAGTAGCACAAGTGCAGAAAGGTGCAAAAAGTATTACATTACGACTATAAATACATTTTAGGTATTATATATAAATATACTAAACAGACTTACATATATAACAATTTATATAGATATACATTCATACACATACCTATATATACACATAGATACACAACATATATAAATAAATAAAAAAAAAATACAGAAGAGGTTACCATGTACATACAAACATATAAAGGCATATATTATACACTTAAATAGACATACATACATTAAATATGAAATTATAAGATATCTTTATACTATCTTTATTTTGTTCTTTCCAATTTTAGATTCCCTATACGTTTGTATGTAAAAATATCGTAGATTATATTATATTTCGAATAAAAATTCATCATTTTCAACTAGTAGGTACCACTTATGTACCACTAATTTAGGGTAAAATTGGATATTTAAAGAGCAATCGTTCATTTTCGTACGACTCTGGACACTTAAAAGAGTTTCTAATATGTATAGTTTAAAAAATATAGAAAATATATGAGATTATGTTCGTTTTACACTAACAAGATATTTTCTTTGTATTTTTAACATTATTTATGTAATCAACTAATTATTATTTAATAAATAAATAAAAAAAATTATATGATGTGCTGCGAAATTTGGATATATAGATATTATATATATGCATAGTGCAATCTACTATTTATACATACATATATACCTGTTACTATTTATACATACATATATACCTGCATTTGTTGTTAATTGATTATTTATTATTGACTGCTATAGACTAACATATTTTATTCCATAAATTGCTACAAGATTTTCATTTGTAAACAAATTAAACATAAAAAAATAACTAAATGACTAAATATTGAGCAATTTTTTATATTCCACATCCGTTTCCGTACACCAATAAAAGATATATCATCTTATTTGCGTAAAAATATGCTCAAGAGCGTTGTCTCAGTCGGTTTGAGATAGTGCTATCTTTTATCAGTAGGTATCACGTGTTGAGGCACCTCTTAATGTCGACCAGTGTTTGTTTAACTAAGTAATGATGCTGCAGTGTGACGTTCAGTCTTTGAGGGTAAGATTTTTATTATATTTGAATTCATATGCAATTATGCTATTTATCTATCTATCATAAAAAATATAATACTTTAATATCACTTGTTAAAATTTTATGTTATCTTGGTAATATTGTTTAAAAAGGGAAACAACATAAGTGATTTATAGCTACATTACGACGTATTCTCTATTGTTTATGACATTGGCGAATTTTTTTTTTGATTCGGCCAATTACATGAAATTGTAAATAAAAACATATTTGAAAATCATATTTTCAGTAGGTATGATATTAGGTACCTAGTGTTGCCACTTTATAAGATTTAAGTAGCATATTCCATTTGATTTTTATAATTGTTTTATATATAAAGTGCGTATATTACTGATAATATTTCCTAATATCTTGTCTTGTATACACGTAACACAAAATACACTAATATATTCAATTTTTTTACACACAAAGGTAAAATGTTCATAAAATCCTTGAGCAATAAACTAAAGCTTGTAAAATGTTATCACATAAAACGCAAGCATTTAAAGTTAAGTGGTCGACAAATGTTTGCAAAGAAACAGGTATATAGCATTTCTGTATTATAGAGATGGCTTCGTCTTTGAGGTCACACGATATTCTAGGAGATTATATCTTAAAACAAAATAAGGCATAAGCAAAATAAAACAAAATACGGCTAGAATGTTTATAATTAGTGCTTAGTATAACTGGGCTTCAAATATATTATAATACTAATTTTCAAACTACGCCAAAACATACATATATAAAAATCATATATAATCATATATAAAAATCATATATATATAGAAAAAACTTAGTATTTATATACATAGTAACTAATCAGATAAACATGGAGATAACAATGATGCTGTGAAGATAAATCTCATATGGGTATTGGGTATACTATGAAGTATGAACTAAACAAACACTCGCAAGGTCACTTTAATACACATTCAATGTCATCTCATGATTTACAATGCGTATAACTTACTTACCTATAGCCTTATACCTATAGGCAATAATTATATAAAACACACTTGAAGTTAGCATGTAGAGGTACAGCAGTTACTGCGTAGATAAAATATTATACTATAGTCACGTATTGTTTAACGATTTCGATATTAAATCCGTTTACAATTCTATGAAGCATAGACGTTTGAATAAATTGTTTTAATTGATAAATTTTTTTTTAATTGATTTAATTTGCGTTTGGTTTAACGCTATGAAGCTTTATTGTAAGTTGTCCGAAACTTTGGATCAAATGTAATTCAACTTATATATATATATATACATATATATATATATATATATATATATATATATATATATATATATATATATATATATATATATATATATATATATATATATATATATATATATATATATATATATATATATATATATATATATATATATATATATATATATATATATATATATATATATATATATATATATATATATATATATATATACCAACGCCGTCCTAGTAAGGAATATTATTTTACGAGATGTTTTCAATAACAAATACTGCGTATATTTACACGGTGAATACCCAGGGCAGTCTTTAGTAAGCCTACAATTAGCCCAGCTTCGATTCCCCGCACGTATGATGGAAGCCTTATTCAGAAACATCTCGAAAAGGCGTCGAAACAATCTTACTTAAATACAATTTATCGTAAACAAAACGTCTAAGTGGACGTGTGTTATCATGCAAATATCGTGTATGCATCGTGAGTCCGGCTCCTGAATAAAGATGTATTGCGCGGAAATCGTGCTTGCAAACCTTTTGTTCTAGATATTAGAATATGTTGTAAACGTTGAGAGAATCGCATTTGTATACAGCGTGTAGTATTTATCTAATACGTATATGCAGAGAGTTAAGTCACTGACATTGTCACTTTGTTCTCATTTTATTTTCCGTAAAATCTGTGTGTGAATAAATTATTTAAAGAGTATAGAAGCAACACACCTTACTACATACATACATAACTATATACCTACGGGTTAATTCAACGCCGCGCTTTGTCTTGTTACCAAAGTGGGGATATTATGTGAATTCATGTCCCCGAGAGGAACTGCACCCACAGACTTCACAGACTTCACAGCCTGTACCTTGTGTAAAAAATATCTAGTCATATGACTATTTTGCAACAAAAGAATTATAAAAGAGGAATGCTTTACATTTTTAAATATGAAATTGGTATAAATATCTATGTCAATATAGCAATCTGTAGAGATAAACAAAAACTTTTTAATTAAAAAAAAAAAAATAGCTAATTCTTCCGAAAACCCTTTTTAAGGAATCAAGTGAACATTTTTACGTACGTGAAAATTAAAAAAAAATGTAGTATTAATTTATTGTTATTGTATTAATGTTTATTTACTTTGTTTACTAAGTAAAAAAGTGAATACTAACTAGTACTTAAGTGATCTACTACTAGTAAAAACTTTGGCCATTAGCTAAATTTATGATCTGGCAAGAGGTAGCGCAGCGTTGAGTTTCTCGTATCAATACAAAATGTCTTCAATTCGAATGAAAAGCGGATAAGTGTAATATGAATAGTGTCTTAACACTAGTTTCTCCTTACCTACCCTGATATATGCGGAATAAATAGTGATGTTCAAAAATAACGTGTATTAAGCACTAATGTATCCTAAAATAGTATATTTCAATATTGTATTGCATTTTTATAACAAGGACAAACTATAGTGGTTGTAAACAAATGTAAATTTAGATAACGTTAGAAGCTAAACAAATGATTTTGATAAAGCTTCCAAGCTTCTCTGTATTTTAATACTTTAGCAGATACTTTGCTCCTAGAGAGGCTGTAGAATGATGCCGAGGTTATTTTATTTAAAGAAAAATTTTCTATTCATTAATCACTTAAGTGCTAGTTAGTACTAATCACTTAAGTACTAGTTAGTAAAAACTGAACTGACTACTAGTAAAAACTGAATGAATGATTAAATATATAATAAAAATATATAATTAAATATATAATAAATATATAATAAAAGGATAGAAAAGTCAATTCTGTACATTAGAGATTAAAAAAAAACATTGATTAGGTCGGTTAATATATCGATAATAGAAGCTAAAAATCCACTCAGCAGAATTTTTGTCTGTCTGTCTTTCTGTCTCTTTGTCGTTTTATTTATATTTATATTTGGCCTCTAATCAGGCAAAAACTAGTGGACAGAAATGAATGAATTATTGTATTGTTATAGCTTATAGTCCCGACTAACATAAATTTTAGTTTTTATCCCGGTTATCCATGCTGTTCCCGGAAAATAAATGAAAAAGTAATAAATTTAAATTACTTAAATTACAAAAAAGAAGTTTAAAAATCTATAGTAATATCAACAAATCTGTCAACAGATGTCGTTATTCATTGAAATAAAATATCTATATTACGCTGGCGGGATCTTTTTATTTGTATTAATCGATATATTTTAAATACATCTACGGACCATAGATGAAATTGACGTAGTATCAAAGTATAGAAAATTCAATGTTCATAAAACATTTTCAAAATGTATTAATGGGTCGATTTATATAGCCTTAAGCTATCCTTATAGTTATTGAAATATAAGCTAAAATACTAACACAGTGGATTTTTTGTCCGTATGTTTGTTTATTTATTCGCGAATCACGTAAAAGCTAATGGCCAATAAAATAAAAATTAATGAATTACAACATTGCAACAGTTTTCTTAAAAAAATTCACTACCGATAAATCCAAAATTAAAGAATGAATAAATTTTGACAGTTTGACAGCATTTTGACCTGAAACAACATATAGAACAGTTGTCGCCCTGGTATTCAATGAGGTTTCCTTAGAAAAAAAATAGACATATTTTAATTACGTCGATTAAACTAATTTATATATAATAGATTTTGTCGAATAAATTACTTAATTTCTATGTAATCTCATATTACTTATTATTTAATTCATTATTTCAATTTAAATAACGTTTTTTTAGTATAATACTTTATTTTAAACATTGGCGATGTTTGAAATAGAAGATATTAGTAGTACATTTGTCAGGACTAGAATAGAGAACGCGAAGAACGCGGTGTATATAAAAATAAAAAATAGTTCTTTTAAATAAAAAACAAAATAGTGTTGGTATGATTTGGATTATAAATTTCAAGTGTGGGATATAGTATATTTTACGCTATGATAGATAAGCTAGAAGATAGTCTGCTTAGACTTAATGTCAATTACATATACCTACGTTTACCTTTTGATATATACATGCAAGAAGAAATTTAATAATAGACAAGAGTGATTCAAAAAAGACGACGAGAAAATCGAAGAATTGCATTGTGACGTAGGTGTAAAATTTTAGAACGAACGCGATCTAGCTAATTTAAGCGGGCGAAGCCGTGAGCTGGTCGCTAGTATACATATATAATGTTATAGCAGTCTGTATATGTACCTATGACATACCAATGCCACATTAAGATGAGACACAGGCGTGTCATGTATGCGATATGATTATAATGAGATTCTCCTAAGTCGCCTTTTTTAGCTGCTATCCATATTCATTTACTACAACGTTGGATAAGAAGTACGTGTACATTGTTTTAATTATTTATTGATGTATTAATATAATATTATATTCCTTTTTTATCCGCTTCAAGAATTTACGATTGTAGGCTGAGAGAAGGAAGTGTCAAAATATTCCGTTCGCCTTTTTCCTACTGAATTCGGGACGTTAAGACTCACCAGTTGACATACAATATGTTGAATGGCGGGTTTAAACGCCGTGTTCTGTTTTGCCTGACGGCGGAAATAAAAATAATTTATTTCCCGGTAATAATTTAAATACCGTATGTGGCAAATGCCTGTACCTAGATCCGCCATTGTTATATTGTAAACAAGATTTTAATTTGCTTTATCTCTATACATGTGCTGCATTTCCCGGGTATGTGAACCTATTTTACTTTTTTTTATATATTTTCACAGTACATACTGATTAAGTAGATTTTATTAAATGATCAGCATATAAATGGTAACAGCGTTAGGATAAGCCTTTATATTACTTTTCGATCCGTTTGCTATATAAATATCAGAAGTTGTATGAAAAGGGTTTCACGCGATAGGCATTTGACATTTTGTCTAAAAACATACTTCAAAATAATACATACATACATACATAGTTTCACGCTTTAGGTCTACTGGGGTAGTCAGAGAGGACGGAGCGCCAAACGCTGCGGTCCCTGCATACCTCTTTCGCCTCGTCCACTGTCATTAACCTCTTCATACTCCTCTTGTTCTCTTCTCAGGGGTGTCCTCATGCATTTTTACGTGGCCTTCCTCCAGTATATTCGACTACTTTAAAATAATCTTAATTGAAAATGAAATATTTTCTTTTTATTTGTTCATTTTTTTTCACCATTCCATGTATAAAACTCGTCTACGTTACTTAATAATATTATATTGACTTAGGACTGACATCCATCGCACAGCCAAAATGTCACAGCGTACTAACGTAAAACTTGGCGTATACGTCTAACGAGAAGAATAAAGAGAAATACTCAAAATTCCAACTGGAATGGAAAAAAAAAACTGGATTTTAGTTTTTATAATCCACGCGAATGTTGCAGCTAGTACCTACCTATATATTTAAAATATTCATACATAATATAATTTATAAAACGTGAATTGAACATAAAACAAAAGACGGACAATGCCAACCAACGCTATTTAATACGACCTTCTTTATACCGTTCTTTCGGAAATCCGCACAAAGTCAAATTAAAAGACATTTATCGGGAAATCGCGGTCAATGGCGTGAACACGTCGTGTTTCATAAATTGATGTGTGCACGATTTTCTACTGCGATACTAATTAGCTTTGTGGAAGCTAGTAAGCTCTTTACGTTATTTATGTTATTTCTAATTCAACTATACTGTGCTTGCTGTGCAATGTGCACTACTTGCGTACTATGTAAACTATATTATATTCGATCGATAATCGTAATCGATATAGATAATTAATCGATTCGGTGTGTTTTATTAAATTAATTATGAATATATGTATCTATACTTTTAACAAACTGCAATAAAACTGAACGTGATAAAATTAAAAAAAATATATAAACACTTGTCACTGTCGACATGTTGGTATATATTAAAAAAGAAGTTTAGTTAATTAATTTTATTATAATAGATCATTAATTCTATTCTTTAAGCCTGTTAAAATTATTTATCATCTGTTCAGAATATTACACACACGACACAATACATATTATATTTAAGAGTATCACCCATATGTCGTCTATTTTTATTGTTTGTTACGAATATCTTAAAATAAACATATTCTTATTGATGTCTCACCAAGCGTAGGCGACTTTCAATGCAAATTTAGTACTATTGTTCACAGACGCTAGTGATTTCCATATAATTTGGAACATATACATAAACATACATGACATTACTGTCGATCGTTTGTCTTTATGTTTGTAAAGGTTTGATCGAATGTGTATTGAAAGCTTTCTTAATATATTACTTACGAGACATTCGGGACCAGACCAGGCGTGGTTACTATGTATATACATATATATGCGTACTATGTAAGGTATATATATATATATATATATATATATATATATATATATATATATATATATATATATATATATATATATATATATATATATATATATATATATATATATATGTATATATATATATATATATATATATATATATATATATATATATATATATATATATATATAATATTATATTCCTTTTTTATCCGCTTCAAGAATTTACGATTGTAGGCTGAGAGAAGGAAGTGTCAAAATATTCCGTTCGCCTTTTTCCTACTGAATTCGGGACGTTAAGACTCACCAGTTGACATACAATATGTTGAATGGCGGGTTTAAACGCCGTGTTCTGTTTTGCCTGACGGCGGAAATAAAAATAATTTATTTCCCGGTAATAATTTAAATACCGTATGTGGCAAATGCCTGTACCTAGATCCGCCATTGTTATATTGTAAACAAGATTTTAATTTGCTTTATCTCTATACATGTGCTGCATTTCCCGGGTATGTGAACCTATTTTACTTTTTTTTATATATTTTCACAGTACATACTGATTAAGTAGATTTTATTAAATGATCAGCATATAAATGGTAACAGCGTTAGGATAAGCCTTTATATTACTTTTCGATCCGTTTGCTATATAAATATCAGAAGTTGTATGAAAAGGGTTTCACGCGATTAGGCATTTGACATTTTGTCTAAAAACATACTTCAAAATAATACATACATACATACATAGTTTCACGCTTTAGGTCTACTGGGGTAGTCAGAGAGGACGGAGCGCCAAACGCTGCGGTCCCTGCATACCTCTTTCGCCTCGTCCACTGTCATTAACCTCTTCATACTCCTCTTGTTCTCTTCTCAGGGGTGTCCTCATGCATTTTTACGTGGCCTTCCTCCAGTATATTCGACTACTTTAAAATAATCTTAATTGAAAATGAAATATTTTCTTTTTATTTGTTCATTTTTTTTCACCATTCCATGTATAAAACTCGTCTACGTTACTTAATAATATTATATTGACTTAGGACTGACATCCATCGCACAGCCAAAATGTCACAGCGTACTAACCTAAAACTTGGCATAGACGTCTAACGAGAAGAATAAAGAGAAATACTCAAAATTCCAACTGGAATGGAAAAAAAATCATGGATTTTAGTTTGTATAATCCACGCGAATGTTGCAGCTGGTACCTACCTATATATTTAAAATATTCATACATAATATAATTTATAAAACGTGAATTGAACATAAAACAAAAGACGGACAATGCCAACCAACGCTATTTAATACGACCTTCTTTATACCGTTCTTTCGGAAATCCGCACAAAGTCAAATTAAAAGACATTTATCGGGAAATCGCGGTCAATGGCGTGAACACGTCGTGTTTCATAAATTGATGTGTGCACGATTTTCTACTGCGATACTAATTAGCTTTGTGGAAGCTAGTAAGCTCTTTACGTTATTTATGTTATTTCTAATTCAACTATACTGTGCTTGCTGTGCAATGTGCACTACTTGCGTACTATGTAAACTATATTATATTCGATCGATAATCGTAATCGATATAGATAATTAATCGATTCGGTGTGTTTTATTAAATTAATTATGAATATATGTATCTATACTTTTAACAAACTGCAATGAAACAGAACGTGACAAAATTAAAAAAAATATATAAAGACTTGTCACTGTCGACATGTTGGTATATATTAAAAAGAAATTTAGTTAATTAATTTTATCATAATAGATTATAAATTCTATTCTTTAAGCCTGTTAAAATTATTTATCATCTGTTCAGAATATTACACACACGACACAATACATATTATATTTAAGAGTATCACTCATATGTCGTCTATTTTTATTGTTTGTTACGAATATCTTAAAATAAACATATTCTTATTGATGTCTCACCAAGCGTAGGCGACTTTCAATGCAAATTTAGTACTATTGTTCACAGACGCTAGTGATTTCCATATAATTTGGAACATATACATAAACATACATGACATTACGGTCGATCGTTTGTCTTTATGTTTGTATAGGTTTGATCGTACATGTGTATTGAAAGCTTTCTTAATATATTACTTACGAGACATTCGGGACCAGACCAGGCGTGGTTACTATGTATATAAATATATATGCGTACTATGTAAGGTATATATATATATATATATATATATATATATATATATATATATATATATATATATATATATATATATATATATATATATATATATATATATATATATATATATATATATATATATATGTATATATATATATATATATATATATATATATATATATATATATATATATATATATATATATATATATAATATTATATTCCTTTTTTATCCGCTTCAAGAATTTACGATTGTAGGCTGAGAGAAGGAAGTGTCAAAATATTCCGTTCGCCTTTTTCCTACTGAATTCGGGACGTTAAGACTCACCAGTTGACATACAATATGTTGAATGGCGGGTTTAAACGCCGTGTTCTGTTTTGCCTGACGGCGGAAATAAAAATAATTTATTTCCCGGTAATAATTTAAATACCGTATGTGGCAAATGCCTGTACCTAGATCCGCCATTGTTATATTGTAAACAAGATTTTAATTTGCTTTATCTCTATACATGTGCTGCATTTCCCGGGTATGTGAACCTATTTTACTTTTTTTTATATATTTTCACAGTACATACTGATTAAGTAGATTTTATTAAATGATCAGCATATAAATGGTAACAGCGTTAGGATAAGCCTTTATATTACTTTTCGATCCGTTTGCTATATAAATATCAGAAGTTGTATGAAAAGGGTTTCACGCGATTAGGCATTTGACATTTTGTCTAAAAACATACTTCAAAATAATACATACATACATACATAGTTTCACGCTTTAGGTCTACTGGGGTAGTCAGAGAGGACGGAGCGCCAAACGCTGCGGTCCCTGCATACCTCTTTCGCCTCGTCCACTGTCATTAACCTCTTCATACTCCTCTTGTTCTCTTCTCAGGGGTGTCCTCATGCATTTTTACGTGGCCTTCCTCCAGTATATTCGACTACTTTAAAATAATCTTAATTGAAAATGAAATATTTTCTTTTTATTTGTTCATTTTTTTTCACCATTCCATGTATAAAACTCGTCTACGTTACTTAATAATATTATATTGACTTAGGACTGACATCCATCGCACAGCCAAAATGTCACAGCGTACTAACGTAAAACTTGGCGTATACGTCTAACGAGAAGAATAAAGAGAAATACTCAAAATTCCAACTGGAATGGAAAAAAAAAACTGGATTTTAGTTTTTATAATCCACGCGAATGTTGCAGCTAGTACCTACCTATATATTTAAAATATTCATACATAATATAATTTATAAAACGTGAATTGAACATAAAACAAAAGACGGACAATGCCAACCAACGCTATTTAATACGACCTTCTTTATACCGTTCTTTCGGAAATCCGCACAAAGTCAAATTAAAAGACATTTATCGGGAAATCGCGGTCAATGGCGTGAACACGTCGTGTTTCATAAATTGATGTGTGCACGATTTTCTACTGCGATACTAATTAGCTTTGTGGAAGCTAGTAAGCTCTTTACGTTATTTATGTTATTTCTAATTCAACTATACTGTGCTTGCTGTGTAATGTGCACTACTTGCGTACTATGTAAACTATATTATATTCGATCGATAATCGTAATCGATATAGATAATTAATCGATTCGGTGTGTTTTATTAAATTAATTATGAATATATGTATCTATACTTTTAACAAACTGCAATGAAACAGAACGTGACAAAATTAAAAAAAATATATAAAGACTTGTCACTGTCGACATGTTGGTATATATTAAAAAGAAATTTAGTTAATTAATTTTATCATAATAGATTATAAATTCTATTCTTTAAGCCTGTTAAAATTATTTATCATCTGTTCAGAATATTACACACACGACACAATACATATTATATTTAAGAGTATCACTCATATGTCGTCTATTTTTATTGTTTGTTACGAATATCTTAAAATAAACATATTCTTATTGATGTCTCACCAAGCGTAGGCGACTTTCAATGCAAATTTAGTACTATTGTTCACAGACGCTAGTGATTTCCATATAATTTGGAACATATACATAAACATACATGACATTACGGTCGATCGTTGTCTTTATGTTTGTATAGGTTTGATCGTACATGTGTATTGAAAGCTTTCTTAATATATTACTTACGAGACATTCGGGACCAGACCAGGCGTGGTTACTATGTATATAAATATATATGCGTACTATGTAAGGTATATATATATATATATATATATATATATATATATATATATATATATATATATATATATATATATATATATATATATATGTATATATATATATATATATATATATATATATATATATATATATATATATATATATATATATATATATATATATGCATTGAAAAAAAGATAAATAATACCATTTACGCATATATATTCGAAAAGGTACTTAATTTAGTATCTATTTAGTACCTATAAGGTACCCACTTTATAGGCATAAAGTACTCAAATACCTATTTATGTGTTATTGTGTTTAGTACCTAATTGAGTCTGAATAAAGTAAAACATAGGCTTAATGAGCTTGTACAGAACTTGTACAGACCTATGTTTTACTTTTGTCAGACACAACTTTTTATAAGGAGTTAAAATTTTGAATACATGTTGCCTTCAACAAATAAAATTCACTGTTTCAAGTTTCATAAGTAGTAGAGTAAATAAAGTTACATACTAAGTCAGTATTTCAGACAGAATCTAGATCTACATCGCATTTTTCTTTATAATTCAAACAATTTTGAGCTGTATTTTCAGTAAACTAAAGAATAAAATAAATTGGTATAAAATTACAGTCAAATATTTAGATTTACTGTACGATCTGATATTAGCAGTAGCGGTGTGCGCTTCCTTACGAAACTTCCTAATACGCGCCGAGAATTTCGACAGTCAGTTTGGTAACGGGTATGACATTTAAAAACCTAAGTGAGTTCGATCGATGCATGTAAAATATTCTATAGAGATAGTCTGTGATGCAATTATGGTTGTTTTATAAGTCATTTGATTGTACCTACATGAGGTAGGTAATAAAAGGTAATAAACGAATCGGTCAAGTGCGATTGGTGCTCGCGTACCGATATGTTATATATATATATATATATATATATATATATATATATATATATATATATATATATATATATATATATATATATATATATATATATAGCCGAAATGTGAAAATTTCGGCTTTCTAACTGTCACGATTTATGAGATTCAGCCTGGTGACACACAGGCGACAGACAGACACTGACAGACAGACGGCGGAGGCCTGGTCCTGTTTTTACCTTTTACTTACGGAACTCTAAAAAAGTGACCTAATAGTAGTAATCTCAAGTACTTAAGCCATTCCGATGCAGTGTCGCCTGGGATTCGATTGCCACTAGACAGACAAAACATTGTCAATTCTCCGCCCCGCGAAGTGCAGCGTTGAATTCCGCCACTCATCATCACGCAGTGTCTCAAATTCTGGTGGAAAACGGAGAACGGAGTGTCTTGACATAAATTTCTCTCCACCTATGATATTTAATCTATATTAATATTATAAAGCTGAAGAGTTTGTTTGCCTGTTTGTTTGCTTGAACGCGCTAATCTCAGGTTGACTCATTTGAAAAATTCTATCAGTGTTAGATAGCCCATTTATCGAGTAAGGCTATAGGCTATCATCACGCTAAGACCAATAGGAGCGGAGCACCAATGAAGAATGTTGCAAATCGGGGGAGTTTTTTCCTCAAGTAAGTATTCCACACGGACGAAGTTGCAGGCGGAAGCTAGTACAGAATAAAGCTTAAAGCATACAAGTAAAACGAATTATCTTTACGAGAGGAGAATATCTTGACATGTTCATCTATTGTTCTTTATTACAATTCTTTTAGAGCTATTTATCGGTAGCCTTCGAATAGATCACGGCAATTTCAATAACAAATTTGCGGAACTAAGTGTCCATTATGTGCTGCGATTGAATCCTCTGTTGTGCACGTTCCGGGCCACGGTAGTGGTAATAGAAAATCTTACCATAATGTAAATAATGGTACAGAAAACCCATTTTCTTATATTATATGTATAACTTATTATCGTGATAAAATATTTACATTTTCTCGCTGTGGTAGACAAAATCTATTACAAATCTTAATAGTATAGATCCGTAGAAAACCGTTCTTGCAAATTTTTGCTATGTTTTACGAGTTCCACTGTGCAGTATACTCGATTTTTCCGTATGTCGCTCATTTATAATATTGATGTATATATATATATATATATATATATATATATATATATTATATATATATATATATATATATATACATATATATATATATATATATATATATATATATATATACATATATATATATATATATATATATATATATATATATATATATATATATATATATATATATATATACATTATATTATATTATAACAAACGTTGCCTGACTTTAAAAGACTAATAAATTTAACAGTAAGTTCGTTGCCGCACTTTGGCAGGTGCGAGAGATTTGTAAATCTAAAAATAATACTTAAGTAATTAAACAATAATCTTGTATATGATTTTTTGAAGAACAAATAGGTCAAATAGAAAAAGTCGAAAGAACGTTTGATGTTAAGTGCCAAGACAACTACATACTTAGGGAATTGCGGGTGTGTTGTTGGCCTCTTAATAGAAGTTGCCGGCACACATTACCCTTAAAATGCCACAAATTGTAGTGCTCATGGGGAACCTCAAGATTACTACTAACCTAATGATTACTTTATAATTTCTTCGTAAACAAATTCATAATTGACTATCGACACTGCTGTGACTTCGCCCGCTTTTTTTTAGCAACGTAAATATTGTAGATATTGATACGTACCATAATACTGAAGATTTTTTTGTTTCTATTCTATTCTCAATACTATATAAATATAATTAATTTCACACTTTGGGTTGTATAATTGAAATTTTATATGGATACGTATTTTTTTTTAAATATAGCCTATATCACTTCGTGAAAATGCAGTTTTTGTGTGAACAAATTACAAACATACATACAACCACAAATATCCTCCTTATAATATTAATTTTATTTTAGATTGACCAATTAACTGTCTTTACGAGACTTAATAAAAATATCTAACCATAAAAACTTACGGACTTTCACAGATATAACATTTATATTATTAATAGGATTAAAACAGATAATCAACACGCGCAACTATAAAAATAAATTATGTACCTAGTTCAAATTATCGAACGCGTTGAAATCGCGTAATGAGATATTTTATTAGGCCTAGTACCTACTGATTATGATACAATTATATATATATATATATATATATATATATATATATATATATATATATATATATATATATATATATATATATATATAAAATGGTATCATATGGTATATCATATATATTACTTGGCTGTTAAAACGTGACTTAATCTTAATTTTATTATTTAAAGAGTGTTATTTACAAAAAGAAAGAAAAAATATTTAAAAAATATAATAAAAAATATTTTAACGGGACATTAAGTAAGATTCAAAGAGGTGCGGGTTCGAATCCTGCTACGATCAAGTTTTACACAAACATAAATGTTTTAATAAATGCATATACATTTTTTTTTGGTATCCGCTACCTTTCAGTCCTTTCTAAATCTAATAAGGACTGATTCATTTATGAAAGTACCTAAATTAGCTTCAGAATAACTCCTTAGGATATTTTTCTTTGTAAATGCTGTGTTAATTAAGTAAATGTAATTTTAACTTTATTGTAATAATATCATATACGCTAAAGTAGGTGTAATCTATTTAAGGAGTTGGACAAGGTCGTTTGGTTACAAATTTCCATTTAATAAAACTAACAGATTTCTGTTTGGGATAAATATTTAAATAACGTAAATAACACGTCACGATCGTTTAGCAGGTGATTTTTGAATAAAATTTGTATTTATCACAATTATCATATATTTCCTTATATAGCGTTGGCAGTGCACTGTACAGAAATAGCACTTGAATTGTGTGAATTCATACATATCACAAATCTTGACATATTTTGATAAAATCTCGAACACGAAATTAATTTTGATTATATCAACAATTGATAGTGACCTAGGCGTTCCTAAAAAAAAAAAGCTTTTCTTTGTATTAGTTAAAAAAAAGAGAATGACTTTGAAATTGGAAATTTGTAAGATAAAATGGAGACAGAAGAAATAAGCTACTAAATTATTTGTATAATTAAAAAAAAAGCATATGATATACACAATAAGTTTTCATTCTGTCTGTCCCCGGCCGTATAGCAATTATCTATCGCCCGGAGCGTTCAGTGCGCGCTTTCACAACACTTTCTCGAGTTTAGCATTCGGAGGTACCCTGTACGCGTCATGCCAATTATGGTGGCACCTATGACCACAGGTTGAGGACTTAATATAAAGTAATATTTATATATATATATAGATATTATATTAAATATATTTATTTATATATATATATATATATATAAATATAGATATGCATCGAAGAATACAAACGTATACCTTATCTATACTATAATAAACCTGTTTATACATTAAATATTTTTACGAAAAAATTATGCGGGGCGATATAACAGAATAGACCACAAACAGAAAATGAATTAATGATTTTTATCAGTCTGTATGTACTAGACGGATTTAAATTATTTTTTTTGTTGTATAGGTACCTGTTAAGTCAGGACAGGATCTAGGCTATAATAGGCTTTAAAGACTAGCATACCTGACGCAGAACCATAGTAGACTAACTAAATTATAAAAAATAATAAAATGCTGCCGAAGCAAAAATGATTGAACGTGATAAGCACTTTCCAATGACATATAAAAATCAAGGAGGATAGAACATCTAAACTATAAGAAAACAGAAAATAGCTCTTTATCAAAAATTGTTGGGTGTAATGACCATTTTTTATTGAAATATGAAAACTCAAGATTTGAAACATCCAATGAGGAACCATTATGTCCAGCTAAGCTACATGAAATACGCCTTAACATAAGTAAATTAACATTGGTAATTTTCTATTGGTAATTTGGTATATTACAATATTAAGGATCTGGAACACCTGATGTAGAATCAAAATCGATAACATAAACTAAAAAATAAGAAAAAGTATCTTCAGTAATTATTATTCAGCGTAATTAGTAGTTATCGTTGTCATGTATAAATCTAATATGTGGAATACAAACTCATAAGCCTCAATTAAATAAGCAATTAAAAATAAAAAAGCAGTCAGTAGGCAAGCATCATAAATTCCAAGCCTCCACTAGTATATAATGAAACAGTATTAAATTTAAAATATATACATGAATTATCCGTTTGCATTATTTTTTTTACTTAATATTTCATTGGACTATCGGATCTAATAAAATAAAACAAATAAATAGAGTATGTACTTATTTTGTTCACACACGACAAATAAATTTGTGAAAAAACAGGCAGAAATACGTTGATTGCATCAATGCAATTGCATTATGCAATGCAATTATGAAAAATTGTAAATATACAAATCCTATATTATTTTCCATCCATACCAAAATACGCCGTTTCAGCAGTAATGTAGGGGTTGAGGTGTTAAAATACTGAATTTTATTTACATTCAAAAATTTACTAATGATTTTTTTTAATAAATAAAATAAATATTTACATTTTAGACAATTATCATGGCTATTTTTTTAATTTAAACTTTATTTTTATATAAATTTGATTTTAAATTTGTCCTATTTACTTTTCTTATTCATACTATTTTCAAAACAATAAAAACATCGCCCCAATTGTCAAACTCATTCAGCATTACAACGGCAGGTCAGTCCAACATAGATCTATCTAATCTTGCTCTACATAATAACATAGAAGAATGTACAGTAAGACGACGACATTGTTTACAATATTTATATGTGTTATCATATCATCATATAAGGATTATTTTTATTGTTGCAAAGTGTGATTATTGTGATAAATTAGAATTGTTATTATTATATTTTATTAACCTTGTTTATGGTTATAAAAGATTTATGTTTAAAAAAAATTTCAACGCGCATAATATTTACAAAGATTTAAAACTTAACGCTTACAGAATTTCACCTACGGTATCATAGACAAAACAATTATTTTATCTAATGAAACGTCGAAATGCGGAGTTGCTAAAGCTTGGTTTAATGGTAACAAGGTGCGGGAAAAGGAATGTTCCCGTTTGGTGCTTGTGGTTCTAACATCGAATCCGTATGTCGTAGATATAGATTTAGTTAGGATAAGTTAGGTATAAAGTAATATATTAAATAAATAACAAGAAAATATTCGTACTGATTTCAATTTTCTAACAGCAACCCTCGTAACATTTTCATAGTAATATAATTTTGCATTGTTGATAAAAAAAAAATAATAATAATAAAGTGAAAATACGGACCAACTGTCTGTATTTCTGTACTATTTCATAGCATGCATATATATATATATATATATATATATATATATATATATATATATATATATATATATATATATATATATATATATATATATATATATATATATATATATAAAAAATAGCTTAAGGCTTCGTATTTAGAAAAATACGAAGCCTTTTTTGTATTGTTTGTTCTATATATTAAATAAAATTTTAGCCAATCATTTTAGAGTTTAGTTATTATTTATATGTTGAATACCCAATACGACCAAAGCATAAAATAAAACAAATGATTTAATAATTAAACTAATTTGAATTAAATAAAAGTTAAATTGCGAAAACTAAAAAAGGACCCTTTTGTTACAGGGCAAATATACAATGTCATCGAAATCAGTAAATGGGAGTCTCCATCGAAGTGACAGCCTTACGTCGTGGAGGAATTTGAAGACGGATTTCGTGAGTAGAGCATACTGTATATGACACTGTTATTTAATAATATATATATATATATGTATATATATATATATATACATATATATATATATATATATATATATATATATATATATATATATATATATATATATATATATATATATATATATATATATATATAGCAAAATATAAAAAAAATAAAATATTAACATATTATAATTGTGATTGAAAATAATATTTTATGAACTGGTACAATTTGTATGAATTTATAAATTCTATTTAAAATATAGGCGCAAATTTTAATTATTATTTTTATTTATTTGTATAACTATATGTTAATTATGTTGTGAATCACACTTTAAAGTAAATATATAAAACTTATATTGCATTAATTACATTTGATAAGTAGGTACCTAATTAGTGAGAAATAAATTGCCGACTTTATGCAATACTCCATATTTATTGTAAATATTCACAAATTTTGCATATATGTGTGTGTGCATATATGTATATATACCCCAAACTAAATGCAATAAAGGCAAGTAAATTATTATATAATATCTACTCCCGCAATTTTATCTACGTGGGAAAGTAAATTTGAAATATCAGCCAATTCAATGAAACAGTTATTTTGTAACAGTTTCGTCGTAGAAAATACTTTCAATCGATATAAGTATCGAACCGATTGAAATAATACAAAGTCTAAAAGCTTACCATAGTACAATAGTGAAAACTGCATTTAAAACGGTTAAGCCGTTCCTGAGATAAGCGTGCACAAACGCACAGACAAAAAGACAAACAGACAAACAAAATTTAAAATATGTTTTGGGGTTCTTTTACGTTGATAAATATTGTTAGTGATAGTTTTTTTAATATATCTCCCATGTACAGACCGCGATCAGTTACATCAGTTAGTTTTTACTATATGCATACATATTATTGTTGCCTTTAGCTTCACATTTTATCTCGCAAATAGCAGGATCGACACAGAGAAGGTAGCACAAGACTCTCCATTCCTGTTTTCTATCCTTCCACGATGGCCTCGTTATAAGATATGTGATATTTTTCTCTAGAACCAAATTCGGCTTTACTACTGAAAGACTTTACAGGTTGGCAATTCATGTAGTCGATGTAATCAGTATCTCGCCATTGATTCGTTTACATAGCAGTTGTTCTTGCCTTGACCTCTTGCGCAAAGTTCAAACTTGCAAACGATCTTAATTGGACACAGTAGTGGTATAAAGCGTCGTACAGTAAATAAATAATATACAATATTTTCTCTACTTTCTGGTTTTCAATTAAAACAGAAATAATGTGACTGTCATATTTAAAAAGTTTTTTTATATAATTGCCTAATGATGTATAACCATTATAGGCAAAAAAAAGGTGGTTGTTATCTCGATCCTGACACTGGCGAACGAAGCACGGCATTGAGTCCTCGCCATGCGTGTAAATATGAAAAAAAAAGTTAATATACTGACGACATACGTAGACTGCAGTTCTGAGGGTGAAATGAGTACGAATATTTCCTTATAAATAATTTAATTCTACATTAAAAAAAAAACTTATCCTCACTAAACCTATGGGTTTATGGGATTCGATGCTAGAATCACAAGTGCGACAAAGGGAAACATTACTCTTCCACCGTTACCGTTGATCCCATCTTTAGCACTCAGCATTTACTCGCGACCGGCCGCCTATCACACCACGCGCGCATCAGAATGATTATTATATACAATATTTTTTCCGTCTATGACACCGAGCGTTATATAACAAACGCATCCATTGTAATTAAAATAAATTTATCACCTACCCAGTATCTATTTTGATTTTTTTTTTCGGTATGGAGTCGCAAACTTAAAAACTTCTTGGTGTAATCATATTGGGACTTGTCATAAGTATGTCTCGATTAGAATTCTAAATTATCGCCATAAGTCGGCTCAAATAAGATTTTACTTGTATATTTTTATTTGTATAAGTTAATCGTTTGTACTAAGCCCTTAGGTCGACAAGTAAAATGTTTTAACAGTCGTAAAACAAAAGGTAAAAACGATGTATTATTACCAATATTTCAACTGTTGTGTTCATATTGAACTTTTAAAGTTATTTCAACAAATGCCTCGGAGCGAAATATTCATGCCATGCCATTTTATTTAATATACACGTATATGCTTTTTTTATTTTGTTTGCAAGAATAATTTTGAATTTTATAGCGTTTTTAGCGACTTCGCTCTAATGTATTGTCATATATTGTTTTTTTTTAATTTTATGCTGATTGCTGTTGCTGCAATTCAATAAATTATACAAATTCTTCCCGTAAAAAAATAAAAAAATAAAATTAAAGTTATAGTTTAAACTCTAAAAAAATTTAAAATTTAAAAAATATATATTTTTTTATTTAATTGTCATACCCCGTGTACCTGGAGGTAGGCAGTGATAATCTAGTGCTAATGGACTCCACCTAAATTTCAAGAAGTGATGTTTGTCATGGCAAGTGGAATGTCAAATTGAAGCGATTCTCGTTTTCTTCTCTTTCTATCAAGGCAAAATACTCGAAACAGTTTAAATATGGGATATAGTAATTTTCTCGACTGATCGAACCCGCAACGTGTGAGTACTACATTTAAAGGCAGACACTACCATTGCACCACGATGGACACACCTTATGCTTTCATCTTAATTTAATTAAAAATAAGTTACTACTGAAACTGAAAGTAGCTCTAATTAATACAAATAAATGAGACTAAACAAGAACTGAATTACGAGATAAAACACATAATTCGCAATGGCGGGCTATTCAGAAAGCGTTGCATTTTTTACCGTTCAAAGAATTTAGTTTAGTTGATTTTTTAATCCTTATATCTATATAAAAATAAAATAGGTGTGTCGCATGTATGTACATATAATAAAAAAATGTATATATACAGAAAACAAATATTTTCAGTGTTTTGTAACTCAAGAGATAAACGGATCACTCATCTGTTTGTTTATCCAACCCAATAACCATGATATTTCAAAGGAGCGACTGTTAAGTTTATCGCCGGCTCTTCTCAGCCTGCCTGCCTACCGAGCCAGTCGTAGCTTTATGTAGAACTGACACTACTGACACTTAAATGTAAATTGACTTTAAAAGTGCTTGTAATGGCCTAATTGCATAAAGAATATTTTGATATTAATTTTTGATTTTGTCTATCTCGTAAGACCGTTTTTAACAAGATGATGATGACAAAAAATACCTAAGTCAACAGTTGCTTAGAGCATAGAGAAACGCTGAAATCGGTGTAGCACTAGATTAAATTGTTTTATTTACATTTTAAGTATAAAATCAAACGTAGTAAACATTAAGTTATCTACTAGGTACTTACTTACTAAATGCAATTAAATATATTGTGTAACGATGTACATCCGGAATAGTTTCAGAGTATTTTTGTCACAGTCAAATTTCTTCGTTCACATCAATATTTAGAGGTTATTTCGCAAGTTTTATATAGTATATAGTTTCATATTCTACATACTGTATTAAAGTCATATAATTTAGTTTCAAAGTTTTTCCTTTTGTATTAATCACATCACAGATATAGATTTTTGCTACTGATAACATTGTTTTTTAATTAAATTATATCATAAAATGCACAATATATATTTTTTTTAATTATAGAAAACGTAACGTAAACCTCCATAATGCGTAATATCGTTACAATAAGCTTGTATCATTAGATCATAGAGCACATAATTGTAGGATATAAATTGATAAGAGCTGGCTCCCGGCCGTCGTCGTCGCAATTAAACTAATTGATGTGTCCACTTTCTGATGGAAAGTTGAAATGTGTGTGTAGTTATACTGATGAATTGCCTCATGTCGTATACTCATTTATTTTTTATTATATCTGTGACAATTTAATAGGCGGTACGAAATATTATTTATTATTTCATTAGTAGATCTGTAAGGAAAAGATTTAGCACACGCAAGGGTTTCTTGGTTCGATCCTTATCAAGACGACTGCGTGAAATATTTTCTGACATTTTTAAATAATTTTCTAAATCTGTATTGACTAAGTTTGCTTTTGTGAATTGTTGATTAAAATTCAACGAGCGATGTCGCTGGCAGGATTGTAAGTAAAGATAAGAATGGAATGACTTATCACAAAGTATTCTCTATGCATATAAAATACCCGTAAAATATAGACGATAATTACGTGAAATGAATTGAAAAAACAATAATACATGAAGAATTCCTTGATAAAGATAATATAATAAATTTAGAGCCAATGTTTGGTTTTTTGCTTTTGCTTGACCTACCTTACCTACCTGTGTCTAATATATGGTCAGAGGTAGTCCCGCAACCTCACGTTTTTCAAATCGCATCTCGACAACGTCTGTCATTAAAACGATGGGGTTGCTAGTTGTGAGATAATTTTATTTTAATTATTTACATTTTAAATGGAAATTTTAATTTATATAATTTGGGTGAAAAGTCAAGAACTCTTGTTTTTGATGGTTATCTCTGTCTAGAAAATATTTTATAAATTTTCTTAATTTACTTAAACAAACCCAGTAGTAAATAGCGATGCTAATTAAGTCGGTGAGTTCTTTATAAATATTTGCATTTTAACTTATGCATTTAAATTTAATTCGTTTTAACAAAAATAACTTATACATAAGATTTATATAATATCACGCATCGTTTCTTATGTTGAGAAATGTATGAAAAATAATACAAAAAATATATTTTTTAACAAAATCGCTGAAAACAAGTCTGAATTTATAGAAAGTAATTTTAATTAGGTATAAGCGTTTGCGTAACGTAAGGCCTAATTTAATATCAGAAAGTCAACAATTTTAATGAACGTGTTACTAGAAAATATAAATGAATACTCAATAAGTCTAATTCTTATATCAAAAGAGACTATCTAGAATAGTCTAGAATAATAGGTATATTTAACACACACATAATGACATATATATGTGTGTGTGTTAAATATACCTACTACTTAGCTTGGTAAATGCCATACTTTTTTTGAACTTTCCGAATTTAGACCAAGCAATAGTTTGGATATGAATTTTATCTCCCTACATATACATATATAGCGAATATAATATAAATTTTCGTATGATCTATATTGGAAACTACCAATATCGATCACGTTCAGTCAGGCATCAGGCATCAAGCATATATTAACTGTACCATGATAGCTTCATTATTTAACTTAATCAGGTGATAACATTAGCAGGAAATATGCTTAAAGATAACTGTAATAGCTGCCCATAAAAAGTGCACCATAACATTATATACAACTAGCGACCCGTTCGCAGCTTCGCTCGCTTGATCGTTTTTTTTTCTTTCAAATCACTTTGTCTAGAAAACATTTTCTCTGGGCGGTAAGTACTCGCGCGCGTTTTCCGTATTAGTAAAAAAATTCCCGCATAAATCTCGATCCCGCAGGAATATCGGGATAAAAACCACAGCTTCTATATTCTACTGAAATTGGTTGCCACCAACCGGCCCGACCGTGGTTAAGGCCATGGCCGGTTGCGAGACGTCGTGGGACGCGGTCTCCTCCTTTTGCGAGGTGTGCTCGAGATGGAGGCGGCTTTACAGGCTCCCGCCGCTGTAATTCACGAGAGACTTTGGCCCCTGCGTATAATGGCCGATGGCTGTTGAGGACGAGTTGGTCTACATTTGCCGTATCTGAGTATCCGTAACAGGATTTCCTCACGAGAAAAGACAAACAGACATTATTACGGACATTTTTTTTATTTTTTGTTGATGGATATATAGAATATTATTTAGATCTATGTCATAGGGTTCAGACAGCGTTTGCAATGTAAGTCCAAATGTGTTTATTTACAACATAATATTAGAAACCTCTAAAATGTGTTTCCCTACTATATTGTGTTATATAAAAACTTTTCTCTGAAATCACACTATCTATTAAAAATAAACCGCATCTAAATCCGTTGCGTAGTTTTGAAGGGATATAGAGACAGACAGCGGGGAGCGACTTTGTTTTATACTATGTAGTGATAGTAAGCTGTTTAATACCTTAAATATTTCGTTTAGTGCGATATTTAAATAATTAATTAAAAAAAAATTTAATTAGCTTCACGCAGTATCCCGCACGAGGCAGGGTAGGCAGAGGGAACCGTAGGAACCGCCTACGGTTCCTAAACCTAGTGTTAAGACACTCCGTTTCCCCGTTAAATCGTAAATTAATTGTTTTTAATCCGTAACTTGCTAAGTAAATTATATTTAACATCATATAGTTATAATTTCTTTCTTGTTAAATAGTATAGGCATTGTCAAATGTTATTGAATTCTTGGCACAATAGTGTTTGAGTTGCTTTGTCTTTTGCACGTTTTTGGAATTGTAGCCTAGGGATCTGTGATGTTGGTATAGGCATCATTGGAAGCTTATTACAAAGCCGATATAGGTAGGATATTATTATGAACATTTTATAAAAAATATTAATTAAAGATTTGATACAATATGTAATCAGAAATGCATACAAAACTTTTTTTATATGTTTTTATGTTTGAAAACATAAGACTTGAGATTTATTCATAAAAAAATTACAAGAATAATCACTGAGATTACCCAGCAGGCAGTAAGTAATCTGGATTAAATCTGTTTAAAAATATTAATTTATTATTTTTAAAGTTGCGTACAATGATAACTATACAAGCAAACGACGCGATACTGCATATAAAGACAAATTAGCTCTCAGCCTACACGTCTTCCGTTTCTTGTCCAAACATGGATTTCAATGAGCGGATGTGACGCGCGACTACTTTTTGCTTTCGACTCGCCTTATTTACAGAAATGAGTTCGAGTATTCATTTTCAGGGTTTTTGTCAACAGGTCAATGTTTTGACACTCTTCGGTTTATTGTTAGCGAGTGGAGTGTTCTACATGGAAAAAATAGACAATTGAAACAATGGATGTGGATTACATTTAGTTGTTAAATAGATATTTTTAAGATAAATATATTTTTAACAATGCAATATAGATATAACGTTATATATTATCTACTTAGGTGCACTCTGCCAAGTAATATATGTACGTCAGATGTTAGGTAACTTTTATATAGGCTTAGATTGATATGATTTACTAACAACAATTATACTATAGGCATATTTTTATTTTAAAATTTAATTTAGTTATAACAAACCTGTACATCGCAATCCCTTTCTTACCTTGCTCCGTAATGCGTTTACCACGATGTCGGTGCTTGGACGTGTTCTCAGAATCAATTATCCGCGTCCACCAAAGTTTAATGACTCCAGAACAAAAACCTAATTTCGGCACTTTTCAAATTACATTTTTTGTAACTTCATGTTTTAATTTTAATTATATTTACATGTGCCTACGTAAAAATGTAATTTGCAATAATCTTAGAGTATATGCTTTCTTTCAAACTTTTGTTTTGTAATTTTGCAATAATAGTAATGTCATACAGAATAAGTGAAGTAAGTAAAATTTAATCTCAATATTTTGTATTTAAATCAAATTATTTGGACGACTATGGGCGTAGGAATGGACCAGTTTGTTCTATTCTAGTCTGAAGTTTAAAAAAGCATTGCCAAAGAAAAATGCTTGGCATTTTATTTTAATAAATAATTTGAAACTCATTGAAAAATAATGATATCTGCCCCATTTTCGTTAAATTATTTAAGCCACGGGAGGCCCACCCACTGAAAAATATCTCTAGTTACCGACGATCATATTATATTTTATTAAGTTTTGTGTGTGTGTACGCATATGTTTGTTACACTTGTTATCAGAGTAAAAAAATAATATTATTCAGTCTCCCTGAGTGGGAAACCAACCCACAACTGCCGCGTTTACACACACGCGTCACACGCTGTGCCGCTGCACCACGACAGCCAAGGTTAAGGTTTATTTAACGTTTTTAATTAATAGTAATTTTTTTTAATTTTATTACTTAGTCGACAAGTGTCCAGCAGAAGCTATATAAAGGAAAGAAGGAATAAATATCAAATAACTAGAGAGGTACTTTTTTTCCAGTGTCTAAGAAACTAAAATATCTCTCCGTATCGTAATAGTAAGAAGTCTATTTTATTTATTATCTTATAAAAATGTATTAAGTTTAAAGTAAACTTAAATTTACCTCAATATTTAAGTACCTATATCTTTATTTATCAATATTATCACAAAAATAGATCTTAACGTGTCAAAATTATTTGCAATTCGTAATGGAAATTTTGTATCTTCGTGAAATCCCGCAGTAAGCTCACGTAAGATCTGTCAGATTTATCTTATGACTTCACAATCTATGAAAATATGAGTCAATATATTCAGTTTTCACTTGTATTTATTAGTTATTATGAAATAAAGGCTAAAAATTATTTTAACCTAAAGTTAAATAAATCCTCCTTTGAAATGCATAATTATTCATTTTATATTTAAAGCCATAAAATCAGGGATATTACACAATATATTTATATACATATATATACATATATATATATATATATATATATATATATATATATATATATATATATATATATATATATATATATATATATATATATATATATATATATATAATATATATATATATATATCGGAGAAGTTCAGGTACCTTGGAGCCGTTATGCATGAGTCTGGAGGCATCGACCACGACATCCATGCCCGTATAAACGCTGCCTGGGCCAAATGGCGGGAGGTCACTGGTGTAGTCTGTGATAGCAGAATACCGCCCAAGCTCAAGGGACTGATATACAAGAGCATTATCCGACCGGTTCTTTTATACGGCAGCGAATGTTGGCCAACATTATCTCGGCACACTCAGGAGCTTCACGTCACGGAGATGAAGATGCTGAGATGGATGTGTGGCGTTACGCGGTCCGACCGCATACGCAACACATTCATTCGAGGTAGTCTTGGGGTCCGTGACGTAGCGGATAAGCTCCAAGAGCGTCGCCTGAGATGGTATGGCCATGTTATGCGCCGATCTGAGAACTATGTCGGAAGGAAGTGCCTTGACATGTCTGTCCCTGGAGTTAGACCACCCGGACGCCCAAGGAAGCGATGGCTGGATGTCGTGACACAAGACATGAGAGCCAATAGATTGTCCACTGAGGATGTTAAAGACCGTGCAAAGTGGAGTAGGCTTAGTCGGAAGGCAAACCCTGGCAAAAGCCGGGACTAATGCCAGGAAGAAGAAGATATGTATATATATATATATATATATATATATATATATATATATATATATATATATATATAAATGATTTTAAAAATGTATATTGAAAAAAAGCGTTATAAATTTAGTGGGCTGGGAAAAGAAAGCATGAGTCACACCACTATTCAACCTATATTCCCAATAGGTTTTTATACTATGCGGTTTTCCAAACCGGACTACCGGATGCTCTACGTCTGGCTTTCTATGATTATGGAAAAGGAAAAACGAGATTGAAGTACTTATCACAGTCTTATTTTCAGATTACAATTTACTTTATAACAACTCTCTTATGTCAGTTCTCAGTGAGATGGATGGTTGCAATTTAACATATCACATATTACTAGTAATTTTTTTATTACTAATGACTTGGAGTTTCTTAGTTCGATTGACGCGCAGTTTTGTAAGTTGTAGCAAATAAATACATATATAGAATTAAGAAAACAAGTTTATTGAAAGTTAAATGTCAACTTAGGAAGTAAACAATATGAATAAACATTTTTATTAGTAGAATTTATTGTAAATATTAAAAAGATATGGCGATATATATCTAGGCAAAATAAGGTTTACGAATAGTATACGCTTTCATTATAATCAGAAAAAAAACTCAATATTAACAATATTACATAAATTAAAATGGAACTATTATCAAAGTTACTATTAGGAACATCTGACTCATCTATTTGTACAAGTGCCGCACTCCTTGTCATTTTATTTTTTCTGTAATCATCTATGTACCTACAGGTTTCAACAGAGTAGTTTTGAAATGGCTTTTGTTTTTAAATAGTGCACCTATCCATTGTTATTGCTATCTGAATGTCATCTGTAGTTGGTTTCAAAAACATAAATTGAATAAATACTAAGAAACATATTAAATTAATAATATGCATATGTTTATAAGTATTTAAATACATACAATACATGTATATGATATGCCCAGAAATGACATGATAATTAATTTATTTTTATGAAATTCTCTAATATTTTATTAATTTTATACTAGAAATATACGTAAATAATAGTAATTCCAATATTCTACCTTTTTTTCTCAAAATAATACATGTTAACTCTATTTCAAAGGTGGCATAAGCTTAATTTACTCATATAAATAAATGTACATATATCTCCGTATTAAATAATTTTACTTTAAATAATTCTAATACATGCATAAAATATTATTATTCAATAATTACATATTCAATTTTAATTATATCTTAAGAATTAGGACGCAATCCGATAGATCGAACACCTGGTTAGCTATAAAAAAAACAACAGGTTGTCAGCGTGGCGTCACTGGGCGCCTCCGGCAAGAAGAGAGAGGTACGATATCGAGCCTACTCGGTACTCCATTCATTCCATAGACTATAGATGTATATGAACGGAACGTCAACGTCAGTGCCGCGCCGACCCTCAATGGTGATGCTCGTGTGTGTGTTGAAAAATACATATTAATATCGTGTTTTCAAATACTTTGGTTTATTTTGTTTTGTTGAGTGAGTGTTGTGAACGCAATTTGAACTTGATTGAGCGTTCGCTTTGGACTCTGGAATGATTAAGCTGGTTAGTATTTTATTTTAGTTGTTGTTTTTTTATTGTGTTAACGTCGCCTTGTCTTAGGTTAACGTTAAGTTATCGAGACACGATAAGATTGTGTAAATGACAATCTTAATGTAAAACATAAACAAGAAATCTAAAGGTATTGATTCATTTTTGAAATTTTTTGTTAAGTTATGTCGGATGGAAGAAAACATGCTATCAATTTTGTACTTGTGCTTCCTTTGAAATTAAACGTACCATGTAAATGTATAATAAGTAGTGATGTCACGTCTGACTCAAAAGGATCTTTAATTTAACATGATATTTATCGACTGCTTATTTTGCTGCTTCATAATACTTTAAAGTTATTTTTTACAAACCTATGTTCATAAACTTTATATGAAACATTCGTATAGAAATCGAACCATGGAATTCAAAACAATACTCTGTGATGTGACATATAAGTGAAAGCCTTTCTCCAAACTGTAATCTTCACTCATATGCGTTGTAATTCAAATGAGATTTCTTAGTAAATTTACATAAATATAAAAAAGCTATTTTAAATTAATTAAAATTTTTGTATTTCGTTTTCAGTAGAAAAAACCTATAAATACGGTAAACTGTAATATAAAATAATTATAATACCATCTCGACCACTTCTAATAACATATGCATGATTTATTTTAATGAAACATTTTATAAATGTCTAGAAATGCAAAAAAAATATCGTCAAGATGAAAGTGAGTGAATTTTTCTCATGTTGCGTTAAGCAATTTAGCATGCATCATCGGATCTTGCTCGGTTTTTATTGCTTAAATTCCTCTTATTCTAAAACTAGATTTCATTTTTTGGTGATATTTCGATGGCGGTCTAATGTAACGTAGGTTTAGTTTTATACAGCCAATAAATTATAAATGTTAAGTTAAATACCTTGTTGGCATTAAAGGGCGAAAAAAATAGGTAACTAAATGTATATGAACTATATTTTTATCATATTTTATATATATATATATATATATATATATATATATATATATATATATATATATATATATATATATATATATATATATATTTTACCCTTTAACTCTAATTGTAAATATCAACAATGGAACATGCGAGATTTTAAATAACTAACGCGCAAACAAAACCTCTTTTTGTTTATTCATCGACAATTGTTTTTCTTTTGTTTATCCGTCAGGTAAGTTCAGCAGTCGAGGTACGAGCTCATAATGACCATGTGTCATTATGGTTTTCGGCTCTTTGTTCTGTCATACAAGAATGTTATGATTGCTTTATAATTGATTCTCTAATTTTTTTTATAGTTTCCATAAAATTAAATCTCATAGCAGGAAAAAATAATTGTCGATATAATGATAAATAATTAATATTCAAATCAAATTCGAGTTAGTTCGATTTAAATTATTTTCCGCAGCGTAAATTGTACGCTAGTTAATGGAGTGTTTTTTTTATAAAATATAAAAAGTTATCATTGATTTCAAGGAAATTTATATGAGAGTTCTAGAATACTTGTATATTTCACTTGCAAAATATATGAGTATAAATAAAGAGGTATGAGAGCGGAAAGTTAGTGCAAAATCACAAAATTAGCTTTCTTTTGTTCTGAATGGTCCACTTACCCATATGTAATGCGTGTCTCCTGCCTATATATAACGCTACATTAATCATTTAACTTGTGAGCAATTTTACCTGATATTTATCAAATTTAGTAATTAAAATTACTTGAATATGTATTGTGGATCTAGTTAACAATATTTATTAGTTATGTTTAGAAATCTCCTCTATATAGGTGTATATCTAAAGCAAAACACATGAGTACATTTTTGTACATAAACAGATCTTATCTAGAATAATAAAACCTATTTAAGTATGTATTTCAACTTACCCGAAAAGAATGCTATCGATTATTCGAGCGAGTACCATTTTTTTTTCAATAATTATAGCTTATCTTCAATAAATAAATAATAACAATAAAAATCTGACACTTTCTCTCAAACAAGTTAAGAACACTTTCCTTTTGTTGAAACTGTTCACAAAAAATAAAGTTTTTTTTTAATAATAGCAATTATCTATATGTCAATTTTGTCTAACACATAAAAAAGCGAAGTAACTTCAAAATTAACTAATTATTTTTAATTGAGTCAAGTGATTTGCCTGATTTTTTTTAAAAAACGGGCAATTATACATCGTTAAGTCTAGTTTCAAATTGGATTTACGCATAGCCCATAAGGAGTTATTGGAAAGGAAACGAATATATTTGGTAGTATTTAAATGTCATAGAAACTGATGTTAAAAAAAAACAAAGTATTTCAAATTTTATATTTAAATACTTATTTTTAAGGTTTCACAGTTTTACCTACATAATAAACGAATGTAGTTTGGATAAGAGTGAACTACACTTATGTGAAATAACCTTATATTCTCATAGCTGTTGAGAATATAATGTTATTTCACATAAGTGTAGTTAATCTTACATACACAAATCTTATTTATACAGAATAAAACAAATACATTATTACTTATACTTAGGTTACCTTGAACTTAGTACCACCTACTTGCATACAACGAAATAAATAGCGCTTTTTATCAGGATAAAATACAGATAACAAGTACCTATAATGTTATATATGAAATTAATCTTTATCACATAGGATTAAGATTGAAAATTATGTAAATGACAATCTGACGCAGTTGTAATAATTATATTGGTTTATGACTTTTAGCTCACGCCTTATAGTTATAGTTTGCGATATTGTATTCAGGTAGTAAAGGATTTTGATGCTTAATTATATAGGATTAAAGTTCATTATGTTTCCGTTTTCTTACCGTAAAAATTGGCAAATTCAATAGCTCTATGTAAAGTGTTTTTATCTGAATTTTATGCTTCGTTTGAACATTATTTTCAATTTAATTCATACTATTCTTATGTTGTAAATTGACTAATTTTTAAGATTTCAACTTTTTGCCAAACTCTTTGCAAAAAATAAAAAAATAAAAATTGAATATGTTGAGATTATAAAACCTACTTGATATTATAATATTGAATAGAAAATATAACAAAATACTGCAAACCCACATCGACTGTTAATCGGCTATTGTTTGGACTGTAATCGATCCCGCACAGGATAATATTTGCCCCCAAAAACAATTTGAGTTGACAGACCGGTCCAGTAGGGCAAGACGCATAGTAATTAGGGCTAAAATGGAAAACAGAGTGTTTTTACTCAAAATATCCTCAGCCTACCCTAACAAAGTGTGCTTAAATAAAGAAAAAAATTACAAATTAAAAACAATTGTCTACATACCGTATAAATATAAACTGTTAATAGTCTAATTGTATATCATACAATATATTCCAACTCTATATACATTAATACTAATGCTATATCATTCTTGATCACAACAAGAAATCATATTGGAAACAATATTGTCAATGTACGATAAGCTATATGTAAGTACGGAAGTTTGATCAATCACGGTCGCAGTGTGTTATCTCCCAAGATGCTATCACTCACTCTATTGTAACAGCAAACAATGCCCATGTCAGTGGCGCTGTGTATAAATACTGAATGAGACTTGGTTGAGCTTGTTCCAGTTAAAACTCTTTAGTGAATTTGGATAGCAGTCAATTGTCGTAAGTTCGAATCTAAACGTTAGGATTAAATGTACTTACAATTAATGTATTACTAGAATTTTATATATATATATATATATATATATATATATATATATATATATATATATATATATATATATATATATATATATATATATATATAATTGGTGATTTTTTCAAATCAACGTGTCATTTTTTTTATTTTATAATTCGTTAATTATAATAATTCTTTTTAAAATTTCATTTGTATTATATTTATACAAATATGTAAAGGTAAAGTTAAATTTGAATAGAGGGTGCGACTAATGTGTAATAATTACTAGTACGTATTTGCATTTCTTCTCAGTAAATACTTTTCTCTTTTTTTTTTATTTAATTTTTTTAAATATTGATAAATTTGATCATTTTGATATTTGATCATTAGAAAAAATATTTTTTTCATTATTTTTGGACTCCATTGTATTTGCTTGGGATAAGGGATCATATTTATTTATATTTAATTTTTTATTAATATCTTTTTTTGCTGTATTCTTGCCTACATAATTATGTTAAATCAACTAATTTACAATTGAGGTGTACAAAAGCAAAGGCGTTTCAGTCACAAAATACCTAGAAAAGTAAACTGCAAATTTCTACTGTGTTTCTACCAAACTGTTATTTCTACCAGAATCAAATGCTGGCCCCTTGACATAAATCAAAATTAATACAATTTACATCAATTATATATAATTTGGTATGTTTAGTTTTAAAAAAGGTATTTTTGGACTGAAACGTCTTTGCTTTTATACCGCTCAATTGTCATATTACGGAAATCCCCGAAATTATATGGATATAAAATTTTACATATATTTCTTAATTTTTTAGTTTGCACATTTGCATTGTCACATGTCTATCGACAATCTCTATGAGACAATGTGTCGTATGAAAGCACTTCACTTATCAGCTTATGATTTAGTATACGCGTGTTGTTTTTGTTAAATCTGTCAACAGCAGACAGATCTTTCTTAATGGGTTTCATATGATATAACCAATATTGAGTTATAATAGTATATAATAGTTAGTTATAATAGTATATATATAATAGTTAGTTATAATAGTATCTCAGAGGGTGTCTAGCCAATTATCTGTCCGATATTTGGTTTCCGGCATACGGGTACGCGACCCCGGGACCTCGAGCCACCACTTTCATAACCCGATCCAATCCATGTAAGTGGTGTCCCTCCCCTATATTCCAAGTCTTTCTGCCTCTTATTCCTTTCCTTTCCTGGTTTCTCCCAGTAATGGGTTTGGAGGTCAGATGGCAATCGCTCCACAAAAAAACCACTTCGCCACTCATATGGACCGATTGGTCTTAGTCGGAAGGCAGACCCTGGCAAAAAGCCGGGACTAATGCCAGGAAGAAGAAGAAGTTATAATAGTATATAATAGTATATATAGTGTATAATATTATTTAGATGATACAATTTTAGTTACATTTTCTATTTGTTTTTCACTCTGTTAGCCATTTATCGCCTATATTACTATTTTAGACATACATATTGTAAATCACTTTTAATCATTACCCCGCAAGCAAAGTTAAAAGTGATTTGGACATAATATATGTAAGTAAAAGGCGTCGTCTTTATGTTATTTACTATTATAATACAACTTTCACTGTTACGCAATTAAATCTAGTATAACTCGATATCTTATTATCTAGACTCGTTTCCTCCTAAATAGATTTTTAATATTTCAAAATAATCGATTGTTGATTGTTGAAAGTAGCCGCTGTTTTTTGTCGAAGTTACTTACTTATTGCATTGCAAGGATTTATACTTATTGCATTTGTAACGGTGTTATTGACTCCTTTCATGAAATATGATAACAATTTCAACTTTAATATTGAGAAACTGAATGTATATTCTTCTTCCACAAAGTTCCTTCACTGGTCTTCCCTGTCCCGGCATTAGCTCTTAGGTCGTCGGACCATCTGGCTGGTGGTCTACCTGCGCCTCTCTTGCCAAGTCGGTATCCCCATTCGCTACTTATATTGCCAAAACATATATCAGGAAATCGAGAGTGTCAAGTTAAATGCTTGTAATTTTAAATATATAATGCGAATTACTTAATGGCCCTTATAAATATTATATTATGTTTAAAAATCTAAGCTGCTTTCATTTTTATTGTTTAATTTGTTTTAATAGAATCATTTTACTTTCTACTTCATTTTTTAGATATGGCAGGTGTCACCTGACACGGCTGCACGTCGTATTGTCATTTATAATAAGATCAAGGAAATGCCTCTATGTTCAATACAACAAATCACTCAAAACCATGTCATTGGCAGTCAAAATAATATATGATTTCCGTAGAAACAATTTCGTAGGCTCAGTAGGTTCTCGACTTATATATACGGTTGTTTTTGTTTAAAGAGAATTTATTGTATTATATCTTACGAGAAACTGCGATTTCAATGTAATGTCATTGGCGCTTCAATGTAATATGATTGAATATTTCACGAAATTTTCATAATAATTTTAAACAAGAGATGCCAACCAGATGATAACCATTGGAGGAAGAAAGCCATTGTCTACCATTATTAATGAACTAGAAATCCTTAGCTAGACTGGTTTTACCACTTGCTGATAAAGTCCTTCATACGAAATATGTTCCTTGTCAGGCAGATAAACAACAAATTTTGTTTTCACAGGTGTCATATAGAAATATCTAGCAGATAAAGACCTGTTAAACTTTTAACCTTTATCTAGTAGATAGCATTAACTACTAGCTTACTATCTGAAACTTTATCCGTCACCGGTGAAATTGCGCCTTAATCTTTATAAACACATTGAACACACAATCGAATATATACTTTAATATATTTTTTTACTCTTATCATTTTCAATATGTAATGCCGTAGTACAATAACACAAGCTCTACTTTAATAGAACAAATACATAACATGTCATGTAAATGTAAAGGAAATCTCATTATGCACATTTTCTTGTAATACGAGTACAAGACTGCATACACTCGCGCGTACTACGATAGCATTTGTAATTTAATAACTTATGTAGAAGATAAGATTAGGTTCCTCTTACCTTACACGTAATGCCCAAAATGGCGGGAAACGGAGAAAATGACTTTGTATTTGTAGGTTTAGGCAGAGATCTCAACAATTCCGCCTAAGCCTATAAATAGAATGCAGATAAAATATAATTACAACAGAATATACAAATATTTATTTTAAAATGAAAGTACACTTAGCTCTAGCGTTATGTAACTCATACATATGTATTCTAATCATAATTTGTTCATTGCGTAAACTAAGCAACGGTGTTCTTATTGAGCATCTTATTTCCTGTAATATTTATTAATTATACTTGAACAGAAGTGAGGAAGTTGAGACAATGTATGGGAGTTGTGGAAAAGTTGAGCCTACTTTTATTATGTGTTTTAATTATATTATTATGAGCTCGATTAATCGATAAAAAGTGAGACAAATATCGATTTCCATTGCAAATTAGATATTTATAAAACAATTTATTACGTACTACATTTTTTTTGTTTCGCTTATTATTTATTTATGCGAATTATTAATTTATTATTATAATTGTCTTATTCGCTTTAGACTTATGTGAATCGTGACTGAGTGATTTTATGGTTTGGGTTCAAATCTAATTCATAGGGAATATATTATAAATATTTTGTTTCGTTAGATAAAACGCTACATTGAATTTCGTAAACAGTGCTTATATCAAAATGAGCGGAAATTAGAAAACTGTAACTAAAGTATGTGTATTTGAAAAGTTAATATTATTATCGCAGCGACACGAGTATATATGAGTTTTACTAGTTATCTATTTTGAGCAGATGCTATTTTTGAAGCGGGCCTAACGTGTTAATCACTCTCAATTTCGTAACAATTTTAATCATCTTCCTGTGAAAGGCGTTTTTATTTTCAATTATTAATTAACACGCAATTAAATAATATATGTATGTAATTAGATATAATTGCGCTCGCTTTTGGATAATATTGCAAAATTGTAACGTTATATCATTTCCACGTTTGTTGTATACCATAGAAGTATAGTATATGAGTAATTAGGCTGGATTCGCATTTACTTATCATTCGCTAGTTTATTTATGAGTGTAACTTCGTTCACGTGGTTTGTGTGCCTTTTGCATATCGTATCCACTGTTTTAGAGTTCCAGATCTTTGATGTTTTTGTTTAGACTCGTATGTCAACAGTAAATGCTTATCTGTCAGCGGACTGAATAGGTAACTTTTGTTAAAGATACCTTTTTTTTATTTTATATTTTAGCTGGTGGATGGTTCCATATCAGGTGACATAGTGTTCAAATTTGAACCTTGAACCTTCTTTTCTTTTTTATATCCATCCAGTAATTCCGAAAATATGGGTCATATTAAAGTTTTAAACTTTTTCCCCTCTTGTAAAATAATTATCGCCCGCAAGTTTTAAACAGGATTCTTATTATCAAATAGTCTTGACAACCCCATTTCCGAAACTTTATTAATAGTTTTGTTTCAACCCAATATATAGCGATATAATTAAGATTTTCATAATTTAAGCTGAGACAGAGACTCGGCCGTAAGACGGGTGCCTGCGTCATTTTATGTCGATCGTTCAATTGCGTGTCAACATTGGCTGTGAATTGATGATGTCATTTAATTGTTTTGACTGACCAACTATAAAGGTAAATTTAAATCGCAATTTGAAAGCATTTTTTATTTTATTCGTGTTGTAAAATATACAGTTGATATACTTAAATTTGTAAATACATACGCTATAGATTATACTCTGATAGATAAAGCGACGCCATGTTTAGAAATATCTTAATTCATCGAGGCAAAAGTATATATTATTCCCTAACACTGCCTATAGTTTGGTTACGTTTCACATAGGCTACACATACTAAAAATGGAAGAAACGAAAAAACAAGAAATAAGAGAATCGGTTATTTATATACATATTTACCGGAAGGTCACATGAAAGGCGCATATGAAAGTTAATTGATAATTTTTAATTTTGTGTAGCACAATTTTGTAAAATTTCACCTTTAATATTTATATATTGTAATAATATCTCTAATTAAATTCAGCTTTAAATATATTAAACATATTAATAGGTATATATGAGGTAGGTACCATTAGAAGAATGTGTAGACTACACAAAACAAATATAAACACACTAAGTTAATATAAATTTAATATTTGTTCACAAAGCTACCACGAAAGGTTTTATTGCATACATAAGGTGGTTTAAGATGAATCAGTATTTGCAGGATACATTCCAATTTGATGTGAACTTAATCTTTTGTATATTTGATCGTGAATCAGGCGCCAGGTGACATCATGAGAACGTGTAGCTTAAGTTAAAAATTCCATGGCTTTTCCGGTTAAATTTGTCTTAAAAATTAGCCTCGTACAATCGTTAATTTTGTAGGTATACCTAAAAATCTATGTTTCTACTTAGGATCTGTTATAATATTTTTTATGTTCATTAATCTCCCGCGTTTTGTAGGATAGATAGGGAAGGTCTTCGTGTAAGTTTTTGTGGCTAGATCATGACAATAAAATATATATTATTTTTACAATTGTTATGCCGTGAGTATCTGTCTAGTCGTTTTATTATTTTATTTAAATAATATAATTATTTACTAATATTTGAATTGAACCCACGACAATAGCATTCTAATAATATCAATTTATGTAATCCAAATATTTAGAAAATTTCTAAATCCTAAAAGGCCATTTCGTTATGAGCGTCGTTTGATTTATCAGAAATTATAAAGTTTTATGGCACCGGAAACAAAAACACCTTCAATTACTTATCACGAGATAGCTTCAATAACTAGATCTATAACTTATACTAATAACTATAGACTAACATATGGGTGATGGTATGACTTTTAGATTATTTTTTTTTTAAAAGCCAATTCTTTTTAATTCCTCTGTTTGTTTGTAAAGCTTTTCAAAACTCATCACACCAGAAGTGATAACAATAACGAGTTGTTACAACCGTATAAAAATAGGTATAGTTGCTGTAACTGACCGTGACAATATGTGAATGTAGCTATAGTTTTTTCACTACAGTGCTTGAATGGTATCCAAGCAACGCGGCTTCAAATCCTGCAACCTTTTAATACACCGTAAATAAGTAAATAAACTTTAAAATTATGTTAAATACATTAATCTTATATATAATCTAATAGGATTTATAGATTTATTAGTGAAAAGCGGATATTGATGGGCATAAACTAGCGTAGCTATAAACTAATAGATAAATATCATCAGCGACCCGGAACATTCTTAGAAACTGTGACATTCACCTATAGTGAAACGTTTTATATTCAAATCATTTGGAAATCGCACATTGTTAGATCAACGGCTAAATAACTTCACCAGCATCGTATGGAAGTTGGGTAGATACCACTTCCATTTGGGTTAATATCTATATATTATAAAACTTCTATGCCACGATAACGGGAGAAACAAATTCAATATGGGAATTTAAGTAAAATAATAATAATTTACGTTATATATATATATATATATATATATATATATATATATATATATATATATATATATATATATATATATATATATACACACATGCAGGAATCGAACACGTTACCTACTAGTTAATTAGTCGGCATTGATCTATGCCTATAGGTACTATTGTATCATTCCCGTCTTCAATGGACTTACATTTTAATGGACTGTAGACTGTTGATAAAGTAATATCGTTTTGTACGGAAATGACACAGGATGAGGATGTCGTGTTTCTATGTGTTTTAACAGACAATGAACTTAAATAGATGCACATCGTTGTACGCAACGCATTTCCTTTCAACAATTATAAGACCAACCAGTATTTAAATTAAAAAGGTGCTATATGATTTTAATATATTTTTATATGTTAACTATTTTTTACTTGGCTCTCTTTGACTCTCGCTAGTGTATGTAGATCACCCAGATATGCCACTTTCCTCTTATTCTCATTTAGCGATGCTGCGTGTTCAGCAGAGGAAATCACTACTGCAATTTGTCTAGCTAATTTATGGATGTACATATAAATATATTATGTATGTGTGTCTGACTGGCTTCGAACCTGTTACCTTCATATATATCTTCTACCTCGGACACATTCTATGTATGGCGAGGACAGTAAAATTATTTCTAAAAAAAAGTATATTTTTGCTCTTTATTGATTAACCAGAAAGTTGTAACGGATATAAAATATCATCAATATTATTTTTTTATTAATAAAACTTGTTAAACATAAAAGTTATATAAATGCGTCAATATTTGACTCATGAATTTATACACACATTACAAATGAACACTTATGTATGTGGACATAAAAGTTATTGTTGTAAATTTTATTATACAATATAATTTTTTCTTTGTTATTCATTCATATTAATATCTACATTTAATTATGTATATATAAACAGTTATCACTATGTCACAAGACAGAGTCCGCATTATTAAAACACTTGTTTTTATTTCAATGTATGGCATTTTATGAAGTGATCAAGTCAATAATTATTTCATATATAATAATATATTATTTATAGGGTAGTCAATATATTTTATATATAATAATATATTATTTATAGGGTAATAACTTTGATACTCGAAAATATATATATATATATATATATATATATATATATATATATATATATATATATATATATATATATATATATATATATATATATATATATATATATATATATAAATATAAAAAATATTCTGATACAATATTGACAGGTAACGTTAGTTTACAACTTCAATCATGCGTGGCCTCGGAATATGTAGGTATTTAAATAATTAATCTGTTTTTTATATAACATATTTGTCAGGCTATAGCATTTTCAAACATAAAACGTTATTTATAGGCTATTTAAGCATTATTTCAATGTCATTTTCAACTTGGAATATGCACTGAACCACTCCTTTGAGTGCAAGAATTTGTTGTGTTGTTAAATGACCAAATTAACATTGAAATTATACTGATTTTAATGTAAATTTGAGGGTCTACGCAAATAGGATGAAAAATTATCTACATTTAACAAAAAAAAATCACTAACTTGAGTTTCTTCATAGATGAATGAATGGATAAATAAAATAAAAAATTTTAAATACAAGCTTTCATTGAAGCGTACAAAAGTTAATGTACTATAACGATTAAAATAAATTTAGCTCAGAATTACCTTAAATTGGAAAACAATATATTTCATATGAAGATTACTAAAAAGCTTTGCCTTTTTACATTTAGTATATAATCTTTTTAAGTTATAGTCATTTTCTCTGAAACCTCCACTCTTAACTTAACCGAGTCTGTAGTCTACTATAGCTTATAAAAATCCATATCACATGACCCACCAGCCTTAATAAACACCTTTATAATTTTAATATGTGATTAGCACATATTAAGTAGACAGTCGGCTTTAATCTTTGGCCTTGTAAACATTATTTGTCTATGACGATATGCTGATAGGTTTGTACATAGAGGTGTGTCCGGCTGGATTATCTTTTCTAGTTGCGAGCCGCATTTCATTTTGGCTCCGAAGGCCTTTGGAGAGTATTATTGAGAAATCAAAGTGTTAGCCTAAGGTTATATATTTAATCATTCAAGACAGTTATGATGTTGTTATCTGTCAATAGGATGTGATGCAATGTGTTAATATTATTTCATTGAAAATTAACATATCAGCATAACGTGTTTTCTATTATATATAACCACAAAAATATTTAATCGCACTGGTTACAGATTCATATATATATATATATATATATATATATATATATATATATATATATATATATATATATATATATATATATATATATATATATATATATATATATATAAAGAGCAAAAATCTAGTTAATTTTCCATGGAATGACCATAGCCATTACGGTCTAGGGAGAAAAAGCTCCGAGCAGTGTCTGGCACTTGCGAGCTGCAAATCAAATGTACGCTTTTATTTATGTAAATGCGTTTTAACCCTCCGAAACGATTTTTCTAGTGCCAAGTTAGACAGCGGGAACGTCACAGACTCGCTCCTGTCCCACTTATTATAATAGCTTAAAAAATATCATAGTACATATAACTATATAAGCACTGCAAATAACTATAATATAATTATATTAAACGAACTGTATTTCATCATGAGGCATTGTCTCTTGGTTGTGAGCGTAATGTTTCGCAATCACGTTTTGGTCTCCTCATTGTATATTTATCTATTAGGGCCAGTGCACACTGGAATGTCTGCGCAATGAGACGACCTCGATTGACAGGTGATAAAAGCATTTAAGCTCTATATATATAATAAAAAATATAGCACACAGATATTGACATGAATTGCCCTTTTTTTTAAAATATTTGTCATATTTAAGGGTTTCTGGAAAAAAGATGTATTATACTGTTTTAAATATTATAGAATTTCATATTTTTTGTTTATTAGCATTAGCATGTGGTACGTAAATAATACGGAATGATCTGCCTCCTGAGGCTTTCCCTGTGCAATGTAATTTAGGGGTTTCCGTGTGTACAGTCATCTTCTCCAACATTTCGTTCGTTTTCTTCTTTTTCTTCGTTTCTTTCACTATAAAAAAATTCAATAACTATATTTGA
Source organism: Dione juno (assembly GCA_037127375.1). Taxonomy (NCBI): domain Eukaryota; kingdom Metazoa; phylum Arthropoda; class Insecta; order Lepidoptera; family Nymphalidae; genus Dione; species Dione juno. The sequence continues at coordinate 1,297,286 of JAXRJS010000023.1, read as the reverse complement.
GTTAATATTATTATTCTTTGATAAACTAAATCTAATTTTAAATATAATAACTGTATATATATGTATAAATAAATGTACTATGCCTGTATTTACTACGTATATATGTGCACGTACCCTTAAACATTATCGTTACTGATTTCTAATCTTTATTATTAATTTGTGCGTGTGTTTTTTTTTATTTTAATATTTTTATTAAGGTCATTGATTCTATTTGAAAGTACTAAGTTTCTTAGAAATCCTAATATAATTACGTAGGTATGTATTTACGTTGTTATAAATTGCAATATACAATAAATATTGCCTTGGTCTTAGTTCATTAATATATTTATTGAGTAATATGGAAGTGCAAGATACATTTATTTTAAAGAAACTTAGTTTGAGGTCAGTACATATAACTTGAGAAGAGAGCATCTCAAAATAAAACAAATTACGATTTACTAATAACTTTCATTTTGTTTAGGAATCACCGGAAGTCCACATGTCTCTACCACTGCCTCGGGCGCCCGACCCAGCCGCCCTGGCTGCGTATTGGGCGGAATACGAGGACTTATGCCGCCAGATCAGCAGTGCACATAGCAATGACGACGAGGACAACCATTATGAAGGTATTTGTTAATATACATTAGATAGATTTTAAATAGATATATTTTTGCGCCTAATTAGTTGGGAATCGATGTTATCTTGTTTCTTTTACGTGAAAATTTAAAACGGGTTAATTACTTGTATACTCGTAATTCTAGGCCACGATAAAATAAGTAGATACTGAAAGTGCATATAAATGACATTATACTATTGAAATTAGTTAAATTAAAATATATGAATTATTACAACTTGTGAAACCTATAACAAGTATAATAATAATAGCTGCTGTATCCCGCATATGGCAGAGGTAGAGGGAACCGTAGGAACTTAGTGTCAAGATACTCCGTTCCCTGCTTTCCGCCTTTTGAAGCATTGCGTGTTGAGTGGCGGAGCTCAACGCCGCACTTTGCCTTTACCAGAGCCAAGAAAATAAAAGTAATTCATTCACCCTGAGTGAGAATCGAATCCACAAACCGTCGCGTTTACAGGCAGACGTTGTGCCTCTGCGCCACGACGGTCCTCTATCTCTCTATCTTATCACTAGGTTCTTCCTAATCATTAAAAAAAAACCCATTTCAACTAGACGCACCGAATAAAGTGAAAATAATTCATTCTCCCCGAGTGGGAATCGAAAACACTATAACAAGTATAAATTGATTTAATTAAAAAGTAAATATATATATTTTCTGGCCAAAAGCAAAATTCGACTTACATAATACAAATTACTTGTTCGGTATATATTAATACATAAATAACATAGTTCTATAGACATCTGTCCAGTTTTTTTAATTAACTCTAATTGTAAACACTTGTCTCTTTAAATGAGGCTATCGATACACTTGTTTGATTTCGATATGCATATATTGATTATGTTATCGTTCTGAAACGTACAAACTTATCGTAACACAAGATTATCGTAATAACTGGAACAATTGTTTCTATCTATATTAATTTTTTTTAATTTTCTGTCACGTCCTACGTTTTACTCAATGATAAATTGTGATTTTTGACTTTGCCCAAGGATTCGCTAGCGTTTGTTTTGGTTGACACACGTGTTAGTGAGAGTTTCTTATTTTATGTTAATTCTTTTTATTGTTCTATAGTGGAGATATTTTAAAGTTTTAAAAGGTCCCTTTTTAACAAGGTGGTTGGTTGTAGCAAGTGTTGGTTTCGTTAATAACGGTATATTAAGTAGTATAAATAAGGTAAGGTTAGTTTTTTGTATTTTCGTATTTTATAATGGATGGTGATCCTCCTCCTGAACCTCCTGATACCGGAGGTGGTAAAGTTGATGGTCATGCGATGTCAAGAAAGAGGCAAGGGGATGATTCACCATTAATTAATGATTTTGCTGCAAAAAAAACAATTATAAATCCATCTACTGCGACACCCTCTATTCAAAATTTATATGTCCACCCGTCCCTCTCCGATGGTCCTAAATCCTATATTGATACTGATAAAGGCCCTTTCATTGTATATGTGTCCAGGGAAGTTCCTGACCCAGCTGCTGGTACCTCAATTAGAGCGATTAAGTTTGGTCAATTTTTACACAAAAACAAAATAAATTGTATCACCAAGGATGGTGTTAAGAACGTTGGTCGTAATAAGATCAGCGTTCAATTCTCAAATGCTTCTGCAGCGAATTCATTTGTGACCAACCCAATAATAAGTCTATGTAAGTATGTTGCAGTAATACCTACATTTGTTATTACCCGCATGGGTATAATTAGAGAGGTGCCAGTTGACTTCTCGTTAGACGAGCTTGTGGAGTCTTTGGTTTTTCCCTCAGGTTATGGTCAAGTACTGAAAGCGCGAAGACTTAACAGAAAGAGTGTGAGTGAGGGGGTGACTACATGGATCCCGACCCAGTCGGTTGTAGTTACTTTCCGAGGACAAGAGTTGCCTGATAGGGTCTTTTCGTATCATTCCTCTCTCCCCGTCGAACCTTACAAATTCCCTACTATCCAATGTCTTAATTGTTGCCGTTTTGGACATATTAAATCACAATGCAGATCTCAGCCAAGGTGTTACAGGTGTGCCCAGTCTCATTCTGGTGATGCATGTGACACAGCCAAGGAGAACTCAAATTGTTTGTACTGTAACAGTAAGCACTTTGCCACAGATAAGGACTGTCCTGAGTATGCAAGACAACAATCCATTAAAATTGTTATGTCTCAAGAGTGTATCTCATACATTGAAGCATCCTCTCGTTTCCCTTCTGCCCAACGTTCCTATGCAAATATTGCTAAGGAAATGTTCTCCCCTCAAATTTCCACTTCTTCTAGATACCAACAATCCAGAGTAACTCATAACCCAACAACTCCTACCAAATCCTATCGCAAAACTGTATTGCAATCTCCCCGTCCCCGCGCTCCTCTTGCTAAAGGTTTTGATAGACAGGCTCACCAAGCTTTAATTGGTAATTGTTCCTCTTCCCTTCCTAATGGTCACGCTCTCAATCAAGGTGTTGATAATCCAACAGTTGGTAGAAAAGATCTGTTAGTGGCTCTAACAGAAACTCTTGTGAGTATTATATCCACCTGTGATGAACTTCCTTTACCGTCCAACGTTGCCCAAAACCTATTAACAATATTTAAAATCCTCAATAATGGCTCCACTGACCTTCCTGCAGTGGAATAGTAGTAGTGTTCGTGCTAAAAAGCATGAATTACTGCATATTGTTTCCCTGCACAATCCTGTCATTGTTGCCCTCTCGGAAACATGGTTGGTGCCAGACTCCCCATTCAGGGTGTCAGGTTTCGCCTGTTTGAGGGAGGACAGGGGTGACGGGTATGGAGGTAGTGCTATCCTTATCCAGCACTCCTCTCCTTATTCTCGCATTCCTCTCCCTTCTCACAGTCAACAGATTAATGCTGTTGCTGTGAGGGCCTTTAATATCTCCTTCCTTTCTGTATATATTCCTCATCCTTCCTCTTCCCTTTTCCTTGAGCTTAAGTCTATCATTTCTTCGCTTCCTACTCCAGTGCTGGTCCTGGTGATTTTAACACTCATCACACTCTGTGGGGGTGTTATTACTGTGATGGATTCTCGCCTTTGTTGGTCGACTTGATTGACGATGTAGATCTCTGCATCCTTAATGATGGTTCACCGACTCGTAGGGTTAATCCTAATCAGAATCCTAGGACTGCTGTTGACCTTTCCTTGTCTTCTCCATCTCTTGCTTCCCTTCTATCATGGTCTGTTCTTCCTTCCTCCCATGGTAGTGATCACTTCCCAATTCTTTTATCCTTAAATAATAGATACCCTCATATTAATAATCCTCATCCGCTCCTTAAGTTCAATTTAAAAAAAGCTAATTGGTCTGAGTATGCTGACTCGGTGGATTTCAGGTTAAATGATCTTCCTGAGTCTGTTGATTATGAGAATGTCACTTTTTGTTATGATCGGTTTGTTTCTGCCATTTTATCTGCAGCTGACTTACATATCCCCAAAAAACTCTCCATTCAGAATCGGGTGCCTTCCAATCCCTGGTGGGATCAGGAATGCTCTGATTCTGTCGATCGGCGAGTATCTGCCGAGGTGTCGTACGCAGCCTGTATGACAATGGAGAAGTATATGGATTACAGACGCAATGATGCAAAATTTAGGAAATTAATTTGGAAAAAGAAAAAACTTGGTTGGGTCAACTTCTGCGAGTCCCTTAATCCTCGTACCTCTTCCTTCATTGTATGGACTAATGTTAAGAGATTTCGTAGGTCTCTTAATAATGTCCCTAGTCCAAATTCCAACAATCCATCGCTATGGCTTAACAATTTTGCTGACAAATTGGCCCCACCTTTTGTACCGCCGTTTGATTTATCCCCAACCATGCCGATTGAATCTTCAGAGGAAATGGATGCCCCCTTTTCCTATGAGGAACTCATAAGCATCTTAGCGGATTTAAAAGACACAAGTCCTGGAGAAGACGGTGTCCCTTATTCTTTCATAGTGAGGTTAAACGAGAAATCTAAGCTTTACTTCTTAGATTTAATAAATAAAATTTTTCAATCTGGCAATATTCCTGATGCATGGAAATCCCAAATTGTTATCCCTATCCTTAAACCAGGGAAATGTTCCTCTGACCCTTCTTCCTACAGACCCATTGCCCTTGCATCAACGCTATCAAAAACTGCTGAGCGACTTTTAAAAAACCGGTTGGAATGGATAGTGGAAAGCAGAAATATCTTAGCTCCCTCTCAGTTTGGATTTAGAAAGGGGCTATGCACTGCAGATAGTCTCAGCATTTTAACTACAGACATTCGACGATCTTTTGCCAAAGGAGAGTATTTAGTGGGTGTTTTTTTAGATGTTGCATCTGCATATGATAATGTACTTCTTCCGGTACTCAGGCAGAAACTGCATAAGCTGAGTATTCCGCCGAGGTTGGCCAGTTTCATATGTAATTTGCTAACCGATCGAACGGTATCTGTTAAACATCCGCTTCTTACTGTTTCCCCCAGACATGTCTGGAAAGGACTTCCTCAGGGTTCAGCTCTTAGTCCTCTGTTGTATAACATCTACACACATGACCTCGAATTGTCTGTTAGTAGTTTTTGTAACATCCTTCAGTACGCTGACGACATCGTCCTCTATTACAGCTCAAATTCTGTGGAGGACATAACTTACCGCCTTAATACTGCTTTGCACTATCTTATCCAGTGGTTGACTGATCATGGCCTTACATTGTCCATTGATAAGTGCCAGATAGTAGTATTTACAAAAAAAAGGAGTACCCCTAATTTTCATATTGAACATAATGGTATTCCCATCCAAGTAGCGGAGAATGTAAAATTTTTAGGCATTATACTTGATAAGCGACTGAACGGAATTGCTCACGCTGAATATCTCAGCAGAAAATGTGAAAAGGGCATTAATGCTTTAAGAGCGGTGTCCGGTGTGTGGTGGGGTGCACATCCTTATACTCAAAAACTTCTGTACGGTGCCCTTATCCGCAGTCATATGGATTATGCTTTATATGTTCTGGACCTCTTTAATAAAGTAGCCACAGAAAAGCTTAATCGGATTCAGTACAAATGCCTACGCATAATTCTAGGGGCAATGAAGTCTACTCCCACTAATGCACTCCAAGTGGAGTGTGTTGATCCTCCTCTTCCAATCCGCAGACAATTCCTTGCAGACCGATTTGTGGGTAAAATGTTACAACTTTCTTCCCATCCTTTATGGTCTAAGTTAACTGAGTTAGCTGACCTACTCCCCCGTGATAAACCATTACCATACCTGCTACATAGTTTCCTGAAGTTCACTAATTTACCTCATCCCTTGTTACGCCTCCCTTCTAATCCATTGTTTTGTACACCGTACAAAGCATTGGTCTATCATCCCTCCATCATAACAGACCTTGGCTTTACCAAGGGAGATCCAGGCACCATCACAAAATTCCAAAAGGCTGTAAATGAAAATTGGTTTAAACATCTCCATATCTTTACTGATGCATCAAAGCTTTCTAAAGAAAGCTGTGTTGGTGCAGCTTGCTGGATACCTAAATTCAAAATTATCTTACAATTTAAGTGCCCTCCCGAATCATCAGTGTTTACAGGCGAGGCTGTTGCTCTGTTAGAAGCAATCCTGTTCACGCTCTCCCACAACGTAAAACAGACAGTTATATTTACTGACTCTCTTAGCTGCTTAATGGCTATTAAGGGCAACCCGTTTCATGGTAAATTGAGATCTTCAATTGTTTTAAGGATTCGTGAAGAATTATTCTCATGTCATCTAAAGGGTTTGGAGGTCACTCTTGTATGGATACCAGGTCACTCTGGAATTAGTGGGAATGAATCTGCAGACTCGTGCGCAAAATTAGCGATCCAGTGTGGTACTCTGGATCACTTTTCTAATTCGGCTCAGGATCTGTTGTCTCTTGCAGCCACTCACTTGGACAAGTCTTGGTCTGAATACTGGGACTTATCTAAATCTCACAAGGGTAAATATTATGCATTTCTCCAGCCGGATATACCAAAGCGTCCTTGGTTCTTCTATCAAAGATTTACTGAACGGAGGGTTATATCTACAATTTGTCGCTTACGTCTTGGACATGCATGTACACCTGTGCATCTGGCTAAGATCAGGGTCAGGGACCACTCATTGTGTGAATGTGGCTTGGACGACGGTTCCCTTTCCCATATCCTTTTCTCTTGCCCTAAATTAATCCGTCCCTTATACGATGCCCTTCCTCTCAAAGTCCCCCGTCCCCTTAATGTTCAGTGTTTGTTGATGTTTGTGTTTAGTCCTTTGTGTAAATTTTTATGTAAATATATTAAATATAATAATATTAAAGTATAAGCTAACACTCATGTAAAATATTATTTATTACTAACCTTATATGTTATCTGTTCATATTGTAGATATCTGTTAATTTTGTTATAGGTGAAGGATTTAAACTGGATCTCTTTAAAACATGCATTCTTCTATAGTGTAATATTAGCTCTTTTTTACCGTACACTCTCTTTTGTGTGTTCTCCATTCGACGTGACATTGGCGAAGTGAATTGTGCTCCACTGGCACGCTCGAAACGCCATATATAAAGACAACAACAACAACAACAAATTGTGATTTAAATCTTTAAAAATTTTGACTTTATTAAGATTTTTACAATAAAAATTACTTATGCTTTATAATTTTGTTGAAATTGATTCAAAAATATAAGCGATCGTTATTTAAATAAAATTATATGAGCTTTTTTTTTATATATTAAATTTAGAGATATTTAATATAAAATATATCTTATAACATATTTTAATAAATAAATTTTAAAGTAAAGTCACAGTATATCACTGTTATGCATACAATTATCTACCCTACCCTAAACGAGGTTTACTTTCTTCGAGCACAGTTCTGTTGGTTATCACGTTTTATTTCATCATGATTCATGAGGACATCAGGGGCATTTCGACATTATTCGCACACCACATTCTAAGACTGTACACGGTGTACTAAAAAGTTAAAATTCATGAACATTTACGAAATATGGGTGTTTGTTATTATATATATATATATATATATATATATATATATATATATATATATATATATATATATATATATATATATATATATATATATATATATATATATATATATATATATATATATATATATATATATATATATATATATATATATATATATATATATATATATATATATATATATATATATATATATATCAGCAGCCTTTTTTTTTTAAACAAGATAGAGTAGACTATTTACCTACATTACAAAGATAATAAAGTATCTATATTACGCAAATGATTTTTTTTTTCATTTTATATATCACATAATTTAATCCATATATAGAGCATCATATAAAAATGTCGTCATACAGGAAACGCGAAGCCTTAGAATCGTTTGCGTTCCGCGAATTCCGAATAGGCTACTTTACTAGCAACGATATATATTGAGCATTTGTTATGTTTATGTTAATATTGACAAGATTTTTATGCGTCGCGACGTATTCTTATTAGGGCAAACCTAGTTTTCTGTTGTTCACAGTTTACATAGCTTTGTTATGTATTCATGATTCAATAATATATTGTTTATAAAATTTCGATTATTCTGTAAGAAGTTAATATAGAAATGTAATCACTGGTGACACTTTACACTGTACTGCATGATTTCAAATCCGTAAGTCTTTTTGTATTGAATTCTAATATTACTATACCTAATAATTGTGCGAAAAACACAATTTTTATTTCTGCATTTCTCTTTATTCTGCTTTCCGGCATATAGAAGGATTATCAGAGAGAAAATAGTGTCAAGCCATTCCGCTTTCCACTTTACATAGAGACACTGCGTGTTGAGAGGCTAAACTCAACGTCGTCAGAGTGGACAACAATGTAATACATTCCCCCATATATGAATCGAACCCACGACCATCTCGTTCATAGACGGACGGCTCTAACGGCACATGGCGTCTAAATAAATAACAAATAAAATAACTATATCCAATTTAAAACATCTCAATTTCCTTGTAATAAATTAAATAAATTAGTGTTATCACCATTAATCGTCGTAGATAGAAAGGCATAAATCAATATCGGAAAGCAAAATATTTTCTATTAATCAATTGTCGATCTGAACGCACTTTCTGTGACAACCTTGGTACAGGTATTTCGTTTATTAGGGCTTGGTCATTGTTTATAATATACAATAATAATTTATATTTAGAAAATATATGGATATATATATAGATGTACATATACATATTAGTGACGAAGAGTGTAACTTTTATAAAAGGTAAGCCGGCATCGAATAAAAAGAAAACAATTAAGATAGTATAAAAATTGAGCGAAATTAACGAATCGAATTGATTCGAATTTAGGAATCGTGTTATATGGACACTTCGCCACTGATATATATGGACTTTGTAATAATTCGTACGGTTTGTCATTTTTTGGATCCGAATTGTCAACAATAAATAAAAAGATTAAAATATGTAACTCAATTGTCATATAATATGCAAATTCGCTTATTTTGATTCCATAACCTAAACAATTTGAATGAATTGAATTTTTACTGACAACCTTGCTTTCTTGGGTTTCACCTTGCGATAATTTCGACAGAAGAATGAATATATAAGTACCTATTATATTTTAAATGACTTAAATCGACTGACATTATGTTGACCAATTATTAATACTTAATATTATTTATATAAAAAAATACACAAAAAGCGGTGTTAAGTTGCACCACTTAACACATAATATCTTTGAACAGAACGATTTATCGGAGAGTAGCGGAGAGTTCTTAACTCAACGTTCTCTCTTTCTCGATAGACGATAGCTAAATGAAAAAAATACTTAAATACAATCTGTATTTTACAATATTATACAAAGCGAGAAGTCGATTACATCTTATATAGACGAGCTGTGTGTCACTTCACGGGTAGCCCTGGGCGTAACAGGTTTATTGTGAAAACTGAACGTTTCGCCGTGGTGCCGGCATTTCTCAACGTCACATAGCATTTCCTTTGATATGGGCGGGCCCATTTGTACTCGCCGTGTACTTTGTAATCGTCCAAATGTCAGTGGGTTGAATTATAAGGAAGCGATAGCTGTGTAGTAATGTAGCTATTGTTTCCAATACGGTCCATGTTTGTTTATGGCCACTTCTCTAATAACCTAGAAATAATCGTTTTATATCAATAATGTTAATAATATAACCTACTGGCAATAAATATACTGTTTTTATGTTCTTAATAATAGTATATATGACGTTCGAATCCAATACAATCGTTCATTCATTAATATACAAAAAAGTCGGTATGTATATCGTGGTGCATCGTTTACTCAAGCGTTGCGCTGTGGCACGTCCACTTGCCGGTCCGTTATATCGAGATGGTAACGGGACCGATGTCGCCGATATATGTATGCTCATCTTGATTCAAGCATATAAATGTTATTTGTACCTAGTTTTGACGATGGAATAATACTAACCCATTAACTGATATGTAACGGCTATACCTATCAGCTATAATAACGGCTATGTCTATAAGAAGTGGGAATTTTAATGTATGTTTGTTGCATTCATATTTATATTTTGAATCTTATGGAGCATGTAATAAGAACCTAGTGACTGCGTTTTCCACTTCATATCTATTTTATTGAACAAAAAAAATATTATATTATGTTGAGTATAGGTTTTGAACCCATACCTGCGTTAGGAACCATGCATGAATCAATCCGTTCACTGCTTTCCACTCGAATTCGAAACATAAGATGACTATGACTTAATAAACAATTTCTATTTTAAAGTAATAGTTGTTACGTACGATAATAATATAAAAAATATATACAAATGAATAAAAATAAATAAATAAAATAAAATAAGCCTTTATTGCTGTAACTTATATAACATGCATCATTAAATTGTAAGTATATAAAGTAAGTATGTAAAATATCTTAAGTTTTGTTAGTTGTATTATTAACTATTTTTCCTTTTACAGCTTGTCCTTCGACAAAGGCCTCCTCTAAAGCTTTCCATTTCGTTCTTTGTCTTAATGATTTTGCATTCAGGGCTGCTACATCTATGTTTGAGGTTGTTCTATTATGTTGGTCGTTTGCTTCATTTTTCCTGCTTAGAGGGTCGTGGTCATCTTCCCCCACGGTGACCAACCGGCTTGGGGTATACAAATGAATACGTGACTATTAACACTTAATGCTTTGTAAGTTTGGAATGTAACCGTTTAGTTTGATGACAGCCCAAAGCAACGGTACTGTGCATAGAATATATTTGCTATTTGTAATAATAAAAATTACTGCAATTATTTAAAATATGTTGATTTACAATTAATATTATTAAAAAAACGATCTTTTTTTTGTTTTTTTTTTAGCTTACCATAGGAATCTAGTGTTAAGACACTCCGTTTTCCGCTTTCCGCCTTTTGAGGCATTGCGTGTTGAGTGGCGGAACACCACGCCGCACTTTGCACTGTTACCAGAGCCAAGAAAATAAAAATAATTCATTCTCCCTGAGTGGGAATCGAATCCACAAACCGTCGCGTTTACAGGCAGACGCTGTGCCTCTGCGCCACGACGGTCCTCTCTCTCTATCTCATCACTAGGTTCTTCCTGACCATTAAAAAAAACGCATTTCAACTAATTATAAAAGATATATTTATTATTATTTTTTGATACCATATGAACACACGGTGGCGTCGCGTTGGCTAATATTATACGTACAAGTGTGCACTCGCTTCCTGCTGATTGAATATAAATTGTCGGAATGGTATCGTAACGGGACATATATTCGTTTTTACTGTATAAAATATCATTAGAGACTATTACTTTAACTATGTATGTATGTATTTCCTGTAATTATATGGATGTAGGATTTGGAATTCCAATAGTAAACAAATAGTGAAATACTACTTCGATCTAGGCTTAAAAGAGGATAACTGTATTCTGTTTCTGTTTTAATTTTGTTGTTGACTTTGATAGCTATAGGCATGAATACCTACTGCTTGGTACTTTTTTAAAAATTGTTATTGGATAGATAGCATGGACTTGTTTCCGAATGACAGGTCCATACAAAATTAACGAAAAGCGAAGCGAATTATCACTTGCGTTTAAATAATTGCTAACTTTATATATATATATATATATATATATATATATATATATATATATATATATATATATATATATATATATATATATATATATATATTCGAACATTATAACTAAAGTATTGAAATTTTTTTTAATTTAAACTCCATAAAATAAAAAGGAAAATTACACTTCTCGAGCCATCTGAATACTTGAAATGTTTCTCTTGGTATGTGCTGTACGAAACTTACTTTCACTGAAGTCGATTTTTATTATTTGTATATATAAGAGTAGATTAAATATACATTACATTTATTGATAAATAATTTTAATAACATTTGAGATGATTTTACTCAGTGTACTTGAAAGATTAATTGAGCAAAGTTTCTCCTAGTTAAATAAATATGAACGTGCAGATGATCTCTTAGACTTTGTAGAGTTGTCAAATTACTGTATGCCAACAAGTGGTCTAGGCAGCAACTAAGTTTAGTACGCTAGTTTACCAGAAAAGGATGAAAGTGGACTCTAAAAAATTTACAAGAATATAAAATAAAATCATATTAAATTTAACACCTTTTAAAAACAACCACTTATATTTCCATTGAATTGAAGTAACTCGATAGTGGCTCTTTTAAGGTCAAATCCGGCGAAAATTCAAATATTCCGTTGCGGAATGTGAACGTATGTCATGGTTTTACCAATACACTTAACCAACTTAGTTAAGTCGACCATTCGCATGTGCAACAAGATGCAGTTATTTACCAAATTTAAGACACGTCAAAACAGTTGAAAAAATATTAAACTCTATGGTCTTAAGGAAATGATTCCTCGCGTTGATTGTCAGTTCTGTTTCTATTAGGACTGTTACAATTTCGCAATCACTAGAGAGTGATTGTGACATACCAGAGGGTATGGAGTTGACGATGGATAACGTGTCGAATTCGGGAACGAAAGCGGAGAGCGTAGTGTCTTAACATCGAGTTAGCTCTCCTGTCAGCCTACCTTGCAATACCTATGCGCTGTATTTTTAAAAACAATGCCTGGATGAACTGATTGCTTGTAATTGGTAATAAACATACCATTTAACTTTAGTTGGTTGTAACAACTTTCCTTCATTATCAAGTCTTGTCAAGGATAACCGGTTTACCTCTCATCGTAAAAGAATTACACCTTTCAATTTTAAATATATGTTTTTTCTACCAAATTTCGATTTTTTTCATTAAAATTGTATATTTTAGAAAGAGAGAAACAATCTTTGTCGATATACGAAATAAATAAATTTGTGTTAATGATTATATTTAAAATGTTTGTACAACTATGTAATATGGCAACTAATAACTAAGTGGTTAGAGCGAACTGGCCTAGTTAACATATTAAAATTATTTGTAACAATTTTAAGTACCTTGGCTTCATTCATTTATATGATTTTCTATAATATACAAAGTAAGCAAGCCTTAAATACAAATTTGAAATCAGCAATTACAATATCGATGTAAGTAACTGCTATGGACTATATATTATTTAGCATGCGTTTAGACATTCCATAATTGCGACCTACTACTTTTTGCATATAATTAAATTTACATACACATATTCAGAGTGCGCGCTAACAAAGCAATTATTGTATAATTATATACAATAGATATGGCTTGAGTGAATTTGTTTCAGTACCAATGAGTCATTGACGAAATATATATATATATATATATATATATATATATATATATATATATATATATATATATATATATATATATATATATATATATATATATATATATATTGTAAAAAAAAGAATTTAATAATCTACATATATATAGATCTAAGGTTAAGGTTTCTGTTATTTTTATGGTAATGGAAGAGCGGAGTCTTCTGGTACAGGCAATATCATGGATGTAAAAAAAACTTGTTTAAATAAATGATTATTATTACATATATATATATATATATATATATATATATATATATATATATATATATATATATATATATATAATATATATATATATATATATACATACATAATACATGTATTTAATGATAAATATAACTTTAATAAATATATGTACATATGTTATGGTATCTTCTGTGATATAATTACTTATGCGTCACAAGTGGCATCATGGATCATGGCGTAGGTTAGCCTTTGCTGTGTAAAGCGAATTTTAATAGATTGAAATCACCATCGGAGTAACATTTGTATAGATTTAGTTATTTTCATTTCCTCGATACAATAGACAAATTTTATTGTTTTATTTCTTTATAATTATTAAGTGATATTTTATCATACATGGATATCTAACGGATACTGAATAAAATTTCAATCAACTTTCCACCTCTTGTATGTATATGGGTCTCTACTAGTGGTTATTAATATTTATAATATATATAATAAGTACACACAGTGATGTACAAAAGTATATAGTGAAAGTATAATAATAGTTTTTTTTTATCATACCATAGACTAGACTCAAATAGTATATTATCGTTTGTATACAAATAAAAATAAATAATTTCTATATACATAATAAATATTAGCATCAAAATGTGCATTTACGATGACATTACCAACAAGGTGTCGAGCTAGCAATATTTAGTATAGTATAGTATCTAGTATAGTATCTATCCATCAATAACGGCCGGTCCGGTCTTACGTAACGTGTGAAGCAATACGTTTGACGGTCAGCATCGGCGCGGCCAATTGCGTGTGATAGCAACTGATTGTTATGAGAAAAACGAACATATTAACTTACGATTCGTATTTCTTATATTTTTGTCAGAATTCATTGTAAAATGTAAGTTAGTTGAATATTTATTTGAGAATTAGTATAATGTATGATATTTATAATTTATAGGGATTTATATACATACAACATTACAAGTATTATTATTAATAATTGTAATGTTGGTACTCTTCAAAACTATATTGCAATTTGTCAATTGCTATTGCAATCGGTATATATACGTAATGAGCTCGACGCAGAATATTAAATAGAAAGTCCAATAGAAATACAAAAATCGCCCTGACGAGTGAAAGAGAAATTGTATGTTTGTTCTTATATCTAATAGTCGTAACGAATTACTGTAATATACGTTATATTATTAAAATTATATTTTTAATAGCTGAGATTCAAGTGAAGAACTTCAAAAATCTGTGTAAAGCTTATAAACCTTATTTAAAAAGCTTATATTTCAAATACGAATCGGCGTTGGTTGTGGGTTCCAATCAATGGACTAATGTGAAATAAACTATTGTATGATAGTAGAGATAGTAGAGTATAATAATAGAAATGTTATCTATATGAAATTTTTACTTTACTCCCTTACTGAGTTATTGACAAAAAACCTTTAACCGACATTACGCAAAGAAGAAACCGGAAGTTTGGCATGTAGAGGAAAAAACAACGAGATTGTACGTTTTATAGTCCACGCAAATGCAATTACGGGCTATAGCTCGTTTTTATTATACTATGTACAGTGATTTCACACGACAAGAAATGAGAGTAAGCTAGCAATGTTGAAAATATTTAAATACGTTTAAACAGCGTAGTAAATGGATGTGTAACCACTTTATGTGCATTTTGACATCGTTTGGCTGACGTCAAGCAAGAAGCAACGTCTCCTGATATAAGGATTTTTTTATTGAGGAAATTGAGTGGAAACGGTACGTCGATTTTTTGTAAAATCGTTTTTTAGTGTTAATCTACACTAAGGAACTGAATAATTTGTAACCAGCGTATATGAATTTCGACTTGGCTCGATAAAATGTTATGGGTTAGGGGATAGAGCGGTTGTAAGGCACCTATTCAAGCAGTGCAGTTTTAGGTTTTTCACAATACAAGAAGTAATAGGTGTCCAAAATAGTCTTGAAACAAGTGAAAGCAGTGTTTTGTGTACATCGGGACGTAACTATTACGTTGAATTTTTAAAAACGTATATTTTATTTATTATTGCCTTTTTTTTATTACTTGCTTACATAGTACTTATTTACTTACCGCTTTTTAACTGTAGAATAAGTATTTATTTTTAAGTATTTACCTTTAATATAACACCTATAGTGTAATAGCCGAATATACCAATGGACAAATATGTTATAAACCTAAATACTTACTTTAATACATCCACAACTTGGTCACAACGGGATCCATGTCTGGTTAGACATTTTTTGCGAGGTGGAATGTAACGGTGCCTTATTTTGTGGGCCAGAGCCCTTCATCTACTCGTGACCTTCATATTGAACACTTTAATAATTAAAATTTGGGATTTGGTATGCTTATTATATCATGCCTAGTAATTTGTGAATGTTAATTGAGCAGTGTCTGATTGCACTGGCGACACTTGGAGGTTCGATTTTTCTAAGATAATTGTATTTTAAATATTTTTTATAATTTATATACATATATATATATATATATATATATATATAATATATATATATATATATATATATATATATATATATATATATATATATATAAATTTTCATACCATGTATCCAATACATTATGAGAAATATTTTCTACCCAGAAGGTAGAAGTTTGGTGTAATTTTTCTTATCAAGTTTTTAAAGCCAATATTTTTAACATTCATCGAACTATGTATATCAATACCATCGTACCATTTACCATCGTACGTATATCGTATATATTGTTTTTATTCTAGACTTGTACACTATTATATATTACGTCACAAACATTATCAAGTCATTGACATAAAATGACACGATTATCTTAAAAGCGTGCTATCAAAACGCCCATTAAACTAAACCAGCGTAGATTATCACGGACGAGTGATGCTTATACAAATATCCACTTGACTCGCCAAGTTTATTTATAATGTCTATAGTTCATTTTACAAATACTGAAGTATTAGTTACAGCTGAGCACTTTACGTTGGACTTTTTATTAATTTTTTTTGCCTTATATCTATTTTTGTGTATCAATTATATGTTTAATTGTTCAAATTGTTGTGTGCCTCAAAGTAGAACCGTCACAAGAAACTCCGCGCAACTTTTTTTTTCATACAATTTTTTGTGTTAAAGTTATCATGATGTATGATTCAGCATAGAAATGATGTTACTTAATATATAGTGTAATTTGTTTTGTATTTATAATTATTATTATATGTGGTAAATTTCGAGAGAAAATAATAGTCAAGAAAGGTGTATATATATATATAAATTAATATACACATTAAAACATTTCACCATAGAACGGAAGGAAAGTTTAATAAACTTTACATGTTACCTTAAAACCTTTTCGGTGTTAAGATAAGGTGTTGTTGACCTTAGACATTAGAAGTAATGCTGACGTACTGAAATAATTTAGAAGGTCGACCGTAACATTGTCAAAATTATATATATTTTTATGGTTATCATGTAACATAAAGTTAATATTAAATAAGGTAATAATAAATTAGTTTCTTAAGTTGAATCCTATTTGACCTTTTCAATGTTGCTTGTCTTTTACTTTTTCGTTGAATTCGTTATAAAATCATTTGCTATAAGAGTGTTGAAACTTATGAAGATCTTGTTGTACGATATGGTGTAATTACAGCCATATAAGTAACATTGATAGACCATGAAATCCATTTTTGTATTAAAAACTTAACAAACACCATTATTCTGCTCTACCGACCATTTATAGAGCCGTTTATAGCATTTTGTTGGTCATTTGTGAACTTATTATATTCTTTATAATTGGTAATTGGGTCCTCTGATGTCATTGCTCTTGATTCTGATACCTCACGTCCCGGGTGCTGGCCTACTTGTCTATTATAATTGTAAAGTAAGGCGGTATTCGTGATACAGTTAGCTATATTTCTTGTTGGTTTATTTTAGTATGAATGTGCCTGTGAATGTCAACTATTAGAACCAAGCTTCACGGTTTATCCTGCATTTAACAGGGCAGAGAGAACTGCGTGAAGACACTCCGTCCTCAGCTTTCCGCCTGAATTCAGGACTATAAGTGTTTCATGATGGAACTTAACATCGCATTACCTCTTACTAAGAGTAGAAAAAAACACAATAATCGATTTCTCCAAGTGGGAATATACGGGTATTTTGTTTACAATCAGACGGTATCAGACTGCGCCATTGTATTATGTCATTGAATTTATGCAATGGTCAGCTTTCATAATAAATTTATACAAATGCATTAAACTAACTTAATTTCTCTATAGTAAATAATTTTAGACAGTTTTTAGACAGACAAGTATGAAACGTTATATCAAAGATAATTTTTTTTTATGATTTAATTTAATAGATACTTATTAAAGTAATTTCTGCATTAAGCACAGTAATTTAAGTATTTTTAGTAAGATTAGTATAATTCAATTGGCAACTGTAACAAATAACTGGACTCTTATGGAATAGTCTAGTTTTAAATAATATCATTTAAAAATATATTAAAATTACCTAACAGAAGGTACAGACTATGTGTCCAGTAGGGCGTAGTAATAACAAAAAAAATAATGTCATTTCTGACGTTCTCAGCGTATACTCTACATCTGTTATGATTTAATGTGACTATACCTTTACAATAATAACGCTTCCAACTCCAACGCATTTATCATAATAAGTAGGTACATCCAAATAAGGTCGTAGAGTCTAAGCTCCCATATTTATATTAACGCACTCGTTATTTAGACCTTGTTGGAATTAATTAGTTCAATTTCAGTTATTGAGTCACCGTACAGTTTTATAGTTTTTGTCACACATTTATTGCACTCAAGGCTGGGCACTAGACATTTTTGTACCGTGTCACTTGTTACATTTTCTTTGTTACGATTGAATGGAAGGTAATTTGTGATTCACTTTTTACCACTGTTTCGCTGTTACATCATGTTTTGTTTGTGCTTGAGTTTATCTTAATTTTGCCAAGGTTGTATCGAAAGTGTTTAAGAATAGAGCATTTTTGGGTTTTTTTTTTTAATTTAACCTTTACATAGACATACAATAAACAATTGGTTATTTTTTGTTCGCGTCTTTTTTTATTTTTTCACGTTTTCAAGTACGTTGATATATAGAAGGGAACAGATTATATCTTCGATTTCTCATTTCTTTAGAAATACAGCGCCTTTGCATTTTGAAATTTTAACACATTATAAATAAAAGATTTTGGAATTTCCAAACCGGATTAATCGCGTATATTTTAATATTAATAATTAAAAAAGAACATCTATATTGTAGATCAACTGTTGAATTCTCAGCCGGCTATTAACTAAACTAAAAAGGCCGTCTGAGGCTTTATTTAAATAAAAAATATTTTAACTTCGATTCTGAGTTTCATACTAGTACTTTTTTAACATTGACGGCTGAACTGAACATAATTAAGACATGTATATTTTCAAATGTTCTGCATTTGTATTGATTTGTTATCGCGTTGTAAATGTTTGGAGTCACGTCACGACTAATGGTGAGAGTCGATTGTTCGCACATAATGCCTGTGTATGTCTGTCTGTGTGTTGTTATTATTGTTATTTGTCTATTCTTTAGGGGTCCCAAGGTCACGATGATATTTTTGTAAACACGAACCGTAATAACACACCTGTATCTACTTAATATTGGTAATTTTGTTTTTAATGCTTTAATATTGTTGTTGTTGTTGTTAAAATATCAGAAAATATAAGAATTGATCTGTCATACATTTTTATTTATTTTTTTACTAAATCACCCAAAGTGAACGTATTTATGTGAAATTAAATATAAATTTTATGTTTAAATTAGATCCGGACTTGCAAATGAACAAACGGTCCGATCAGAAGTAAATCTAAAAAAAGTAATAATTAGAACGTATAATGCGTAAAGTATCAGGTTGTATATCATATATATTGTAAATAAATAATAATCCATGTATATAAACTAGAATATTGTGCGTAAATGCGTAAAAATTATGCGTCTAATATAAATATTACAAAAACTCTACTATAGGAAAAAAATCATATTTAAATTGTTACGTTACCAAGTCAAGCTCATGGTGGTTTGTAAACTAATTGTAAGCTATGAATGTTCTCATGGCGCGAGACCTTGGTGCACGCCATTGACATGTTGAATATAATTGAGGAAGGAAGACTGACAGGATCTGAACATTTACATATGTACGAGTACGTATGTGTATTTAGTAACTACAGTGTTTATAAATATTTGGACACATTTATCTTAGAGGAAATCACTAGGCTATCTTTTTTCCCCCTTTTACTCTTAAAATAAGGTTTTATAAGCTTCTTGTTAGTTCTTCACGTTTGCTATATTTTTGGATAAGCTGAAAGAAACTAGTAGTATATTACTGTGGCTTGTTACTATTCTATCAAGTGATATGTACCACTTCCCTTGTATATTACGTACAACAATACGTAAATGACATGGATTTTTTCATCGATTTTGTCATATAAAATTATTATTCAACATATCAAAATAATATCAGTTACAGTTCACAATGTTTGTAATTGGATATTAATTAGAAAATGTATAGAACAATATTTGTAAACAGTAGCCAGTCCCACGGTTCTTAGGAATAAACTATAATACAACTTTCACGTGGGAGCCTACGTTGTGTGACAATGGTAGTAGTATAATCAAAATGGTCACGGCAAAAGCGTCTCTATGATAGATATCGCTTTGGAAATGAGAATGAGCAATTATCTTTCTTGTTATTAACTATTACCGGAGCTACTTATCTAAAAGCTCAGAAGAGCTTAATTTGGAAATTCTTGTAAAAAATGTTTATAGTAAACATTTTAAATCTTTCAGTGTTCTTAATAGAGTGCTTGCAGTATCTAATTGCTATAAAGTTTAAACATTTCTTTCTTAGTATGGTTCTTCTATTTTTATTTAGCATGTCGGCTCAACCTTCAAATAGTTTTACGATAATGTTTTTTTTTAAATAAATAAGGAAGATACCCTTATATATTCGTATATAATAAAATGTATTTTTTTTTATTTAAGTGTTTATCCACACTATGTAAGGAGAAATAAGATTTCGTTAAATATTTTTCCTTAAAAAAAAATTAAAATATTTAATAAATATAGTAATCTGTCTTGCCAAATGATTGTTCTTTGCAATAATGTTTGGGTTGCGAAATTTTGTAAAAATCTCCCTACAGTGATGATGAACGGAATAAATTGTAAAAAGTATATGAGAATTTCGACACAGCGTAAGGAAGAACGCATGGCTTAGAGGTCAGAGCGCTTGGATGGTTTCCATAAGGCACGGGTACATATGATTCAAAATTTTATATATTTTCGTTTAGTAAATTTTAAAACTGTTGGATGACCTAATTAAATAAAATAAAAAAAAGAAGAATATATATATATATACATATATATATATATATATATATATATATATATATATATATATATATATATATATATATATATATATATATACATTGAAAGGGCGATGTGTTTTGCCGCCAAGCCATCTTTTGATAAATAGTAAACTTATCAATAACATAAATACACTATTAACTATTATAACATAATACAATTAGAAATAATAGATATGACGTTGAAAAATTCCGATAAAATGAAATCAGATTAGATTTATCGTTACGTCAGAGTCGCTCTATTAGAATGCTTGTTAAGTAATTATAATAAAATTAGCTGTGTTCTGTGGTTGGCGGTAGAGTTGAATGGTTGTGCGAGGCGATTACGGAAATTTACCTCGATTGAAATGTATCGTATAACTAGTTGCGCCCGCTGCTTTGTCTACGTGGAAAAGAAAAATTTGTAGTTTTAGCCAACTCAATAAAACAGTTGCTTTGTACCGGTTTCCACGTATAAAGTAGTTTAAATTGATATAACTTTTTTATTTGTAAACTGATTGAAATAAAATAAACTCTAAATATTATGGGAACCATACCATAATACAATTATGAAAACTGTATTCCAATAAATTAGGCTATTGTTGAGTTTAGCGTGCACATACGCACAGAAAGACAAGACAAAATCATTGTTTTGGGTTCTATTTAATTGATAAATGATTATTTAATATATCTTCCATACACAGACAGAGACCAGTTACATTTTCATTATATATATAGTAGCATAGTTCAGTTATATATTACACTAGTAAAGGATCATTTGTAAATTACGAAAAAATTGTGAAACGGGCAATTACACCGTGCATTTGATCTCCATTCATTATTAAATATTTTCCTTTCCAGGCTCTTATTAGACTCTTATCTAGACTTGCGTCCAGCTGTAAACGCTGAACTGGGTCCTTCCTACATTGCTATACACAACAAGTATATACATATATTCTAGGAACTTCAACATGTATAATGTTGCCAAACCGTAGTCATGGTATAATTGCCATAATCTTGACTCTTGACTGACAGATCAAATTAAGATTGATCGTTCGGAATAAGGAAAAAGACCGAAATGTTCTTGCATATTTGCTTTCATTTGGTATCACTTGTTTTTTGCAAGTCACACTTAATATTTAAGTTTTTATAACTTTTGTAGCTATTTTTTTTCCATAATACCTACAAGTAGGGTATTACTAGTAGGGTATTACGGTATTGATTTTTCAGTAATATTAAGTATTTGTCTTTTTTTTTAAATTTTAAATGTATAACAAATGACCTATACCTACTTACTTATATTGTAATCAGGCCTTGAAGTATATAATATTAATAGATATCAAAACTGTTTCAGGTTGAGTGTATCAAAAGTGAAGATAACATTCTAAATATACTTGCTCCAGTTTCGTTTTCCGGAAAAAGATTAGTATCGCATTGTTCTTAATGTATACTATGATCTATCATCGTACCTTTTATATATAAAAGCGAAATATTTATATATACGTAATATAAGTTCAAATATATTATTCCAGTTTTACGCTGTATCCTGCCTATACTAGAGCAGAGAAAAATTAATGTAAAAACTTTACGTTCTCCGCTTTCTGTCTGAATTCTACATATCGAGTGTTCAGCTTGAGATTGGCTTAACTAAACGCCGTACTTTATCCTGTCAGAACGTGGAATGTATAGACAATTTATTTCCCGAGCGGGGATTGTAGGCTCAAGTGTTATACGAGAAATGGTCTATATTTAAAATGGTCTGTCGTTGGTTTTCGTCACTTCCGCTATCCAAAACATAATATCACGAAGTTTAGGTGCGTGTTTCAAAACATTTTGAGGAATTTCAAAACATAAACACATTATTTTTAAGCTTTGAAAAAGCTATGAGAGTCTAAATAAAAATAGAGGATTTGTATTCTTAATGTACGTAATATTCTATATTATATAAAGATACATTAGCTATTGCAAAATAAACCATTGATTTTTATATGTGAATCCCATGGATAAGGAAACGCATAGGATAGCTGAGGTCATTACTCGTTACGGGCTTGATCACCGTCTTTCCCATGTGTTTTCAAGCTATCATCATATTTTATATAGATAACGTAATTGTTATTTAAATTGACCTTTTCTATAAAGACGTGGGAAGAATGTTTTGACTCTAGATTTGTTTAAGGTAGTAGAGAAAAGGGATTTGTAAAGAGAGATGTCTCACTATTATAATCTCTAGGTCTAGGATAGTGGAGAATGGAGTGTCATAAATTAGGTTCACTCTGCGATATTCGGGGACTATTGTTCTTTTTTTGATACTCTTTATAATATTTAACTACGCTCCGATGTCGTCAATTTAAATAAATAATGCAGTTATATCATTTCGATAGTAATGATTTGTAGAAAATAAGCCAATCAACGATTTAGTTATAATTTAACATGATATTTGCTGTGTAATGATTAAAAAAATAAAAAAAACGTCGTTGTCACTCAGTTGTCCGCAGGTTCATTAGTTGATAAGCTGATAGTGTTATCACAAATTAACATATCTACACTGTCTGTATTATCTAATGTGCGCGTAAAAGGTTTGTTATATCGTAATCCAGTTAAAGGTTAATCTCGCTGTTTGTAAAAGTCTCGCCTCGTTTAATTAGGTATAGGTATAAGTTGTGTTTACTGGATATGTTGCATATTAAATCGTTCTGTTTGTCGCTTGTAATATATTAGTATGAAATATATACACGAGCTGTAGCCATCAGTTTCATTTTCGTGGACTATGAAATGGAAAATCGCACTTTTGCTCGTTCCCGTTGGAAGATCTTCTCTTCATGCTATCCTGCCCCTAGTCCTTAGTCCCTAAGTAGTTTTCTATGCTAACGCAGCGGTATTTCAGCTATGCTTTTTCTATCACTCAATAAGGAAAGCGCAAAAACTAAAGTAAAATACAATTTTGTTACATCAGATAAATTATGAAAGATACGTACATACATAGCTTCACACTTCAGCCCTTGCGGGGTAGTCAGAGAGGACGGAGCTCCAAACGCAGCGGTCCCTCCATACCTCTTTCGCCTCGTCCACTGCCATTAACCTCTTCATACACGCTCTCCGGGGCGTCCTCATGCTTTTTACGTGACCCCCCTCTCCCCTAATCTCTTCCAGCCTTCAGGCAATCTTTGGGTAGAGGAGTAAACAAAGTGTTTTCTTTATAGATATATACTTAATTAACAAAAGTGGATAGTAATAAAAATTGTAATAAAATTAAATGATTTTTGCTTCATAAAAATAAATTTAGCTGTCAAGTTTATTTTTTATGTAGAAATCGCCTATTGCAAGATTTGTACCTAGAGTCTTTGTATTGACGGACAATGCTAATGCAATGCATTCTAGATTTGTCCAAAATGCATTTTGATAACGCACCTATTTAATATCATACAGTTTATTATATCTTATCTTGGTTACTGTGATTCGTTAACATAAAAGAAACCTGTACTTTTACCACATGCACTCTTATCTTAATAAATCTCGTTTAATGAGTGAGTTATCAATTACTATAGATATATTTAGATTGTATGTTAAATATTTTTAACATTATTGTTATTCGTTTTATTGATTTACGCATTACGCATGGCTTAGTGGTCACAGCGCTTGGACGGCTTCCATGAGTCGCGGGTTCAAATCCCGCTGCGTTCAAATTTTTTTATGTTTTCTTTAAGTAGTTTTCTATTCTTAGTGTGGTTAAACACTGTAAAAATCAATAAAATATTTAGTGAAAATAACCTTCTTTACTGTCAAATGATTGCTCTTTGCTATAATCTTTGGGTTTGTAAAAAATCTCCATAATAATTTGGAATAATTTGGAAAAATCTCCATAAATTCGTTTACTTTTTCTATTGTGATATTTGTTTGCCTAACGACAGCAGTTGAGGTATGCGATATCATAATATGTAAGGAGCGTTATTAGGCTTTTATAACAATAAGTGACCAGCGACTATGTAGGTACTACGTGATAGGAAATGAGATGATTCTACAAATGAGTTAGTACTGTTCAGTTCATACAATTATTGTTAACTTAATAATGCTTATATATTGATATCGATGGATGTATGTATTGATATTTTTTATCTGTAAATATACACTTTTTTCACGACTAATTAATTACTAATCGAATGATAATTTAATTTTATATTATTAATTTTTATATAATTTATTCTATTTAACGTAAATATTTCAAGAAAATGTACACTTATAGGTAAATATACTAAATATACAATTATTTTTCTCTTACTTAAAAAACTTAAAACTTAATTCACACCATTGAAATAAAAAGCGAATGAAGAACGTGTTTCCTCCTTGTCGAATACTTTCTATAATCCGGAATCAGATTAGCATTTGCTCAGTAAAGTAAATCTGTTTCACCTCCCAAATCCATACATCACCATACGTTTGCGTTTTAATTCCCCTCAGGCGCAACCCACTGCCCCCCTTTCCACTGGCCACGTTAGCTCCATCCTTTCATATATCTATTGTCCAACTGTTTTGATTTATTACTAGCCATTTATTATATTTCGCATATATTTTTATTCAGTTTTGAAATTAATTCGTAACTTAGTCTTTTCTTAGTGTGAATTTTTTTTAAAAGTAATATGCCTATTTTTTTAATTTTTACCTACTCAGTCTTGTAGGTTGGTTGTTAAATTAGAAATTCTATAAATAGACATATATCTCTTACTTGTACTCGTTCATTGGAAAGTTACTGTGTGTTTCGCAATGCAATCAAACCGCTATTTATATTTGTCTAAACAAATAAATAAATCGTGTGTATATTAAACGGAAATATCCCATAAGTGGTCTTTGAACCCATAAACACTGCACTCACGTCACAACTGCGCTCCGAACACGTCAAGCTACATTTAAATGGTTCTCTACAAAGTAGTTTCATAGGCCATAGCATTACGTTTGTACGAGATTTGATGACATCCCGAAACCTACGTAAAACAGTAAATATATTTTAAATAGATGACTTTCTAAATTTAGACAATGAAAAGTGTGACTCTGTTCCAATAATAGTATCGAGACGTCAATAAATGAAAAGGTAAGTGTATATATGTATCATGGATGGAACAATCAATCAGACGTGTTATTGTGAGATGATGACAAGATTGTATCTAGAAGTGTGATAGTAATGCTCCGTTGTAATCTCTAAGGAAGATAGTTGTAGGCAAGCCCGAATATTACTTCTATTATTGGTTAAGCATTTTTTGTCACGTTTTATATGGGGTTTCTTCCAAAAATCCTTCTCACTTTTTTCTCATAGCAGTATATTCTTGTACAGTATCTAGTGAAATGAAAATTATTTAAATATAAATAAGCTTCTAAGTGTCCTATTCTGATAATATGCCGATTAGTTTTTGTTTGGTCACCATCCGTCCCCGGTAGCGCTATAGCTAATTAACCAATATATTCAATAGTTAAGTTGTTTTGACAACCATTAAGTAACAAAGGAGTTTCTAAAACCTTTTTGGAATTTAATATTATCTCGTCCTTTTTATTTGTCTTCCACTATCATTATCCTAATTGCCTGTAGCTTGTATGTAATTATCATATTTTCTTAATATTCTGTTAAATTTTTGGATCAGTACAATTTGTGACGCCAAAGTGTTAAGAAGGATTTTGTCGTCGCATTGATACTTTAAAGTGCTAGAAATGGTGGTGAGATTGAAATTCAGGACTTCTGAGCTTTATGCTATTTATGGTGAGTTCTTTTTTTAAATTTAATCTAATTTTTTTTTTCGTCAGTCTGATTCTGTTGGTTGGGCGCGTTGTTGATTCCATACTCTTTCTAGTCCCGTTGATGAAGTGCTGTTAAACGACTAACAATATCTATTATGGCTAAAAATTAAAATTAAGTATACTTTAAAAAAAAATATCTTCATCTATAGATAGGTTCGTACTGGCACTTCCAATTTCAATATAGGTATAATATTAAATTTGAAAACATAAGTGACATCGCGTCGACAATAGCTGTAAAAGTATGTATATGTATGTATATATGCTGTAAAAAGTATGTATATGTATTTGTATATGTATATAGGTACTTTTTATTTACTTTCAGTTACATTCACAAGACATGTAAATCCATCGACACTTTGTATCTAACACATAAATATGAATATGTTTTCTTAAAATAACATCCGGTTTTGAATAATACAAAAATAACACGTATTTTGCGTATGCGATGACGTTGCGCTACGAGTACCACGTAGTTCGGCATTTAATGAGCTGTACCAAATAAAATTATCCCGTCTAGACGATGTACGCGTCCATTGACATAATTACAAGTGCACCACTGTGTATATATCTAAACACTAGAAGAGCTTCCCGACTTTTCTTGTCTTTTTCTATCGCTAAAATCGTGCTGATAAAAGAATTTTGCTATAGAAACAGTGGGTTTAAGATGTTGTGCTTGTCGAATCCAAGTTAATATAATTAAAAAATCTATTACAATTATTTTGTTTGTTGACGTTAATTTGAGGTCAAAAGTTAGATGTAGCTATCTAAAGGTTTTTGTAGATGTAAATAAATTGATTTTTACTAAGCAATTAAATAAGGTTATTTAGACGGTAGTTAGTTGTTATAGCTATAATATAGTATATATAAAACCGCTACCGGAAATACTTTAAATCACGTGTGGGTACGCTATTACAAAGTCTATATATAAATTTTATGAATGAGCATCGAAAAGTGCTGCATATCGATACAAGACTAAATTTTGATCGTGTCTATAAATATAAGACCATAATAAACTGAACGAGAACTTCGCCCGAACAGTCTCACGCGCGCCTTTACGCTGTATACTCGGAGAAAATACACTTTTCCATTGAAAATATGTTTTTTCTTTCCTTGGATCGATATGGCACTCATTGTGTAAGCGATGACAAATTCGCGTAGACGATGAGACGAGTTTGGCACGAAAATAATAAGCATTATTCATACATGATTCAGTATTTAGTTATCGATATCGATATCGATACACAAAGGCGTATATCGGTTCATTAGTTAACAGATACTCGGGGAAGTTTGCAAATGACCGGAATCAATCGAATGTGAGTGTCAATGTGTGTTATGGGAGCACTATGTCGATTTCACGCCAAATACGTTATCGGTGAGTTACTAGCATTGTTTTTGATATTGTTATATATGTTTTTTTTTTAATGTTTTTTTTGAATTGAATTGATTTTTTTGAAATGGAAATTTTACGTTTTTGTATCGTTTATTGTATTATTACAATATATTAATATGGCTATGGCTCGTAGGTACATAATCTGTTGTTTTGCTTTACTTTTTCTTTTATTAATTTACTTGGAGATTTATTTATTAATGGCTCAGTTAAAGTCTTTGCCTGTTTTAGAATGATGGGTGTAGATTCGAATATGTATGAGGATTTTTCGTTATTGTTTAGTTAAAACGTATTTGTCGCGTCGTTAGGTTTTGCAACATAAATCGTAATCGCTAAGTAAATTGTAAATTATTTAACAAGGTTAACTTAAATATTAAAACTTACTTGTACTATAGGTACGTATACTTCGTGTTGATATTCTTTGTCTTACTTATACGAGTACAGACTAAGAATACTGTAAACAAACTCGACGAATGCAGTAGCTGGTTGGCGTAAACAGACAGCCTTTCAGCTTGCATACATATATTTTTATTACATACGAAGATGCTGCCATAACATAAAGTATTTCCTTACAATTACAAATTCACTTAAATTTTATTGTTCTTGTTTTACATAAGTGTATTTAATTAAAAGCCAAATAAATTTCGGAGATTACTGACCGATTTAAAATGCAGATATGTATGTGACTATGTGTGTCAATGCCAGCGTAAATTGACATTTTTACCGGATTTTTATGATGTAGATATAAATTGCTTTTTGTAAGCTTTTATTCTAAATTGTAATATATGGGATATTAAAATTATTTATCTTTAAGTAAATAAATACTGCTTCTTGTACTCTGAGTAGGCAGAGGTATTTTTGAATATTTTTTGAACGTTTGGATTTTTCAAGACTGTGTGTGTGTACTGAGTGGTGGAACGTAAAGAATTTAAATATAATAATTTTACTTAGTGTTGACTGAACCCACAGCCATCGTCTAAGTCAGTCAGGTGCCGTCCCACTGCGCCACCACGGACATTATCGACATTATTTATTCCGATTAGAAGTATTAGGTTTTACCTCCAAAATATACTATGATGGTTTTTATATATATATATATATATATATATATATATATATATATATATATATATATATATATATATATATATATATATATATATATATATATATATATATATATATATAAAAACAATAAAATGTATGAATTTTATTATTAATTATGGAAATCAATGACTTTACCAATTAATTGAGAGATGATTTATATTAATTTTGAATGAGAGTAAATTAGTAGACAATTTATATTGTAATTGCATTTTCTTCGTTAAGTTATTGAAACTTGTCAGACAGACAGCTTATTACAAAAATATATTGCTAAAGTTAACCATATTCGAAATAAATAGTAAATTCCACAGTTAATATATCCAAATGCCTTGAAACTTTCCATATGCTATCTATTCCTTAATAACTGAGTTGTGGCATATAGGGCGATGTGGGCGTGGTTTATTTTAGTCGGCCAGGATGTTATTTGTTTGGCTAAAACCGGCTATTAATAGATTCTCACATTAATAAGAACATGGAGAACGCTAAATTTATAGAAATTAGTTTATATTAACTTTATATACTCATATCGTCTAAATTTGAATACGTGGAATGTTTCTAGACAACTAGTCTATTTTAGACTTGTGTGTAGTTAATTATTGTTTTATTTGTCATTATTTGTACTTAAAGTGGATATATAGTAATAAATGATTTATATATAATAATTGAAATAAAACAATATACAAGTTTATTAATATAGGTAATATGTCAGTATAATAGATACTTTAATCTACAAGTATACTCAATTGTTAAAACTGTTCTGCCATACAAATTTCGTGTTAATAAAAGCTGTACACCCTCAACAAATCACACGTTCCAAGTAAACAAGGCCATTCGTCTCCAAGACAGCTCCTTTGAAGGGAAGGGAATCTTAACGCATACAAAGAGAAAAAGTAGCATTGACTCGGACGTTATTTTTATGACCGGCCCGCTCCTGATCGTTAACTTAACAACTTGAATGTTGTTTATGAAACATTGTTATTTGTACTTCAATTATTAAAAAAATCCGCTCTGGTAGACTAAGTGCGGCGTTGAGTTCAACACGCAATCTCAAAAATTAAGGGGGGAAAGGGGAACTTTGTGTCGTAATGCAAATTCGCTCTGCCTATCCCACAGTGTGGGAAAAACGTGAAGATGAAGTTGCTATTTTTACTTGTATATTATATAGAAATTTACTCGTTGTTTAAATACACAAATTTAAAGAATGTGCATGAGAATTGCACATTTTCCAATCGAAAGCGGTTCTCTCTATGGCATTGGAAGTTAAAATTAATGAAATTAAGCAATGTCAGTCTTAAAATCTCCTGTAACACATTAATACTATGCAATTATTATTACTTATATATTTAAAACATACATTTTAATCATCGTATAATATTATAATAAATAGATGTGGTTGAGTTCTTTACATTAAAATAGCTCGGCCTGCCCCGCATTCTATTTTGCTGCGCGTGCACACAAAACCAAAAAGGATGGCGGCGAGTGCAGTCACACTGACTCAATCGCTATTTTAGTATATGTCCTGCTTATTACTGTTAGTTGTTAGTTACTGAGATAAAACGGCTGGAAACTGTTGGCTTTAAGCTAGAACTGTAATTTTACCAGTAGGTATATATAGTTTCGTTTTATTAAATGGCAAGAATAATATAAGTTTGTTTTACATTTTCTATATTATCAAAGGACGATTCACGCTGCGTTCAAATTTTTATATGTTTTCTTTAAGTATTTTTTGTATCCTTAGTGTGGATTAACACTTTAAAAATCATCAAAATAACAACGATTTTACTTAAAACCTTATAATTTTTATTTAAGTTAAATTGAATTTGAATTTTAGTATTTGATAAAATCTTTCAAAAACACAGGTATATCATATTAGATAGATACTACCTATACCAAATAAAACTAGTCCTACACTCTCGATAGCCAATATATTACGTATTAACAATATGAATTGTTGTTAGCAAAGCGACAATTAATCGAGTGTAGGTGTACCAGAAGTCTGGTCATAAAAGGAGGCCCCAGTTTGTGCACGCCCGTTACTTGCGATGTTAGATTTTATTCAAGATATTTACTTAGAGTTCCGTTATTTATGCAATTATAGGTAAGTGGGATAGTAAAGAAAGTGTTTTTTTCCTTTCTAATTCATTGGTCCTCATAGATGTTTTTGTTCTAGCTTATGTGTATTGTAATCTCTTATTTTTTATAGACATGTCAAGTATGACGGAATGTTAGTAGCTTTTAAATATGTAACAAAATCTTTTTTTAATATCATGGAAATATCTACAGAAAACGTAGAAACTTAATAAGTTGTAAAAGCACTAGAATTTCGACGCAGCGTCCTAAAGAATGCATGGCTTAGTGGTCATTTTGGATGGTGTCCATGAGGATTTATTGTAAGCCCGATTTACTTGTATTAATAAACTAGTACCAAAGTAATTATATAATATTTGCGAAGTTTATATTTTATAAATTTCAGTTTTATTTAATATTGATAAGTACTGAAATCTCGCAACAAGCTTTTAGTATCGTATAAATTGTGTATAATGAGGTTAGAAGTTGATAGTTAAAATTTAAAACGAAAATTTTATTATCTTCTTTTTAGAGCCTTTAAATGAGGTTTTTCTTTCATTAAAGTTATTTGATATAAAAAATAATACTCTTTAACTCTACGAAACTGGCAATTAACGACTTTTAACAGTTTAAAGTCCCAATAATATTTTATTAATGGACTTTAGTTTTGAAATTGCATAAAGCCACCAAACGTCAAAACGATGTCCAAAGTTCTTTCACCTTAGGTCACAGTGTTTTTGCTTCGGCACAGAGTCATAATATATTAGCTGTCACTTTTTATAACACGGTAATCCATCGATTAGTTTCATCTCACTTTGTATTATTCACTAGCTGTTACATGCGGCTTCGCTACCGTGGTTAAATATAATAAGTTGAGTAAGACAGTTGTTTATCACATATAACACCCTCTAAATGCCCGAGGTAGCTCTATATATATATATATAATATATATATATATATATATATATATATATATATATATATATTTTCCAAAGCTAAAAATGAAATACTTATTACGAAACAATTTATATAATTTTAAAAAGACAAGGGCAAAAAACGTATTATCGTGAACAAAGTTCCGACGGCATACGACTTGTACTTGCAGATAAAAAAAGCGCAGAAGAAAAAGCGAAGGCGTACGTAATATACATGTTAAAAAAACTGATATAGCTTTTTGTTATCATAATGAATCTGCAACTTGTATGGATTTTTTTATTGCTGTTTTTTTATTTAATATTAATCGTGTTCTATGCAAATTGAAACGTGAGGAGATTTCGTACTTTAATTATGGTATATTTTAAAGATGACTAGCATCACGGTGTGTTTTTTCTAGAATCGTAGTCTAGATTTTTATTCTGAAATGAATACTGCAATAACATTTCAATATTAGGTGCTAAAAGCTCAAAATGAATATTTCTGCTTTTTAAATTCATTGTATGTACGTCTTATACGTACATTTTAATTTTTTTACTACTATATAAAAAAACTGAAAGAGAATTATTATTAATAGTTTCCAAGAGGGCAAGATTTAAGTCCTGCTATGTTCAAATTATTGTACGCTTCTCCAATATATTTAAAGCAAAAGACTTATTGTCATTCTGTTAAATCCCATTATATAATAGTACATTTCTCTTCACAGAAGGCGAATTGGAAGCGGAATGGCTACAAGCGGCTGGGTTAGGCTCCTTAGCCGCGCCCTTCCAAGCCGGTCTAGAAGTAACCGAGGCCCAGCTAGGGGAGGCTGTCCGACCACTCCCGCGAGAGCAGGCTGCAGCCGTGCGACGTAGAGTGAGACGACTTAACAGAACTGTTAGGAGAAAACGGGCAGCGTCACGTGCTAAGAAACCAGATATTAGAGATGTCTTCAGGGATCTAGAAGTGAGTGTAGTTTTTTTCTTAATAATGTTATTTTAAAGACAAGAATGTTGCTTAATTTTATAATTATTTTGTTTATTATTAAAAATATGTCAGATATATTCAGATGCGGTATGATAAGGTCATTTACATAGCTATTTTCGTTTACGATTCATCGAGTAGGACAAGACGCAATTAGTTAAAAGTTCAAAACCTTTTGAATATTTAGTTAGCCTCTCATTTATACATATATTTATATTTAGCTTCACGCTGTATCCCGCACATAGCAGGGTAGACAGAGAGAACCGTAGGTGTGAAGGAACCTAGTGTTAAGACACTCCGTTGCCCACTTTCCGCCATTCGAGGTATTGCGTGTTTAGTGGCGAAACTCAACGTCGCGCTTTGCCTTGTTGCCAGAGCGAAGAAAATGGAAATAATTAATTCTCCCCGAATGGGAATCGAACCCACAAACCGTCGCGTGTACAGACGCTGTACCTCTGCGCCACGACGTTCCTCCACATACAAATATCAAAACAAAAACAGTTTATTATAAGTTAACGTCTTTACAACATGTGTTGTCAATATGTGAACTATAGTTCAACGACGTAGAAAAATAATAATCAAAATGACAGATTTCTTTTTATCTTTTAACGCTAAAAAAAAAACGAGACTAACATAATGTGGCAACACACTGAGAAAACAGCTTACATAATTGTTTTGTGAAACTTGACAAATCGTGTATAATACTAAGGTTTGGTTTAATTAGGCAATAAAGTTTCTCTAAGTCTTTCATTTTAATAAGCTCTAAAAGGCAAGGTAATCAGGTTAACCAATTATATAAGAAATTATGGCACTTACACGGCCATTACAAAATATCATTCTCACCATTCATCATTGGATGATGATATAAATCTATAAGATATTTTGAATTGCCCCACGACGTACTGGTAACCGGTCCGTAATACCATTTAATGGGGTCATAATTATTTAAAAAAAATTAGCTGAAGTTAAATGTGAAGATGAGATTTCTCGAAGAATTCTCGTTTACCTAAATCCTAATTCCATGGAAAATGAAGTGATGTATCACTACATTCGCAGGAAATCTTTTATGTCCATGATTATACTAAAATATTATTACCGGTTGTTGAAACTGTTCATTTAAAAAAAATGTACACACTAACGGTTTCAGAAATAACATTGCTTCATTTTTTGTCGTTAATTAGAATTTCGAACCCATGGGAATCTTTTTTGCGTGTTTTATATACATAACACATGTAAAGATATAATAATGTAATTCGACGAAATATCAAAAAAAGTATTTTTTCGTCACTAGAGTGTTAGAAAAATAGCTTTGATATTTCAAATACGGTAGTTCATGATTATTACCATGCATCATCGTTAACGAGCAGGTAAAATTTATATGGTAAATTTGGAAGCCATTAAATATCGATTTTTTTTTGTTATTTCTTCTATACATATTTCGCAAACGAGCTTTAATAGTTTCCTATCAATTCTATCGAATCGATTCACAATATATCGATTGGGTAAGAAATTAAATCGATTTTTCCTGGAAGAAGGATATTTTTTTTAATGACAATCATGAAACTTAACTAAATAAAAAAAATATTGTAGCTATAATTTTGATAGAACAATGGTTACATATAATGAAAATGTATTTAAATTCCTTGATGTCAAAAAGAACGTTTTTTGTTATACCGTTAGTCTCCGCTGTGGAGTTCTAAAAACTAGTTTGTCTATAAAAATATGACGTTTTATTTAATAACGAATTTATAAATGACGACTCTGTGCAGTGGTTGAGTAATTGCCCTCTCATTTTTGTTCTCATTGGACGTGGATTCTATCCTGGATGATAATGATTCATTATGATTTATCGTTTTCCACATTTTTATACATACTTCTATACTTAATATTATGAAGCTAATAAGTTACTTTTCTTTAGTCTCAGGAGCTATTTTTGGTATCCAATAGTCCAGTTATTGAGGCTATAGGCAATAGCCTCACATCACGTAAACCTATCCAATATAACCCACTGTACTTGCGGTCAGATATATCTTAAGCACTCGGCGTTCATGCATAAGTCTTATTTATTTTCATTTGACAACAACGGAGACAAAGCCGAAGGTAAAAGGTAGTTAAAAATACACAGCCAGGTACAGAACAATCGGGGGGACTCTTTTTATTAACGAAAGTGCCAGAAGATATTTATGTACAATGTAGGTATGTACATATTATACCCACATACCTACTATGTTATAATTTATTCTTATAGTTTTTTGCAAATTCACATCCACTAAACTAATATTTGCTATTGCACTCGATTTCCTTTTTTATCTACTCGTATTAATTACTGAGCCTGTTTACAATTTCTTAGCGTTGATTTAAATATTATATGGCTTTGAATCACGCAACCAGTGCGCGTAGCCTAAAAAGCGCTAGTTTATTTTTTTTAACGTCCCTTGCATGCACCGTGTAGATAGTGATGATACACACCGCTTTCTGCTTTTTTCTATATTTTGTGTAATTTTTTTTTTACTGATGCTAATAATATATATTTTTTTATCATTTTATTATTTCTACCTTCACCTACTCCACTCTTCGCCTACACCACTTTCTTGCTGCCTCTAGAAACACGCTGTGAGGAAGAACACCTCCCATTCTTTATCCAAGCTTGGTTTTTCCCGGTACATTATTCTTAGTACATTATTATCTTATTCTCAACTTTTACGTTAGCCAAACAGATGAGGCACGTCCAAACTGTGCCACACAATTGATTACCAATATGCTTATTAGTTGCCAAGTAATTAAAACTTTTTTGTAATTATAATTAACACTCCATTAGAACTTTTTACACTTTATAGACCTTTGTGATTAGTAACATGAGTATTTTATGTACAATAAATGAAAGCTAATATGTTATCTTTGTTGTTACGGGTACATCAATAATAATGGAGTCATACAAGTTATTTCGTATAATTTAAAAGCTTACTTAACTTACTAGTGCTGTTACTTACATTTTTAATGTTACACTAGCACCTTTCAGCTCGTTCAGGTTAAATTCTACAAATTGTATTCGAATGACTAAGCTGCATAGACCCATTAGGCTATACCAATGTCGTGTCGAATTCAATGCTGCGATCGCATTTAATACGGCGCGGCGTAATACACGAAAATTGATTAAACTCGTCGAAAGCTTGTCATGATTTGTGAGACCTTGAGTTTTTAATATAAGCTTAATTTCGTTACCATTTAAATACATACATACCAATTAGAATTGTGAGTATTCATGGAATATTATATTTGGTAGCTACAGGAAGCTTTTACGGCGTGTAGTGGAATGTTATGATATAAACAAAATGAATAAGTAGAAAGGAATTAATTTTTTTTTCCTATACAAAGTTAAATATAACTGTACTTTTGCCTATTTGTTAGAGCACGATTTTTTTTTTTATTTTTCTTTTAATTTTATTTTTAAAGGATTTATTTTAAAAAAATAGTCTTCATTGGCATTGGTATAAATATTAAAAATAATAATAATATATGTCTGTTTTGTTAGTTCTTAAGGTCTTAGGTATTTAGTGTGCGACTTCATTATATAAAAAAAGGGCAAAAAAAATATTTTGCTTTGAAATCAAAGCTTAAGATGCAATTTTCGATGCAATTAACTTCCATGATGATTGTTGTCTGTATGTTAATGATATATTGAGACAATACGAACATAGTGGGTTAATGGATCTCAAACCAGAGCAAGTAATGCACGATGACTCGCCATTCTAATCTGCACTTATTATATATAAACCAATATGGTATTGGTATTTCTTTGGTAACTGTACTCTAAATAATTAGTTAATTTTGAAATTTTATTATTATTATATATTATTATGGAAAATTATATAAAATTTAAATCATCTTATAATAAACTTCACTTAATTTAGGTTAGACTTTTTAAGTTTTCACAATACATTACAATTTTATCTAACGGATTATATTAGGAAAAAGGTATTTTATATTATTATCATAATTTTTTTCTATTATGATAAATTTCTATATATATAATAGATTCACAGCTTATCCCGTACATGGCAGACTAGGCATAGGCAACCGTAGGAACCTAGTGTAAAGACACTCCGTTCTCGGCTTTCCGCCTTGCGAGAACTCGACGCTGTGTTGCTTTGCCTTGTTGCGAGAGCGAGGAAAATGAAAATACTTCATTCTCCCCTGGTGGGAATCGAACCCACAAACCATCGCGTTTACAGGCAGGCGCTGTATATATTTAAAAAATAAGCTCTACTAAGTTCTTCATAAATAAGCTCTATTAAGTTCTTCATAAACAATATGAGCACAGTTATGAATTTTCTTTATTGCCAATAAAGAACAATGATTGGAGGTCCATAATTTACCGTTATAGCTGTTAGTTGATTTTATCAGTTGATACTCGTTAAGCACTTATAATTTCAATTATACCAACTATCAAACTAGTCTCTTCGTAATAATTTTTTTTTAAATATTTTATAACCACACATTTTTTGCTATGATCTTGTAAGGTATGTATATAGGTATATATGTATTTTAGTTTATATATTATAAATGTGACAAATATATATAACAGTAGGCTTTAACTACAAATCACTCTAGTTTGTGTAGACTTTTTCTTAAACTATTCAATCGTAAAATGGAATGGAATAATAGGAATGTCGGTCGAGATGTTAAAGTGTATTACTATTTTTTATTCTGACTGTACCTTCATTGTAACTCTATATTATTTCTATCAAAAATTATTTAGTTGTTGCGTTCAATTTTTATTTAAATTACATTGACAGCAGATACCTACCTGTTGCAAATATTTTCACTTTTAAAACGTATTGTTAGTTCTGAAGATTTTATTATTGCTGCTATACTATTGCATATCTACATTTAAAGACAAGTAGTATTATAATAATTACTAAGGATCGCATTATATGCAACATAGAACTTGTTATATGCATGCAAATACGTAAAATATGTAAAATTAAATGAATCTTAATACCCATGAATACCTCTAATGAAATTCATTAATTAATTTGTATGTAAACACAAAACATATACATATACACAATATAGACCTATTGTGAAAAACTAATAAATTATATAACAAATATAATAACTGTATCATTTATTTACATTTTCCTTTTAATTTACACATGGCCTATTAATAAATATTCCAAGAAGACATTTAAAACTGTACACGTTTACAAATTTTAATGCGTTAATTAAGATTCTTCCAAAGTGGAGTGGCACCAACATTAAGGGACACGATAACGTCACTAAAGCCATCGCTCATTAGTTACACGCATTACGTAGAAACACAAAATTTAAAATTTAGTTAGAAAATGTCGCGTTTGCCGACAGCAAGCGCTACCACAGTAATAGACAAGTAAAAAATGTTGTAATTTATACCACACTCGTGCAATAATGGATTGAAGTAACATAAACGGATACGTAAACATAAATTGCGGTGCGTCCGGCGAATTTCAAAATTGACTTACATAGTGCTGCGTTGTTTGGTGCGATCGGTTGCGATCTCTGTTGTACGCTATGTTTGTTTTGGTGTGAATATCCAATATGTTGGGGGAGACAGTGAGACTTAAAGTTTGCGAGAAGATGGTGAACTGCAAAGGGTTGGCGTTGATGCGGTCTTATCTCGATATATTGGTATTTAATTTATTTATTCATACGTCTATTAAATATTTATAAATATATTAGTATGTACGGTATTACACCGTAGAAATAATCAAAATTAATAATGCTTCTTATATTTATATTTATTATATTTAGCTTCACGCTGTATCCCGCTCATACCAGGGTAGGAACCGTAGGTTGAAGGAACCAAGTGTTAAGACACTCCGTTGCCCATTTTCCGCTATTCGCTTTGCCTTCTTGCTACAGCGAAGAAAATGATAATAAAAAAAAACTAAATAATAATAATGCTCTTATACCTTGTGTATTATGATGCTACCATAATATGAACCGTCTTGATATGTATTATGTGTAATAAGTATAGACTAAGGCATAGACTAGGTGATCTAGACTTAATCAAGAAATGGTTTAAAAAAAAAACATAGTACATAAATTTTATTCATATTCCTTTTGGATTTTATGCCTCTTACAATATAAACGTTGCGTACATTTTATTATGCTATGTAAACTGATAAAATATTTTATAGTAACATCCTTTCACAGTTTATGTATGTATTACAGCTTAATCTTATTTTAATTATACGTGCATGCAGCTATTCGGATATCTAATATTGGTAGGTTTCTTTCTATTTGATTTAAAAATATATGTTTTTATTTTGCAATATTAGATTTTATTCTACTGGTACGTAACTGATGAAATGGTAAATCTATCTTGATAAATCACGTGGTCTCTAGGCTCCCCATCTCTTAGCATATTCGGTAGATTCATCTCGCCTGTATATATTTTTGAGCAGCATGTGTCAAGACAAATTCTGCACTGACACTATAAGTTTCACGCGACAAAATGATAATAATGACATGTCTCTTAAC
This sequence comes from Dione juno, assembly GCA_037127375.1. Taxonomy (NCBI): domain Eukaryota; kingdom Metazoa; phylum Arthropoda; class Insecta; order Lepidoptera; family Nymphalidae; genus Dione; species Dione juno. Next base: position 1,257,578 of record JAXRJS010000023.1, on the reverse strand, counting down.
AGGGATTGAATCCGCAACTATCGGACATGAGCGATATATTGGATATTGTATAAACCAATACAACCAATAGTATATAATTTTTTTTCTATAAAATAAAATAATCTTCTCAGACTAAGTCGTGAATATTTGCTAGTGTATATTAATAGTTTAGAAATCATGATCGTCAAGGATATTAATCATAAAGCCGGCTACACACACTTAGCTGTTATATTTGCTAATAATTTTAATAAGTTTGAACTAATTATTACGCTCTTGAATTCATTTAATGTTAAATGGAAAAGGCCGAATTGAAATAAGTGTACACAGTACACTATATACGTTTACATATTACTTCATTTTATTAAGAATGTCACATAGTTGTATATTAAAATTTCCCTACAGAGATGTAATAAGTTGTAAAAAGCATAAAAGAATTTCGACGCAGCGTGATGAAGAACGCATGGCTTAGTGGTCAGAGTGCTTGGTCGGTTTCCATGAGCTGCGGGGTCAAATCCCGCTGTGATCAAATTTTTACATGTTTTCTTTAAGCATTAGAATAATTTGCTAATGTATATTAGTACACCATTAAAATTTTCCGCTGCCTCACGCTGTATCCTCTGTACAGTAGCTTAAACAGGTACTTAAACTAACCTAACGTCAAGACACTCTGTGTCGAGCTTAAGATCTATATCTGATGGAGGTGGAGAAATTATAATAATTGACTACCGTTGCGTTTACAGTCAAACGTTGTCCAACTGCGATTGTATAAAACATCTAAATGAAAATAATCACATTACATCTAGATACAATGGACACTAATTACAAAAATATCGTATACAAATATATAGATAGAGTTTAAATGGTATAAAACCACATTTTGTATTGTTATCATAAAAATCAATAAATAATGACATTATATCTAAATTTAACGTGTAATTTATCTTTATTCTAAGCGCAACGTTGAGTTCCGCCACTCAACATGCTACATGTCGAATATTGAGAGGAAAACGGGAAACGGAGTGTCTTAACACTGGCTTACCTCTGCCCGTTGTACCCTGCCCGTGTAGCTATAACATTATATTTATTAACATCATCTAAATTAACCGCACTTACAAAATACGTCACGCGTTGATAAGATAACCGATAAGGAAACAATCGTTATCATAGTTACGAAACCGTTTACTTTTTATAAATTAATTTTTAATAATAATATAATGCAATGTTAATATTAGTTGAAGACCGTCGTGGCGCAGAGGCACAGCGTCTGTCTGTAAATGCGACGGTTTGTGGGTCCGATTCCCATGAAGGCAGAGTTAATTATTTTAATTACTTCGCTCTGGTAACAAGACAAAGCGCGGCGTTGAGTTCTGCCACTCAACACACAATACTTGGAATGGCGGAGAGTAGGGAACGGAGTGTTTTAACACTAAGTTCCTTCAACCTACGGTTCCCTCTGCCAACCCTGCTATGTGCGGGGTACAGCGTGAAGCTAAATGATAATATAAATAATATTAGTTCGTTGATGAATGGCTGCCGATTCTTACTGCTAAGCCAAAAGCCGTAGGTTCATATGCCGACTAGAATAGAAGTCAATATGATCTTTTCATTTCTAGAGGCGTATCCAATCTGTGGCTTGAATTTTAAATGTTATATTTATACGGTAGTATATTTACTTGCAGATTTAATACTTGTTTCCAAATTTAAAATAAAATGCAATTTAGTAAATAGCTATACATACGCCTTGTTCTTACATTCATGCACATACCTATTTCACATTTCATATGTGTAAATGAATTATATATATTATAAATTTTACTATTAATTTTTATGCACTATTTACCAGTTCACTTAGTTATACAATAACAAAAAATATACTCGTATCTATACAAATATTATAGGCTTCATTAATTTTTATATTCTTTATATGTAACTGGCCGTCTCGTCGTTGTGGCACTGTTGAGAGTAGACAGTCTCTTCGAAGAATTAGTTAAAGAAAATACAACCCAGACATCTGATACTTAACACGTAAAGTTTTTAGAGATAGAGAACAGTGAGCGGAATACTGAGCGATTCTTCGCTATATTATAAAGATTTATAAATATGAAACAAGAAATAATGACGATATTTATTCTAAATGCGCCGTCTTGGCACAGTGACTGACTTTAAGCGCGACGGTTGTGGGTTCGATTGTTTTATTTCCTCGCTCTGGTAACAAGGCAAAGTGCAGCGTTGAGTTCTCCACTCAACACGCAATGTCTCAAAGGTGAAAAGGAAGGTGGGGAACTGAGTGTTTTAACACTTGGTTTCCTCTGCCTACCCTGCTATATTCGTGATACAGCGTAAAGCTATTTATTTATTCAAATTTTTGTATGATGTATGCAAGTATTTATTTATAAACTTAGCAGTTAACACATGCGTCGCGCTCGGGGGACGCATGTTGATGAACCGACCTCGATATTCCGTGTAATGGACGACTTCCCTTTACCAATTGTAATACTAATGTTATGATAGTTTTAGAGGTATTAACTATTAAAATACTTAGTTCCGTCCAGCTGCCGGTTACTTATTGAAAAAAAAAATACATTTATTAGTAATATAGGTACGCGAGTATTGTTTGTCAATACAAGTTGTTTGAGTTGATGAATTAAATCACTGTACGAAAGAGTATTTATTAGTGTTTTATTTTAATTATTATTATTATACATTCTGAAAGTATGCAGATATTTTGTTCTACACTTATTAGTTTCCATATTATTATATGTTATCTACACTATTTGCGAACAAAATTTTGATTAATATATAATGATATTTTACTTAAAGCTCTGTCCCAACTTACTTAAAAGCTCATTTTGTATTTGAAGGTTGGTAATTTGTCAAACACCAATCTGGCCATATCTGGTTAAGATATACATACATTAATAATGATGTCATCGTTTTCATATAGCAATTTGTAGAGTACAACGTGTTGAATGTTTAATTAGTATGTATATAGATTTATTTTGTTTCAGTTTTTGTGTATTATATATTTATATCAAATTGATTGTGAGCGTGTATGCTGTGGGTTCGATGCCCATTTGGTGGAATGAATCATTTTAATGTCTCCGCTTCGCTAAGACTGCTGCGTTGAGTTCTGTCACTTGAAAGGTTCTTTCTGCCTACTCTCCTGTATGCAAAATACGTCGTGAAACTCAAAATATATATATATATATATATATATATATATATATATATATATATATATATATATATATATATATATATATATATATATATATATATATATATATATATATATATATATATATATATATATATATATATAAATCAAAAAAGACTTCTTTTCCATTTAGCCTTTAATTTATTGATAAATTCAAAGTTAATAATATATAAAAATAGCAAACTATATATAATGCTGTTAACATTTCAAAGCTGTAAATTCCTGCAGAAAAAAAACCTATATTACAACATACCATGTACTACAGTAGGAACTTCATTCCACAACTATGGATATTAAAATGCTCTGGCGGTGAATGACACGCTTCTGCGAAGTGTGGGGTGTTTAAATCAAATCATGTTTGTACAAGGAAGAGGCGAGATAGGAATATATAGGGACTTTGTTCATAACTTTACTTGTAAATTAATATTGATATACTGCACTGTGAACATACTACTGTTACTGTATTTAATTGTGTATTATTGCTAAATCTTCGTATTTAAAGAGATAAAGATTTTGTAATAAATACTGTTTTGCGAAACTTTTGTCTTTTTAAATTTCAATTTGGGTATCTTCATTATTTAAAAGTAGGTAAACTACAATTTTTTTGAATATTTTTATAATTATTTGAGATTTAACGCATTTTTCGTCAAATTGCCAAAATATATAAATGTTATCGATATCAAATATTAGATTATTTATTGGTTACTTTCAGTCTATACTGAGAGACCTATTGATATAATCGTATGTTTAATAGTGTTAGATACAATATCAACTTTACCCTAAAGGGCGAGACTCGAGATAAATCCCGAGGCTATAGCAGACTAGGCAAAAATAAACTTAGTGTTAAGACGTTCTATTCTTCGCTCCGTACGAATTTGAAACATAGTGTGTGGTGTACTTTTAAGAAATAATTAAAACATAGCAATAAATAATTAGAAATACAGCAAACTTTTAAGAAGCTAGAAAGAAATCTAGCGATATCTAGCGACTGGTTAGATAAGTATATGGTCAGTAAACAAAGTTATCTCAGTTAAAGATGTATTAAGTTGACTTTCATTTCTTACGCAATTGTATACGGTCATGATAAACGTAATGCTTAGAATTACCTACATTTCAGTTGAAGCGAAGCTATCTAATTAATAAGCCTAATTTTTTTAAACACTATCCAGCCACAGATAAAAAATGCTATATTATTGAAATAATAAAAATTTATAAAAGTATATTCTTAAATACTAATAGATACCACCTTATTTACTTCTCACACATTTTCCATACCCAAACAGTAAATATACTAAAATGATTACTTTCCTTCCCGTTCTTTTAGACGTTTATCTAACAGTATATATATAAGAAAATGTTTATATATATAATATTATTTTTATTTATGTGATATAACCAAAAATTAGGCAGTATACGTTGTACATCGATAATGTTGTACTTCATCCATGTCACTTTCCTGACATTCTCGACTGCGTGTCCCATCTATTGCTTACGACGTACATATTAATGCACCAGTCTTCTCACGACGCTTTCTATAAGACAAAAAACGAGTCGTTAGCAACAATTAACTTGTTTGTGTGTTACGGTGACGTTTTAAGTGCTCTAGACAATTCTGGTTCAGGTTATTTGTTTTTTTTTAGAAATTGTTTTGTTACGCGCTGAGTAATTGTAAGTGGTCAAATGTTAAGTTCAAATGAAGATTTTTAAAAAGGAAAAGTAATGTAAAAGGTGTCTTACCTCTTAGGTAACTTCTTAATCTTAGTCTTTAGAATGCCATAACTCTAAACATTTTCAAACATTGAGCTACCATATGTCATTTGTCAATGAATATAATTTTTCTAGTTAGAGTAAAAATTTAGTGATAGTTGAACACAATGCTTTGCTTTTTCTTATTGGAAAGGTTCTAATTGAAATGAAAAAGAAAAATAACATATATATATATATATATATATATATATATATATATATATATATATATATATATATATATATATATATATATATATATATATATATATATATATATATATATATATATATATATATATATATATATATGTATGTGTATATATAAGTCTATATAAGTATAAGTGTATATACATTTTTTTAACTTAAAATCATTCATTGTTCTAGAATTCGAGCGGCAGCGAGCCTCGGTCGCGCAGTGCGACCCCTGACTCATTGGACTCGTTGCCGAGCGGTGGTTCCGGCAGCCCGCCCACCGAGTGGGCTGATAGTGCTACTCCACCCGACTTTGTGTAAGATGGAATTTTTATAACAATCCAAAGTGTGTAACCACTCTTGAATCTTTCTACACACGTATTAAGAACAAACGTTTTAAAAATTGCATGTCATGGCTGGCATAAGAACGAATAGCTAAGCTTACTACTTGTGTCTTTGTAAAGTACCAATTCTGTTAAAAATGAAAACTTGTGTATACTTGTATTATACTTATTTCAGTTCTTTATAATATGGTAATAGAAGTTACTTTACTATCAAGTATTATTCTCTAATTTCAGAGATACCTATCCGCCGCACACGCATGCACCGATAGCGCGCACTCCGTCCGCCCCAGCGCGCCGCGTGCGTCTCTCCCCGGCCGCCCACTCGCCGCCCCGAGTGCAAGAGCTGTTCAAACCTAACGATTTACACTGGGCTGATATTGCTTCTAATACTGGTATGCGTTATATCTATCAATCTATATATATATATATATATATATATATATATATATATATATATATATATATATATATATATATATATATATATATATATATATATATATATATATATATATATATATATAGCCAAAACTATAATTTATGGTAAGTTGAAATTTGATATCCGGGTTCTTTTATTAGAGTAAGGGCATTAGAGCATTTCCTGTACTTTATACGATAATAGAAATAGTATGGCAAGGTTATAAGGTCATAAAGCCCTCTCTAAAGTCTCTAAAGTCTGTTTGCATGGCACGATAATTTCATTTATAGGAGACAACATAGTGATATGCTTACTGCATTTATGTTCCAAATTCTTCTAATTTAAGCCACTGTGTACTAATTCTCCTATTTGCCAGGATATATCCTTGGGCTGGTTCTTGTCGGTTTGAACTTATAACTGTTATGCCAATTGCATTTATATCTATATGATAGAGTTTGTGTAATTTTATTAATTGCAGAAGGTATCGAGTTGCTAGGCTACCAAAGGTACGGGACAGTCCAGGGGCCGCGTATTGGCAAGGAGCGCATTAATGGATCCATATTGAAAGACAACGACCCTTTTATGTAAGTATAGAGATTATTAAATTAGGCCATTGGTATCATTGAGTCGCAGTGGAACAGCGTTTGCCCATATTTGCAATGGTTGTGGAATCGATTCCCACTCGGGGGAATTAATGATTTTAATTTCCCCGTTCTGGCAACACCACAAAAAGGTGTTATAAAAAGGCTTATAAAATTATTCATCGTGCAAAATCTTGCAAAATTTGTAGAGGAAATGTTGATATTTCATGCGTGTCCTTTTATGGTTGGCATAAATTGTTACGTTGTGCAAAAATTATAATTAAATAAAAAAGAAATCAATGCTACGAAAAGCTTTCATGCCTTTTATGTGTTGTTAGAAATTTATTGACGCATGTTATTTGTATTCGGTACGTAGGTAGATCTTTACCGTTTCTAAACATATATAAATTATATGATATACTTATTTATATCATTACTTTAATATATTTTATATGTCATACAAATTTAAGAAATGTATATCGTTATTTTTCTATTAAAACATATCATATAATTGTATTTATTACAGGAAACATGCACCTGTATCGCGAACTAAAAGCGCGGCGTCGGCGCAACAGCCGCTCAGCTTCGAACATAAGTTTAACTTGGACAGACAAATGATGAATCATGAGGAGGTGAGTTTTTTATATATATGTAGTTTTAAGTATATATAATACTAGTTTTCACCCGCGTATTCGCCCCAGATGTCATATAAAATAACTATGTTTTATATGTTATACACGTAATAATATGGACTAGGTATAGCCTATATAAAATATATTTTAATTCGATTGAGTAGTTCCTGAGCTTAGTGTGTTATAATATTAATATAGATACAAGTATATTATTATGATTAGGATATAAATTAAATATATATGTAGGTACTTATATATGTGATTGTATATTATAATTATACTTTATGGAAAATTACTTTTTAAATTTTTTTTTAAAAAAGTAAAATTTCATAGAGAGAGAAAAGAAATTTCATATAGACAATAGTCAAAAAAATCTTATCGTTGTATGTATGTAGTTTTTGTTTATATGTATATATATAAAATGAATGTCATAATTTATAAAAAAAAAAGAGTTATATTTTATATCGACAAATTTACGATACTAAAAGTATATTTTGTAATACGAACACAATACAGGTTGATTTCAAACATTTTATTACAAGATATAGAAATGTCGACTACGTTTTTTCACTTATACTAAATAATATTTGCGGTTTAAAATGGATGTAATTGCAAAAGTATTAGGCAGCTTCCGTTTAATATGTAACGCGTTGAGTGAATTGCGGCAATGTGATGCAATCACCTGTTTCTGTATACAATTGCATGCTCTTAATCTGATGAATACTTACTTAGTTTTTTTTTATTATGCGCATAATTCTTTTATAAAAGACATGTCTGAAATAAAAATATTTGACAGTAGTGCATTTTTAAATCGCTCGTCGAAAAGAGCCATACGTTCTACAGATTAAAAATTGTTAAACGCTTGTTAGAGCTTATTTATTCTGTCACCTGTGTATGAATAATATCTTTAGAATATTAAAATAATATTATTAGTATCTATTTTGCGGCCAAATGATCGTTCTTAGAAATAATGTTTGGTTTAAATTATATGACTATAACAACTATAATTTATATATTATATATATATATATATATATATATATATATATTATATATATATATATATATATATATATATATAATATATATATATATATATTTATATATATATATATATATTTATATATTTATATATTTAATAAATTTTCTTCTTGTAGGAATGGCCAGAACAAGATAGCACGGTAGATATCGAGAATGTAGGAGAGCCTCAGCTAAAGAAGCTCCAGCCATTGCTATGGCTGGAACTGACTACGCTCTTCGACAGATACTCTCTGCCTTTTCACAAACGGAAAACTCCTAAGAAGAAGCGGAAAGAAGGTAATTTAGTAATTTTATAGGAAGATTGGTATATAACAAGCTTTGTAACATTTCACAGTAATATTTAAATTCTCTAAAATAAAAGATTTTATTGAAAGTTTTATTAAATATTTATGAATTAATGCCATATAGAAGAAAATGGAGGAAATTTATGTTCATATAATATATAATATAGATGTTTTCTTAGTGTAGTTAGATAATATGTGGCTTATGATCCCGCTTTAAGCAGGATAAGCAGAGAGAAAGCTAGTGCCAAAACATTCCGTTCTAGCGGAGATGTTGGAGACTTTTTTCTTGTTATCGAAAGGACGAAATGAAAATAACTGATTTCCCCGCATGGGAATTGAACCCAGAATCGTCTTGTTTACAGTCAGACACAGTGCCGCTGCGCCACGACGGCCTCAGTTTAATATTTATTAATTTCTAAGAATACCAATTTAATTTTTAGAAGGCGCAGTATTCGGCGTCGCCCTGGAAACATTGCTTCGTAAAGATATGATACTATGGGAGGAGACTTGGAGTTCAGTTCCGTCGATCCTGAGGGCTCTATCATCTGCTTTACGATCTAGGACCAAAGATGAAGGGATTTTACGTGTACCTGGGAATAAACATAAGGTAATGACACATTCACTTTGACGTAGCGTTTAGATATCTTAAAAATTTTTAAATATTGCCTTCATATAATATATATAAAATAAATATTAGATTTTTAATTAAAATGTCATTATTTACCAAGATTATATTCACATACTCTTTAAATGAATTTAAATAGTGAGTGCAATAGGAATTGGGAAGGTTCTACCTACACAGTGTTGCTAGTGCTATTTAGTACATGATACGTAGTTTAACAACAAACGTCTATCGCTGCATTCCCACTCAGATCGAGGCGCTGTGCCAGCTGGTCGAGCGTCAGTGGTACGAGGACCGCGGCGCGGTGGAGGCGGCGCTGCAGCGCGCGACCGGCCACGACCTGGCCGCCGTGTTCAAGCGCCTCCTGCGCGCGCTGCCGCAGCCTCCGCTCACGCAGGAGCTCATGAGATTGTTTTACCACACTTACGGTAAGTTTTCATTGTTATATTAACAAGAAAAATAGGCGCTTTATAATAAATAGCACCTCCTTTGTAGACAAAATATGTATAGTGATGTAACAGCAACGAATTATCTTCCTACAGCGGGGAATTAAAAATGTGTTAGAAAATATAAAAATTACAAAAAGTTACAAAAATTTGGACGTTCACATTCCGAAACTACGAGCATAATTCATCATCATAATAACTTCTTTTCAACCTACGATCCATACACTTAAAACATAACTTATTTTAAGCCCACTCTTTATCCAGCATTTAAACAGGGAGATCAGAGTAAACTTCCCATTAAGACACTCCATTCTCCAATTTAAATCGATACCCCTAAGACAGAATCGGACCCACACCCACCTCCTTCACATCAAACGCAGGTCCAAATATACGACAACTCTTAAACAATTAGTTATATGTTTGTTATCTATATATTAATAATCTGTTCTCTTCCAGCACTAACGGGCACCACTCAGGGCCGCGCGCTGAACCTGCTCGTGCTGCTGCTGCCGCCGGAGCAGCGCGCCACGCTGCGCGACCTGCTGCAGCTGGTGCGCGAAATAGTATCCATGAGTGACACCAACAAGATGAGTGAACACAACGTCGCTATGATCATAGCTCCTACGCTGTTTCCTCCAAGGTAATTTAGGAATCTACTAAATGGCACAGTAATAGTAAAAAACGCACAAACAATTCTAATTCAAGGAAAAATTTCGGGGTCGATGAATTATGTAATTCTATTCTTGGTTCTGGTGCAATGTCTCAAAAATTTTGTGTAATGGGAAACGTTTTTACATTAGGTTCTTTATGTCTAACCTAGTAGAAGCGTATAGCTTTTTTTATTGTTAGGTTTTTGGGTATTAATAAAGATTTAATTCTAAAAGTACATACGAATTCTATAAAACAATTAATAATAGAAAATTAATTTACTATAATTTAAAAAAAACGATTTGTCTACTTTCAGTCTACTTCTAAAGCAATCAGACAGTCTTGAAACCCAACTAGCAACAGCTGCTAATAGTTGTCACGTGACCGAAGCCCTAATGCGATGGTGCGACCAGCTCTACACAGTGCCGCACTCTCTGTACTCCGCTTCGCAGAGAAAACCACAGCCGCACAGGAGGGTTCAACATACTTGATTAGAAGTCCAACATAATTGAGTAAAAGTTCAACATGCTTGAGTAAATTGTGTATAGTAAGTAATGTATTGGGAATAGATAAGACTAGCTGAATTGGAGGCTTAAGTCAATTTTCCGCTTTGAAAGAGTGTTCATGGAGAGATCACAACCTATTTCACGCTTTTCACTCTATTAAGTGACCAAGTACCCACGCTCTTGTGTGATGAAGCGACCTATTAAACTATACACAGTGCCACACTCTCTGTTCTCCGCCACGAAAGGAAAATCGCCGCCACATGGAAGAGTTCAATATACTTGAGGGAAGGTTCAACACGTTTGAGTAAATTCTGCATGTAGTTGTAATATCTTATGTTGAACGAGTTCGTTTTCCAACTCAAAAGTATATATAGGTGGAAAATGTATTGTACATATCTTAAACAAAGTCAAACTCGCGTTTTTCTCTACTCTCCGCGTTAAGAGAGTATAACCAGATAAATTAATCGAAATTGTATATTTTAAGCATGTTATATATGATGTGGTTACATTTTTCCAGTGTTAAAACAATGACATTTTACCCACAGCTGGTACTGTATTATAAATTTTGATTATAAGAAAATACAGTTGTAACTAATTCGATTCCCGATTGAGGTATATTATTCTTGTATACTATCTTGTATATTATAAAAGCCAGTGAAGTTATTTTCTCTTAATAGGTGTTCTACGGTGCTTTATTGTAAGGTTGAGTCAAAGAATGCTGTGTTAACGAACAATATTAAGTGATACTATATACATATTATTAAAATTATATCTGTACTTTGTATTAATTAAATTTAACACATTTAGTATGAATATGTGAATAGGATGCCAAATATATATATGTATGTGTGTGTGTATGTATGTATGTATGTACGTATACTTTATGTATAAATTATAAATAATTGTATGCAATAATATTCCAGTTTGCGACTTTTTAGTGTTGTTTATTGTATATTTTTTTGTTGTGTGGTTTGGTTAACTATATAGCGTTTGTTAAGGAGAAAGTTTTGTTAAATAGCACTGTTTCTATAAAAACTAAACTATACTTTATAACAAAAATAAGTAATTTTTACTTGTATATAATAAAATGAAGGGTGAAGTGTTGGAAAAAAACGATTTTAAAATATATGTAAGTGATATAAGAACAATTGATAAGAGCATATGGCTGAGTATGTGAGAGATGTGGGTACGAGCCCACCTTGTTTGAATTTTATTACATTTCCTAAAATACTGTGACAGTTGTATTCAATTTTAATACAGCATAATTCAAAATGTATAGAATAAATTTTCATACTGATTGGTACATTAAAATGACTGGGACTAAATCTGGCTCAATAAAAAAAAATATAAACACTGTAGCAAATATTGATTTAAATTTACTATTAATAAATATAGTTAACCAAATCATAAATCTAATGTGAACTTAGTGGCGAGGTGCCATTGGCTTGGATTAGTTACCTTTTGGCAGATGTTGGTTGTATATGGTGCCGTAGCTTGATATTTACTTAAGTACTCAATTAAATTTAAGAGTGTTGCCAATTTAATTATTAGTGTTAGCATATATCATACAAACAATTGAGGAACACTGTCTCAACAAAATTATAGCATTGGTTCTCAACCATTATTTGTTTGTTAACTTTTAATTATTTAAAATTTTGTGAATGTGATGTTTAAGAGATTTACTAGCACACTACTGAAAATATGTAATAATAATAATTTTACTTGTATTAAAGAACGTTTATAGCGTATTTTAGTACTTAAATATATCAGGACATCTTTTTCCTTTGGTGACGCTCTTACTTATATTATTCTTTATTTAATAAATATTAATATAAAAAATGTAAATAAACTTTATAATTACCAATCGACTAGGCAAGCAAAGACTGACTTGTATTATCTATGTGTAATGTATGTTATGTTATATAATTATAATTGTATTTACTTCACAAATAAAATATGTTATTCTATTTGGATTTTTTTTACGCATGTCTAGGGATTTTTCAGTGAGAGTAATGTCTGATAAAACAAGATATTTGCTTATAAGACAAAAAAAATTTAAAAAGTCTACATTAATAATAAAGTTATAACAAACACTAGGTACATATTACATAAATCAGAGCCTATTTAATGGATACAGCGTTAAGCACTAAACAAAAATTATAATAAAAAGAAAAGTATTAAATTGGCATTAGAACTGTAATACAACTATCAGACAGATGTCAGTATAGACTATATAAGGTGATATGTCAAACTTTTGGGACACTAAGTGTACTATAAAAATTAACGCAATAAATAAAATCACTTTATTAATACAGTAACAAATACTCAAGTTCAGACATTTAACACTGAAGGAATGTATAATAATAAGAACGAATAACTAATATTTAAAATTTTTAATCAGATATATAGCTTCATTGTCCGCCCCACAAAGCACTCTGCCTTTGTCACAATGTAAAGTATTAATTGCTTTATGTAAGGTCGGCATTAGGGAATTGACATTCATAGCAGTTTTATCTTCTAAAGGCACAAAATCATCTTGGCCTTTCTTAGTTAAGGTTTCCATATTCCAATCCCACACTTCCCCTGACACTGAACTAGTCAGTAGTTTATTCGGATTTTCTGGATGAAATTGCATTTCTGTGACACCTGCGGCATGGGCATTCAAAAGTGATGTAGGAAATTGATTCATTCTCAAGTCCCATACTGCTAAAGCTCCAGATTCACTTCCTGCAAGTATGATATGGGGTTGTGTTGGATGCTTCTGAATACAAGTGGCTGCTAATTCATCTCCTGCTAACAAAAATGCTGCAGCTGGTTTGTTACTTGATGATCTTATGTCCCATATTTTCATGTGTCCTCTTATATTACCAGTTATTACCTGTATAACAATAATATAATATAGCTTAACAATATATAGATTTTACTATTTCAATTTAGCAACGTTAATAAAATTTAAATACATAAGTTACCTCATTTAATTTAATAAAACATATTGAATGTAATGAACAGCTATCAGCTCCTTTGATAGAGTGTGAGATATCTCCCCTCCTACCATTTAATATGTTGATGTTGCCATCTTCTCCTATACTAGCTATGTCTCCTTCTAATGTGTCAACAGAAGTGCATGAGCATTTTTCTGCCCTAGAAATAATGAATATATCGAAAATAATATATATCACATAATAGGATTTTAACGGAAATGACACAATTTAATGTTATAACTTCACTTTTCATCATAAGAATCATAAGAATTTAAAAAAAAGTACACATACTAAAGCAGTTCATGATAACTATTGTAATATTTCATTTGTAAAGATTATTTTTTTAAAGTCACTTGCCCAAAACTGTGTAATTTATTCCATGAATATATATCTTTTAACGGAGTTTGTCTATCATACGCGCTAACTTCGAGCATCTTGACATCACCATTTGAAATGGACACAGCAATAGTATTTCTATTTACAAATTTCATTTCGGTGACATCTCCATCTATTTTATATTCTGATAGTTGTCGAGGATATTCTACATCTTCATCTTCATTTATTGTTTCCAAACTCCAAACTTTAATTGAATTTTCATCGTCGTCCCAACTCCCGGTAAAAAAGAGTTTTGTTTCTGCATAATCTTCAGGAATCCATCGGATTTTATTTATTTTCTGGGATACGAAAGTACCTTGAACGTCTAAAGGCATATTGTTATTATAAATTAAATAAATATAGCAATAATAACAATCGCTTTTCCGTTGTTATTTGATATTTTTAGGTTACGTTACGGATTCTGTAAATACTGGAAGTCAACTGTTGCATTTGACAATTGACAGCGGATAAAAATCTCAAATCGTCATTTTAATTTAATTTAAAGTGAACCACAATAACTAGTGAAGTAATTAAAAATATATAAAAAATATTTTTAATAGTAATGATATTTCTTGAAATATTTATATCGTAATTTGATAACAGCATTGAGTGCAAACATTTAAAACTATCGATGCTTAAAGAACTCTGTATCCATGGCAGTTAAATAAATAAAAAATATAGTTTGACTTGATAAGATAAAGTTTAGATAGTAGTTTTATTATGACTCGTACAGATAAATGTTTTCTTTAAAGAATTTAACTAACAATGGTCCGTGAAGGTGTTCTACCACCAGCTGAATCAGGAGCATATATCAGTGAAAGAGCTGACCATGTTAAAATTCACAATGAAGGAATTAACAGGCTTTGTGAAGAGGTAAATATTTTGCATATGCCACAACTATATTTTAGTAACAGTCTCAAAAATTACAGAAATTAGATTTATTATTTAGACTAAATAATAACTTAGAATGTTCTTTTTTTAGATGTTACTTTCTTTAAAAGATAATAAACTTCAAATACCTGATACTGGAACTGATTCTATACATCCTGACAAAAATCATGAAAAAGCCGTAGACTGGGTATTTGTAACTGATGCCCTAAATTTTTGTTTTTGGTCCCTGAATAAGGAAAATCAATGGACTGTAAATGGATATACTGGATATTTTGCTTTAGAAGCAGCATTACACAGGGCTATAAATGTATGTAGAAGAATATGTTTTGTTTCAAATATATTTAACTTTAAATATATTTAATAACCCATTAACATATGTTAGATATTCATTACAATCAATTATCCATTTTAAAAATATCCATTAATAATATAATTATGAAGTTTTATGATATACATTTATTGTATTGAATAAAATACTTGACAACTTTATCTATAAAATAAAATACAAATGTTTTATATAGAGAGTAGTAGTAAGTAGAAGTAAAAAATATTGAATTAGTTTTTAGTTTAACTCAATTTAGAGCAAAATATTTTTTTATACAGGAAGGCTATGACATCACAAATCCGGATTATTACTCAAAAATTACCAAACAAGACTTGGAGCATATATTTAGAGGAGATACACAAGCAGATATACCTTTGCTTGATCAAAGAATTACAGTTTTACACGAAATTGGAAATAAATTAATAGAAAAATTTGACAAAACATTTGAGACATGTGTGAAAAGTGCTAACAAATCTGCTGTGAAATTATTACAAATAGTTGTAAATAACTTTCCATGTTTCCAAGATGAAGCCTCATATAAAGGAAAAAAAATATCTATGTACAAAAGAGCTCAAATATTAATTGCAGACATGTGGAATTTCTTTGATGGTAATGGTCCAGGAGAATTTTATGATATTGACAAAATGACAATGTTTGCAGATTACAGAGTGCCACAAGTGTTAGTTTATTTTGGTGTTATGAGTTATAGTAATGAATTAATGGAGAAACTACAGAAAGGTTTGTAAATTATAATTTAATATTAACATTTATTGACAATTGTCTATGACTCAATGTCTTTAAAAGGGGTGTTAATGTGGCTCTTCTTGTATTTATTTGTGTTGTTTTGGGCAATTAATATGACTAATTGGTAATTCACAGACAGATTTTTTTGCTACTTAGAAGATTTTTATATTAAATTTCTCTTAAGAGGTCTTGTGGACAGTTAAGTTGTGAGAACATATTTTGCTTTTTATTCTTTCTTTTCTTTTGTGTATGTATATAGTATATTGCCTTCTGAAACTATTATTTGAAAAATAAATCATATTTTATTTTTAAATTTTTTGTTTTTAGACATTTTGTTACCTAGTTGTTCAGAAGAGGAAATAGAAATAAGAGGATGTTCAATACATGCAGTAGAGCTTTTAAAAAAGAGGTTGCAGGAAAAAATTAAATCTATTGGAATGAATGCAGAAGTACCAAATTCTGGCCTCATTGATTATTATTTATGGTGTTACAGACGAAAAAATGCTAAGGAAATGGAAAAAATACCATATCACAAAACATTGGGCATATTCTATTAATATTTTTATACAAAATTTCTAAATATATTTTGTTAGAGGTGCTAAATTATTATTTTCTATTGCAACATTTAATATGTAGCATCTATTTTATATATTTATATATATTTAAGTAATAAAATTATATTAGATTTAGAGGAACATTGTAGCGCAGAGTCACAGCGTTTGCATGTAAACGCGACGGTTTTTCCCACTTGGGGAGAATGAATTATTTTCATTTTCTTTGCTCTGGCAACAAGGCAAAGCGCGGCGTTGAGTTCCGCCAATCAACACGCAATGCCTCAATGGCGGAACGTGTGGAACGGAGTGTCTTAACACTAGATTTCTCCAACCTATGGTTCCCTTTGCCTAACCTGCTATGTGCGGGACACGGCGTGAAGCTAAATAAATAATATTGAAAAGAATTTTATATGTACTGATTTTTCTGTATACTGTTTATTTTAGGATTGTAAATCAAATAAGATATTTTATAAAATCAAGAAGATATATATATTATTAAATATCTATCTATATTGATTTTAAATAATTTATTATTTTTAAATAATTAATAATTTCTTGTATTTTAAATAAAACTATTAATACAGTTGTATTTTTATAATTCCATAATTGACATATTGCATCACAAGAACCTTATCCACAATAATATTTTTTCTGATCTATTAATTTATTTAATTATATCTAAGTACAATAACTCCAGATTAAATATCACGTTAATAAAGAAATGTTTATTGCACATCTAATGCGAAATAAAATTCAAATTAAAACAACGGTTAGCACACAACCTCGAGAAACCTATCCACTATAAGAATGTTTATTTACAACTTTGGCTTTAGCTATATTAAATGTATGATGATTATGAGCTATCGAACATTCAGGTATTTTTTAATGAATTTTTATTATAATTTCCTATAAATACATTAATTTAAAAAATGACTTCCATGTTGATTTAGAGAATAATTGAAATAAATCTTTTAAGCTGCAATGTGCGATAGCTGTAAATGGCACTTAGTATTTACACCGTAGTCTAATGAATATTATTTATATTTAAAAATATCAGCTAATTATAATTGTGACAATATGTAAGCAATATAAATAATATATAGTCTACACCCTAGTTCCAACCACACCGTATATTATCTATCTATTTTACCGCCATTTAAATATGGAACACACGTCCAGGTCAAAAGTTTACATTCCATAGAGTTAACCCAATTACTTTTAATCTTCTAATTTAATTTTAAATTCGTCTTTCCAAGTTGTGTTGAAGACAAAAAACTGTTCAAATTTATAAGCTTACTTTTTAAGTGCATAATGGCACTGACTGCAATCATTTAATATTTATTTATATTAATTGCAATATCGATTTATATAAAATCGAGTAAAATTTATGTACCCAATATTTAATTTCGTAACATTTCGGTTTCATTTGTTAAAAAACAACTACAAAACTCATTTACAAAATAGTAAAGAAGCTGTGTTTTAAGCGATCGTGTACAGATATTGCCATTTAGTATTATAAATAATAAATAAATAAGCATTTTCGAGACTTGAAAGTTTTAAAGAAGATTCAATTATTACTTCGTGAATTTATTTTTAAGACTTTCGAAGAAGGCTAATTTGGTTTTTAACGTTCCTGGCTCGGGTACTGGACTGCTTGGTCTGCTGGATTCCCTCATAATTTCTTCACCTTCAGGTAATTCTTTGGCACCACCAGGAACTGTTAATGGAGTTGCCATGGATAGTTTTAATTCTTCGCGAAATTCTCTCGAAATACTCCTAGCGGTGAGACTGTGCATGTATGACAGCTTATTGCCAGACTTTTCTTTAAAATCGGTACTCAGTATATTTTCCTTGCTTCGATGCCTCTTTAAAACCGGTTGCGGATGCTGTAATTTATAAAATGTACGTTAAAACAATAACCAATTCGGTATTTTTTATTAATTTGATCGTTTTTCAATAACTTGAAACAATTTTATTAATAAAACAATCAATTATACCACACGCAAATATAATAGTTTAATTGTTAAGTAATTTAAATTTTTTATTCAGAATACATACATGCGTTTGTTCTTGTACATATAGATCTTGTACCTATAAGTGAAGCCTTTTTATCTGATATCTGACTAAGTGTATGACACATACGTGCCCAAATAATGTAAGAGCGTCATTAAGAGCAAACAAATAAATTACGTCAACTAAATAAATCATAATTCTCATTAAAGTTTAGTATTTATGAGAATTTAATATAAATGCTTACAGCAATTTTGGGAGACACTTGACCAATTTACATGATACCTGACGATTTTAAGTTTTATTCTGTACTATATTTAAAGTAACGTCCAAAAACGTTATTATATATGAACAAGAATTTAAAACGAAGATACACTATTGCTATATATTTTATAAATAGATGGATGATTCCACCCTACAACCAAAAACCCTATCAAAAGGACAATATGACTTAAAATTGTTATTTTAAGTGATTCACATAGGAACTGACCTTGACCGGTTCACTGAGGCTCTCCATGCTCACAAATTTCTTTGCCAGCTCTTTCACACTTGGTAAATGTGCCAGTTCATCTATGTCAGTATTCTCTTCGTGCTCGTCCGTCTTTAGGCTGTCAATTTTCACTGCGTCGTCTGTAACATCACAAATTTCACTGACTGTTTCGGTTTCTCCCGCATTCTTATCTGGTATATCGATGTTGTCATTTTTGTCAGTTTCATATCTCTTAGATACCTTATCTTCTGGTTTACATTTCACAATCTCACCAGTTTGTACATTATAAATTTTAATTGAATCTTCTATGCTTGATGTTAATGAGTTCTCGATGCTTACGGGTGATTTAACACGTTCACTGTTATCAATAGGTGTAATATTGTCAGATTTGTAAGCAGATTGCAATATTTCCTCGAATTTCCTATCTGTTTCTTCATCTCCGTATTCAGACTTTGCTGGAAACAATGTATGCTCGTTGGCGTCTTCGTATTCTATTATGATTTCATTCTTATATTCGGAAGGCATCGTCGTAATGGATATGTTCTCTTTATATTTACCACTGAATTTTGTGTACTGTTGATTAGTGGCGATTGTATTGAACTGCTGTATCAATAGTGCCTGGAAGTTTAATTACTGTGTCATACTTAATGATAGATATTATCTGATGTGTAAATATATAAAATAATCATGATTTAATCGTAACAAGATAAGAATTCAGTGGCGCAGTCGAAATTCGTTCATTTGCTTTAAGCTCTACTAAAATAGGTAATTTTGTGACATATGATGGTGACATATGACCACGACCACGTTGCTGAAATCTTAGCTAGATCTTATTTGTACAATTATAATTAATTATATATTTAATAATACTAGTGTAAGCCCCATAATTAGAAAAGAAGGTAAACTTTGATAAGCTTATAAAAATTTATTTGGTGTTAGTTCGTGCAGTATTTATTTTAGTGAATGTTGTCATATTATTATTGGTTAAAGCGACAGTGCTGATATCGTTAAAGATGGCGGTGGGAGGAAAATTTTAGAATTGTTAGTCACATGAGAAGCTTTTGTTAGTCGAAAGGTTTTTTTTTTTCGCCAAAAACTCACAACACTCACCGCTAACTTCTTGGAGGATTACTGTTGTTATACTGAAAACTTAAAGGGCACATGTCTATGGTGCTGTTCTAGTCAATATACTAGTGCATAGTGCTGTTAGTCAGTCGAAATATTTCATAATCATGCGAAAACTTTCACACAGACGATTTAGTATAATACCGAAACAGTTTTTAATTAATATCATAATATATCCTTTCACCATCTCATCGTATAGATTATTCAAGTAATAATGATATAATATATATATATATATATATATATATATATATATATATATATATATAATATATATATATATATATATATATATATATATATATATATACAGATATTATATATATATATATATATTATATATATATATATGATATATATAGATATATATATATATATATGTGTTTATAAATAAACGCTATGTAAGTAATATACATAGTAAGTAAATGGAGATTCGTCCTGTCGGTTGGGATATCTACATTGTCATAAAATACTAGAGTTAGGTGTACAAATTGGAACTAAAGGGCAGGATCACCAAAGTTCTCCATGAAAACCTTTTAACCTGACACTTCCACCGAAAGCGATATTGATGCCTGGACGTCGCTTACGAACGTACTCGCTTCTCATTGTGTTACTTCTAAGATCCGCGTACTTTTCGAAAAGATGATCAGTAATTTCCGGTTTTTTTGGTATTTTAAGTCTAACTACCTCGTCGCTTATTTCATCTGCGCCGGTATGGCTATTATTAATTTTAAACATGTCTTCATTTTGGGAATTTCTACAGACGTGATGGTTAAAGGTGTCGTTAAGGCAATCGTTTCTGTATCCTTCAAAACTTTCAGCATTATTACGTGAGAATTTATCGTGGGTATGTCTAAAGTTAGGAGCACTGAACTCGTCACTACTGTCATGTCTATCGGGACTTTCAAAAATGGGGTTGATAGCGAAATTGGGACTCGCGTGTCTGGGGCTGAAGACGTTGCGATTTATGCTCGTATGAAGAGCGATGCCTTCAAGGTCACTCAAGGAGCTGCTGGCACTTACAGGTGCAAACTCCCTATCGAAATTCTCTAAGCTGGTTGATTTGTTTATGGAACTTGAAAGGGAACTCGCGTCGCTGAAGCTGTTTTTCTTTCGTTCTCCAGAAGATGATCTCGCTTCCTTGATATAGTAATCTCGATCATATCTGCAATAACAAATTCATTTAAAATTATAATTGCTATTTTAAAAATCATGAACTGAATTATAGAATAAGACAGCTTAAGATCATTCCAAGGAAATTCAAACACAACATAAAATATAAGGTAAACAAAATTTGCCTACCGTTTGTATGGTGGAATTTCTTCCAAAACCACATCTTTTAAAACTCTAGGCGATGGGCTCATTGACCTTCTGTCATTTACAGATATATTTTCAATGCTAACACTGGAGTTTAACTTATTAGATTCATTTAAAGAATTTTGCTTCTTAAGAGTTTTGTCATTAATATCATTATTTGATATAGTTTTCTCATCTATTTCTTTCTTGGACGTTATTGAATCGAATAGTGAAGATGTACTTTTAGTTGAGAGCCTCTTCTTGATGGCTTCAGGAGAATATGGGTTGTTTGGCATGTCGACGTAATTGAGCCACTTCTTGCGTTCTCTGTCTGCTATGGAACCTTAAAATGTAGAAAACATATATAATATGATTTTTTTTTTGTACTGTAGTAGTATTTAGTAGAAATGATAAAAACGCGAAGTTACCTGGTATCAAATCTTCTTGCTCACATTGTACCCTAAAACATAAATGGTAATGTAAGTTTTTGAATGTCACACTTATATTTATACTATTCACATATATCTTAGGTATTAATTACATCACCGAAGCATCCCTTTACGTTAACATTGCTAAGCGCCGTAAAGATAGAGCCCTCCCCAGATTCATTCCCTGTAGTACGCTACTCTTTCGTCCATCTGGATCCTTACTATTACAATAAAATCAACGCAAGTACATCAATTTAGAATTTATCTAGCCATAAATGTAAAGCAGCTGCCGTTCATTCTTATAAGAGAAACCATATGATGAAATAGAATCTGATTAGCAAACATTACAATTATTATAATAACCTCACACTACATGCACAAAATATAAAACATACATACATTCATTACGCACACATACACAAGCTCACACAAACACACACACTCCCACACACAATACTAATACACACACTGCTGTCTGCTATGTGCGGAATACAGTGTGAAGTTGAAGTGCACATTTAAAAGAGCTTACTGTTGAAGTTCGTCGAAGTGTTTTCTCCGTAAGCTATCTGCATACCTCTGCACTGGGACTGCTTCTGTTTCTTCATAAGATTTCTCTCGTTCCGAGCGAAGAGTGTTGGTGGCTTCTGAAAATAATTTTATATTGTTTTTATAAGTAATAAATATGTTATGATTTCTATATATTTATTATTAATAAATAATTGTAAATTTCACCTTTAGTGAGTGTAAAATTAGCCTCAATACTGTCTTCTCTTATGTTCTCATCCACATAAATATCAGCGTGGCCATTTACTGCTGTTCTGTGTATTTCTTCTTTGAGATTAAACTCCGTTTTAGGATATGGTCCGCTGTCTACTCCAAGTACCAATATGGAGTTATGGATTTCATCTTTCTCATTGTATGCAATATGACCATTACTCATATTCTTTTGAATCAACCCAGAGTCTA
This sequence comes from Dione juno, assembly GCA_037127375.1. NCBI lineage: Eukaryota > Metazoa > Arthropoda > Insecta > Lepidoptera > Nymphalidae > Dione > Dione juno. The sequence goes on along the minus strand of JAXRJS010000023.1, from coordinate 1,234,734 downwards.
CTATATCTTCTGATTTTGCAAGCTCATTTTTGACTTGTGCAACATCTTCGCCTTCAACAATGTTTAAGCTGTCTGGCTCAAAATCTAATGTTTCATCAATTTTAGGTTTGCCGCCAATAACGTGTTTTGAATCGAGAACTTTCTTGATATCACTTTTGTATTCAACTTCTTGGTCTTCGTTATCACTCGCATTATCAGAAAGGTCTGTGGTATCGTCAGCGTCTCTGTCACCAATAAGTGCTCTATACTGAGTGTTAGAATTCGGAACAAGCATAGGTACAGGGGCCGATTGGATGTTCTTTATCTTTTTCTTTTGGAAAAGCCAGTTTTCCTCCCAAGTGCCGTCCACTGCTTGTATGTCACTGCCCGAAATCTCATCAAAGTCTCGGAGTTCATTATCTGAAATGTGGATAAAAATAAATTAAATTGACTTAATTATTAAGATTAAATCGACTCGTAACTTCTAAGATTTCTTTAATTTGATTAAAATAGTGCAACTGAAGCATTTCAAGCAAAAAAATCAATTACTCAATTACACAATATATATATATATATATATATATATATATATATATATATATATATATATATATATATATATATATATATATATATATATATATATATTTATAGAAAAAAGTTGCTAGTAAACCTACCTGATGCATGCACAATGTCGCCCCCAAACTCTGGGAAGGGCACGCGTCGGGGTACCTCGACTGTCCCGTCTGTAGCCTCACCTTCCTCCCAATCAGATGCATCATCATCTTCGCGAAGCTAAAGAGAATGCATACAAAATATAAGAAAAATTATAATATACAAGAAATAGACATATAAATCTTATTAGAACGCAGAAAATCCAGATAATTTCACTTGGCGCGATATATATGTAATTATATTGACATACTGGAGGAGGAGTGATGTCTCTAGTGTTTCTAGAGTTAATAGATCTCGGAGACGATCTATCAGATGGTGAAGGACTCGCACTAGCCGAGTGTATACCACTGCTGCGACCACCCGACCCGCTCTCTGTTTGATAGCGCTCGATAACCTGGAAATAATAAAATATATATTTTATTTAACTTCTTTTTTATCTCAAATAATGTTAAACAAACAAAAACAATCAATAATTAACAGTAGATTTTTGCTATGATAGTTTTTAATAAAATTTCAATTGAATGCGAATAACGCTACCACATTAAAATTATTTTGGTTCACATGTGTGTATGGTACGATTTCTTTTTTTTCTCTTATAGTTTTGCACCTCAAAAGAAAAAATTAAACTTATAGGTTCACTTTATTGTCCGTCTGTGAGTCCGTTCGTCAAGACGTTTTTTTAGCTATAGACAGAGGGAATAGAGTTCTCCCCACTTTCTGCAAAATTTTTCAGACATTACGTGTTGAGTGGCAGAACTCTTTCTCTTCTCTTCTTTCTTTTTTACCTGAGCTGGCAAATGAAAAACCAACAACCGTTGCGTAATACAGATGCCCTCAATATACGAGTACAGTATATAGTTACTATGACATAATTAGAATAGATTGTCGATCTCACTATATTTTCAAGTTTCTTATCAAATAAATTACTTAATTAGCTGGAGTTGGAGCTCCCTAACGATTGTGTCTTGATTTTTGATAAACATTATCATTAAAGGCTTATATAAGTAATATAAATTTTCGAAATACGAGCTAAATTTACTTAATAAGTATCTACTTATATGAGTTTAGGATTCTATTAACGATTCTAGAATATTCTATGAATAAAAACATGAATAATAACCTTTTTGGTGTACTGATATTGCTGTTGTAAGTACAAATGTGTTGGTAAACTTAATAATATATGAGTGTTTTAGTAAAACTGTAAATATGTGTGATATATTCGAATGACCTATACAATTTGATTAAGACAAAGCTTAATAAAATTTAACAAACCAGTTCTCTGATCGAAACGATTTTAAAGAATATGTAATGAAGATTTTTAAATATATATTTTTAAATACAATACATTTAAGTAGGTTTGCCAAGTTATGAATTCCCATTTTTTAGCCTATAAATATGTGATATACTATATATATATCATATAGATATTAATATATAGAATATATATATAGATATATCTATAATATATAAGAAAATATAATAGACAAAGCAACATATAATCTTATTAGAACGCAGAAAACTATATATATTAATATATAGATATATATATATATATATATAGATATATATTATATATATTATATATATATATTATATATATATATATATAGATAGATATATATATATATATATAGATATATATATATATATAGTATATTATATATTATATATAATATATATTCACAATCTGTGAAGATATGTGAAAACGGTACAGCGCTACATAGTTACACGTAAGATAATATCGATTATAATCAGTTTATTTATTTATGTTTGTTTACCAACGTATGAACTTGTGTAGGTATAATTAATAATTTTTATATCAAACTCAAGGAATGAAAGTGGTCTAAGTAAAAAAATTCAATTTGTGGTAGATTGTGATTTTGAGATTTACATACAGAATGTTAGAATGGCTTTAGCTTTGCACTGTATCCCGTACACAGCGTGTTGTTGCCAAGCCAAGTGAATGAAAATAGTAATTTGTTACGTAAATTTACTATAAGTTAACTTAGAACTATAACGTACAAGCGCTACAGCAAATTTATTATTATTTTTAATCTTTATCATTAATGAATTAATAGAAAATTAATTAGAAACCATATATCTCATTCACTAGAAATCTTCTTCTTCATTATTCCTCGAATTGGCTTCGAACCTTGTACTATCAAATACATCCACCACTACACCACACATTTTCATTTGACATGAAAATTGGAGCAAATTTAATAATTGAGTAAAAGAAATCCAGTAACAATACCTCGTTTCCGTCGGGAAAGTAGGCTACGATCAGATAGTTATAGAACATCTTAGCAAAAAGGCACAATAAGATCATATTACGATGATTATTAGGTGAGATACTTTCAATTATTAATTGTGAAAAACAAAGGCTCTCACGGGAGAGATCGGTTAACTGTGCGACGCCAGGCGGGTGCGCATGTGACGGAACACTGTACACTACACCTGTAGGGCTGTCAGATGTTGCTAGAATATATTTATAATATTATTTATTGTACTAAAAAAAAACATGGATTTTGTGTTGTTTTTTAGTGTGAAAATTATTTATATAACTCAACACAATGATAACTCAAGCAATTCGTATCTGAAATAAGATAAATTACACTCTGGATTATTCATTTCCTTTAAAACACACACCAGCGGTCTTAGGCTAATCATTCACTGTCACTAAGCACTAGATGAATCCACATATTACCTCACCTTTAATAAAAATAAATCCTTGCAACGTTTGTATTATCTGTAGAAATTATGTATGTAAAATTTTCAACCTATCGATATGTATTGTACTTTGTTCACAAATGTTTATTATGTAAGCACCGAAAAATGCACAGTGTTTGCCCAACATTGAAATTAAAAAAGAATCACTCACCCAACTAATAACATACAACATAAACACCCCAAACGTCATATACAGTGATGACAACATAATAACATTTGTTGCCGGAAATGACAAATATAAGAAAAAGAATTATAAGAAAATGATAGAGAAAAAAAGACGAGATCTACATTACTTACACGCTAATTGTGAGAGGCAATTAATATTTACCATTTCTTTATAGTGAACACTGGTCTATCTGCCGTTTGAGTCGTTCCCGTTATCATGATAACGGCTATCTAACAGATAAAATATGAACAAATCTATATACTGTATCGGATTATGTTTCTTTTTAAGCTCAGATTCGTCTTTATATACATTAGGACTTAGCTAACTAATTTGGTGTAAGAAGATTTAATACATAAATAAATAGCGGGTGGATAAATCGATATATAAAATTATTATTCACATTGATATGAATAATAATTTTATATATCGATTTTTATGACTCATGTAATATTAATCTATGACTATAAATAATAGAATTTAAAAAAAAAACATAAGTGAAGCATTTATGGTTTAAGTGTGAATTTGTGACATTATTGTTATATAGAAATATGCCATATAATTAATAATAACATATTACTTAATTGTTTTTTTAATGAAAAACTATATATGCGCAATCTGTTTAGAGACTTTAGATACGTATATTTATATAGAGACTTTAGATACGTATATTTATAGCTTATCATTCCTCTAGCCATGAGCTGATAAACCATTTTCTACATTTCGATATTATACTCGATTGGCTTTTATCATAGTACTTTGCGTATATAAATATTTATGTAACTTAAAAAAATTGAAAAATAATATTATTTAAGCTGACACTGAATTTTTAAAATAAGTATTTATTTCCAAGATTCCAGTGGGAGAAAAATATTTATAAATATAGGTGATTTAATTACCAATTACCTGCCTACATACCTATGTACTTTTAACAATTGTGATTAAACGAAGCTACTAGTGCTACTAAACGAAATGTAGAGAACGTATGAGATATCATTAGATAATGCTCTACGTCAATTTGATTGATTTTGATTGATTGATGATTTTTTTCTTCAGTTCCACACTTTACCCCGCAGGGTAGGCAGATAACTTGCGTCAAGACACTTGTCTGTCTTGTAAAAAGCTACAGCAGTTCTCAACTGCGTGTCATGGTGGCTTCAATTCATTATAAATTAAAATTAAAATTATTTTGATGACCCTAAATTAGAGATATGGCGCATAGTTTGTATAATTGCAGAATTGGTAAGGATTCCTTGGCTAAGGTTTTGTTCAAATCGTTAAATTGGATACAACTTGTTTAACAAGCGTAATCGACTAATGACGATTTGGATATAAATAAATGTTTAATAGATACGTAATTTCTACAATTGGATATCCCAGCATATATTGTACCATATAAAGTAATATACTATATACGAGTACAACTCAAAAATATAAAACTTTTAGAGAAACATATAAAATATATGAACGCAGCGGGATTTGAACCCGCACGTATTGGAAACTAGCCAAGCGCTTTTACCGCTAAGCGTAAGTTCACGTTTTTTTTAATTTTCTTTCCTTTCCTTAGTGTGGTGTAATAATTTAAAAAGTAATTAAATTATCATATATCTGTTTTATTATGGCTTAAAAATGTATAATATTACAAATGTTTAAACTAAAAAACTTAGTTTAAAATACTTTACTGCAAAAAAATTAGGTGCCTACTGGCGACACCTCAAGGTGTTTGCGAATATATTTGCTACATACATACATACATACATACGCTTGAAAAACTTTACCTTTATTTTAACATAATCGGGTAAAAAATGCAATTATTATGCTCTATTGTATTGTTTTAATTGTTGTTTCTGTACTTATATTTTTAAACTTTAACACCCCCCCACGACATTTTCAGTCAGTTTTCGAAGCTTTTTTTTAATGTAATAATGTATGTTAAAATCTTACTCAAATGTGTGAATAAAATTGATTTTGTATTCATATGTAAAGTTTAAACTTTATACTTCAATTAAAGATAAAGATAGTTATAAAATATATGATATACATATATCGTAATTTTTATTAAGATATCTATATGTTTATGTTATATGTGATTATCAAATAAAGTAGTAAATAATTCAAGAGGTACCAACACAGCTGCAAAACGTTGCGTGCAGCAAATCAATTCGACATTAGGAATATTGCCTCATACAATAGTGTACTTAGAAGTTTCTAGAAGGTTGTAAAGGTAATTTTGATAAAATACGCACAAGAATATAAAACATTAGCATATAATAATACTGTCGTGGCGCAGAGGTATGGCATCTGCCTGTAAGCGCGACGGTTTGCGGGTTCGATTCCCACTCGGGGAGAATGAATAATTTTCATTTTCTTCGCTCTGGCAACAAGGAAAAAAACGCGGGTTGAGTTTCGCCACTCAATACGGAAGGCCTCGAAACGCGGAAAGCGGGGAACGGAGTGTCTTACCACTAGGTTCCTACGGTTGCTACTGTTCCCGCTGCCTACCCTGCCATGTGCGGGTTAAGCTAATTTAATTTAATATAATAATAATATAAAGGTAATAGTATGAAGAAACGTCCCTGCCATGGTTAAACTATCAAAAGAATAAGTCTCGTGGGGTTTGATGAAGACTGTTGATTCTACGCCATTTCTCGGTAACACTATGATGGATGATGGATTGGCGAACAGATTTAGCTCAGTAAAAACATCTCACCTTATTCAGAATAGCATTAGCTAAAAGATCTTCATAAGTGGATGATTCACTCGGTGTATGTGGTTCTGCCGCGTATCTTGCAAGTGCTGGTAAAGCAGCAGCTTCTTCTACAACTCTGGACACTAAACGTTTTAGTTGCGCATGCGCACCGCTAGCTCCTACGTGATGCGTGGAGCGTTGTTGAGGTAGATCTGTAAGCAAATTTTAGGTATTCAGTATAGAATTTGATTGTTTGTAACGATTTTAAGGGTTATATAAAGTAAAAAAAATGTAAATAAATTGAAGTTATACATAATTATAGAAGGTTCGAGTGAAGTTTATGACAGTTTTCTTTTTCTAGGTTCTCTGTTTCTGTTAAATGCAAGAAACGTGTGAGAATAAATAAAGGCAGTGCAGTACTACATGCAAGATTTTTTTATGTACGTGAATACCATTTATATGAAACGCTGCGTGTCTTACTGAGATATATGTATAGCTTTTTTTATATATAGATATATATAAAAGCGAGAGTGTATAACATTAGCTAGGTAACGTAAAGCTGTATAACTAAAGTCTAAAGTTCATATAAAATTGTAAAATAAAATTTCAATTAAAGAATATTTTAAATAACTTATGGAGTAGGTTCTTGAACTGAAAAATTCTCATGATGTAAATCATTTATTATTAACTTATTTAGTGTATGTCAGTTAGTAACCCAAGTTTTCTGTACCTCAAAAAATAATTTTATTAGGATCACATTGTGTGTCTGTTCGCATTCAAGATATAGACAATAACATAACTAGGTGATAAGAACATAGAATACCAATGTCTATAGTGCTTTAAAAAAGAAAGAATAAAATTTTTATGCTTAGTTTTTGACGCATACAGTACTTCCCGTTGACCTAAAATTGTAAAATTTGGCAAGAAGTGTAGTCACTGTACAAATAAAAAAAAAAAAAAAATGGTAATTTATATATGTACCACTGAAATAAAAAAAATTACAAATTTACATTTGTTGTTAATTTCATAAAAAAATAGCGGATAGGCCAATTACGACAATTTATGTTTGATAAATTTTGACCGTCGGTGCGTGAGTCCGATTCACACTTGATCGATATTTTTATATTGTCATTTTATATATATTTTTTTATGATTATATAAATATAATAATATGGCAATATTTAATGTATAACGCAATGTGTATTCAATGATTAATATCGATTTTAAATATTGACACGAGTGTTGTAAAGTAAATATAGGTACGTGACAATAACATTCCAAACGTAAGTATACATCAATAGTATGAGTCTAGAATGGGTTGAATATATTTGTTATTTTTTTTAATAAAGAATGAAGTCAACTAAAATCACAACTGACCACCCGTTCTGAGTCTTTGGTAGCCCTTTAGGATCGGCAATATCGACTTATTTAAGTTAGTTCATTCAAAGTTTATTATAATCTTTTAGTCTTTGGGCTTTATTATAGTGAATATCTTTATATATAAAAGGCAAACTTGACTGACGGACTGACTTCTACACATATCAAGGCACAGCCCGAAAGTACTGTGCCAAGAAACTTGAAATTTGGTACAACGGGTCCTTTCATGATGTGATGTGAATACTATGAAAGGATTTATAGAAATTCAACTTCAGAAGGGGTAAAATACGGATGTAAAGTTTAAAGTTTATATGACTAAAGTTAAGGATATTATGATTGGTGGGAACGGAAAGTAGAGAAACAGAGTATCTTAACACTAGGTTTCCTCTGCCTTCTCGGCTATCTCGTATATACGAGATACAGCGTAAAGCTGAATAAAGTATAGCTTAAATTTGTTTTAATAAATGTATTGCGATGGAAAGCGGAATCAAAAATCAAAAAAAGACAAAATAGTATTAAAAAATATTTCCATACAAGTAGAATAAAACTCACGTCTATTTCATCCAGTCAACTTCACTTCAGGTACTTAAATATATTACAATAGCCTCAAATAAATCATATTTAAGCAAAGATGGTAATTTTGACGTCATTTTGACGAATTCGTTAGAAACAACACGATGAGAATATTTTTCATAAATGTATAGTAATATTTTATGTTCTTTTAAAATATTAAATAATTAAATTTGAACGTGATAATTAGTATTAGTATTATACTTAGTAAAATAAGATTTAAAATTTTGCCTCATAATTTATGTATCTGTGGTCATTGGTCCGCTGTTTGGAGGCGTTTGACTTCAGCGGGCACTGACTCACTGACGTAAATAACAAGAGAGGCCTAGAGGCCCTAGTGTCAAGACTCTCTTTTCCTCTCTCTCAAGACCCTCTTTTCTCCGCTTTTTGCACAATGCTTTTTTCAACTGCAGCGCGGAAATGAAAGTAATAAGTTCCATTTAATTCTCCCATTAGCGAATAAATCGAATCAGAGGGATGTATTTCAAAACATCATAGGTAGGTACTTTGTTTAAAATTATTAAATAAATTGGAAGATATCTTTTAATCGTCTCTTATGGCAAAAAAATCATATACGCTCATGTTTATTAATTAAGTATAATTTAATCGCTGCTCATTTTTTACTTCTTTTCATGAGCTCGAGATATTCGCTTCATAATGAGTGACGATTTACGTTTCTTGTAATTAAGATAATATTTACGGAATTCATATATAATCTGTATTTAGTATTCAGCAGTAAATTAATGTACACTATGGCATATGTATATATATTTTTATATATTATCACTATATATTATGCCTGTTACTGGTTAGTATAAAACAGAGTGTTTTAACACTAAGATTTATCTATATGCGATATATGTTAAGCAAAACAACTAAAAGCAAATCGTTTTTATTCTAGTATAAGGTAATAGAACTTTTATTGTGCCACAAATATAAAAATATTTACTGTCATTTATAGTTCCTGAAAAAAATGTTGTCTGGAAGAAATCGCAGATTAAAATCGCCTTTTATTCAACACTTTTATTCATTGTGTTTTTGTTTTTTTTTTTTTTTTTTTAATTTAAATACTATACAATCCAATCAAATGTAAATAAATAAACTTATTTGACATTACATTTTGCTGACACATGTTTATCCAACTAATCTATGTTATATATTCTATATTATATAATAAACTATATTTGAATTCTTAAATTAAATTAAACCAAAGACAATTCTGTTTCGAAACGATAAACATCTTACCATATAAAAATTAAAAATAATAGACAACGTATATATACCTATTACATAAATAGTAATGCCCTTGATACTAAGCTACATATGTACGTGACATTGGCATAGTAGATTTTACTCGAATAGCACACTATGTCATATTAAAAGTATGTGAACGTCATAACGGCTTAATGGAAGCATGTTTGATCAAATACCTTAGTTGTAGGTTCTGGTATATATATATATATATATATATATATATATATATATATATATATATAATATATATATATATATATATATATATAATATATATATATATACATACATATATATATATATATATATATAATATAATATATAGATATATATATATATATTATATATATATATATATATATATATATATTATATATATATATATATATATATTACTTTATTACTTAACACTAGATACTTAACCTTCGGTCTACGGTTCCCTCTGCCTACCCTGCTATGTGCGGGATACAGCGTGAAGCTAATATAAATATAATACATAATAATATAATACATTGATATGTAATTAATACAGTTTGAATTTTGGTTATCGATTTAAGCCTATCGTGTTAATACCACGAATCGATAGAAGCGAAGCATCAATGTTTCATATTTAAAAAAGAAAACAAAAAAAGGAAAAAGCAATAAAATATATATATATATATATATATATATATATATATATATATATATTATATATATATATATATATATATAGATTTGACTTTAAATAATAAAGTGGAGATCGGAGTGTTATAACATTGGGCTAAAAATATATATTTTATTCATATAAATATTAACGGAGGACTTACCAAGTATCTCTTCAAGCCAGAAACACGATACGTAGAGGAAAATGGCGACACCCAGCCAAAATCCAAGCAACAGTACGGCGAGGTATTCCCACATGATTGTTATCACTATATATTTATACACTGTTTGTCCGTTTATCACTTGTATGCACGCGCCATTTTTGTATATATATATGAAGTAGATTTTATTTAAATTGTATGTTCTTTTATTATATTAGTTAGAGCAATTATTTTTAAATGAGGAAATATTATTATTTATACTTCCTGTTTTTACTGGAAGAGAATCAATGTTTGTATGGTGTTAATTTAATCTTAGATAAGCTTGTATAAGATTTTTTTTATAATGTTATCTACCACTTAGTTGTGTTTCATTATCAACAAGAATGAAATTACTTATACAATCTTAACTATTTCTATTTCCTATTTTTCCTTTGGATTTGATCCCGTTGAACACACAAAAGTCACACATAGTGTGCGTAACTTTTGTGTGTTATTTGTTGATAGTACAATCCTACAAGCTTTTCCGATATATATAAATATTTATGCATATAAAATTATTTCTCTTACAAGGCCACGACATTGCATATTTTTGTGATTGCGTACAAAAATAATGTCAGTTGCTTCGATTTAACTTAATATTCTCGTATGAATGTAGGAAGTAAATATAAATTTAACTAAAGGTTATTTGTAACTCCATATTGACTATAAGAGCAACTAGTATTGTATACAGATGAATACTTATTTCACTAAGCAAATATATGTAAAACATTTTAATATTATAAATAAAATGGCGACTGATTACGACGCAATTGAATGTTAAATAAAAAAAAATAAGAGAAACAGATGTTTCTCTGAAACGATGAAAATCAATTAAAAGACTGTCTCATCTTTGGAATCTCATAAGCTCTCTCATAAAATGTGAGATCTCTTTACTGGATTTAAGGAATAAGTAAATATGTTCTACATTGGTTTATTGCTTATAAGGTCATTAAACCAAACGACCTGCAACAAGTGGCCTTTAGAAGGTCGCACCACGCCTGCATACAAATATAACGCTTACAGTATTCATGCCCCAGTTTCCATCGGTTCTTGGAAACTATGAACATCATATCTAAGGATTTCGATCTCTAATAAGCGTCTACTTCCTTGTGAAATAGAGAAGTGGTGATGTAGTGACGAGACACTACGACACGACATATATATATATATATATATATATATATATATATATATATATATATATATATATATATATATATATATATATATATATATATATATATATATATATATGTGTAAAAGATCTTACAAACATGCGTTTGGACGTTTATTTTATTTATATATAAATACTTTATGTTGATCGTCGCTCGTTCTTATGTTAATTCGATATGTCAAAGGCATACAAATTACACCATTTTTAGTTTTATTTTCTGCTCTATGCCATTTCGGTTCTTTTTAGAGCTTTTAGAGTACTTTAAAACATCGATTCACCGTAAGCTTAACTGCGAATTCCCTTTCACATGATCGATAGGAGTAATACGTGATTTGTGTCTTTGGCGTTATATTTAACAAACTCCTTTACTTTCTAGTCATTTATTTTATATTGACTGTCTAAAGAGATTTCTAAGATGATTAATCTTAATGACGAAGACGTGTATAATATGCGTTTAATATGTCTATTTTGTACTAAAAGATCTACAAATTTGACTTTTAGTTGTACCATAGTCAACAAAATTAGCACTAAGTTTGGCTAATAATAACACAAGACTAGCTGAATTTTGTTGGATGTTGTACTCGTATCTGCGGAACACTTAGCAAGGTGCATAGCAGAATTATTATGCATATTTCACTATCATTATAATCCACTTCCAGTATATTTACTCAGTAAAGTAAAAGTTATATCTACATAAGATAATGTTTCATAGCATAATAACATTTAATCTAGCTACATCTCCTTTATATATATATAAATATATATATATAATATATATATATATATATATATTATATATATATATATATTATATATATATATCAAAGGCAAACCTGACTGAGTGACTTATATATCAACGCACAGCCGATAATACTGTAACTAGTAACCTAATAACTTGAAATTTAATGCTGTAAGTGACCACTAAGAAAGGATTTAAGAAATTCAACCCCTAAGGAGGTAAAATAGGGGTGTAAAGATTATATATATATATATATATATATATATATATATATATATATATATATATATATATATATGTGTGTATTGGCAGCAGTGGCGAAGAGTGAAATTTTTTAAAATGGTAAGCCGGCGTCGAATGAAAACACAATTTACGTCTAAAAAATGACATTTACTCAGAAATATTTTATAGCTTGTTTTTTTTTTATGAAATAAAATTGATTTAAAGTGAGATTTCTGTGAGTTAATTGTAATTTATTATTTTCTATTTATTATTTATTTTTACTAAGAATTATAACAAAGAGAAATACAATGGGAATCGTGCTAAATGAGCCCTACGCCACTGATAGGCAGAGAGAAGCTAGTGTTTAGACATTCCGTTCTCCGCTTTCCATCCAAATTCGTTACACTGCGTGTCAAATGAAGGGATTTAATTCCACACTTTGTCATACTAAAGCCAGGAAATACAAAAAAATCCTTCTCTAGATTAAAAGTCAACCTTAAACCGTCCGTAGTCGTCAATCACCTACACGTGGGTCACGATACTTTTTAAATGTCCAATAATATGTTTTTATATGCAACATTTATTACATGTTTGTATGTGAAAATAAAAGTAGAGTCGCAGCGAAAGGCATTCGAAAATATTCGCGCTTGTCACGTAAATTGAAATCTACGCGTTGCAAGTAGAATTATAGGTACTATTCTATAATTGAATATCTTGTTTATTCTTTAGCTTCACTTTTTACCTAGTGACAAAACACTCCGTTCTCCGCTTTTCGTACGAAGCAAATACATAGTTTGTAGAGTGTCTTAACTTAACGCTACATTTAGTATTTCTGGAGCGGAAATTTTCTTTTTTCTTTCCTAAGTGAAAATTGATCCCACAATACTTATATTATTATAGTAATATTAATTTAATGTTAGTTTGTTTGTATAAATAATGTACATATTTTTGATATTTTTATGTCTTTTAAACAGTGGTTCTGTATGTTAGAGATATAGGATTATCTGAATACGGTCGATCTAGTTGTAAAGAGAACCCCAAATTATGATTATTTTTGTTTTAAAATTTAATTTTTTAAATTTTTTATATTTTATAATTTTATTTTTATTTATTCAACCATATATTACGTTAATTTTTCTTTTCTCAGACACTTAAAATGACTAGTTAAGTTAGAAATGATTTCAATTGGATATTGCTAAGGACGATGTCTAATAAATGCGGGTCCAAGTTCCGCTGCATTCAAATTAGTATACGTTTCTAAATATATTTACCTGTATGTTGCATGCAATTTTTATTGCTTACATTTGCAAGAAGCTATTATTATAGAAAAACATATATAATAGCTTCACGCTGTATCCCGCACATGGCAGGGTAGGCAGAGGAAACAGTAAGAACCTAGTGTTAAGACACTCTGTTCCCCGCTTTCTGCCTTTTGAGGCATTACGTGCTCAGTGGCTGAGCTCAACGCTGCACTTTGCCTTGTCACCACAAGGAAGAAAATGAAAATAATTCATTCTCCCCTCATGGGAATCGAACCCACAACCCATCGCGCTTACAGGCAGACGCTGTGCCTCAGCGCCACGGTCCTCTATTATTTTGAAATATTTTATATAGCAACGTGGATTAATAACACACAAACAACAAGTGTCTGTACCATACCGTAACTACGTACTTTCCCGTGAATTGCGTTTCCTGTTGCCAACCACTTTCATTTATGTTGCTATTACTAAATGAAAATGTTAATTGTATAAGATATTCTTGCTATATATGACTTGCCATAATTTTTATACATAGTTTGTAATGTATCACAAATATTTTTTTTTGGTCTATCTGTCAACACGGACTGAAGCAAAGTGTTCGAAATACAGTAAAAAAAAATATCATTTAAATTGGGAATAAGTCGCGAAGGAGTATCTGTACGTATAAAATGAGGAAAAAGTGTAGTGTCTTGTCACTCTATAAAATCTACGCCGTTATTTAATCTCTTGCAGATTTAATTGTATAATATACAAGTAACTGTGCCACGTGTAACATAAAATATAAAATTGTATATCAACTTTATGGCATTTTTTACAGAAATATAAGATTATGAACAAAGTAATTATTAAAATAAATTCCCCTTTAACTATGCAACTTTGTCAATGTAGGTACTTTTTTATAGCTTCTCACTGCATCATGGATATGAAGGGATAGCCAGAGAGCCTTGTGCTGAGACACTCCGTTTTCCACTTTCTACCCTATTTTCGATATATTTACTTCTTAATATGGCGACGAAATGAAAACAATAAATTTCCCCAAGTGGAAATCAAACCCACGACCATTGCGTTTACAGACAGTATAATATGTGATTTAAAAATATATATATATATTTAAAACTTATCCGTTACTTAATAACTGTCAGTTCAGTCTAGTCAGTTCAGACAGACAGACAACGCCCATCCAGAAGTATCTGAAATTAGGCCTCAAGTCTTTAGAAGAGCGCTAAGAGATCATATCTCGTAATTCCTACAGAAACTAAAATAAGGTTATATACTTCATAGTCAACACAAAACTATGTCGCGTTCTATAACCTGTCTTAAATATAAACCTTACACTAATATGAATAAATCGATTTTGTTCTAAATATGCTGAAGTGTCCGAATCTGATTATAATAATGCATACATTTTGGGCGTAATTTGTGACATTTTTTTTATTGAATTTATTTTCATTTTACATGTATAGTAACGTTTGGTTCTAGCTGATATCTATGTATATTTCATAATATATTATATGTTAGTATGAATTGATTCCTAAGTCATATATATATATATATATATATATATATATATATATATATATATATATATATATATATATATATATATATATATATATAATATATATATATATATATATATATATATATATGTAGATGCTTATCTCTCACGTGGTGTGGTCAAGAACGAGGACTACTTTTAGCTGACTTTTGATATGACACTACTGCTCTATGACATCTAACCTATAAAATGGCAAATAAAACACGTTCTTTACAGTTATAATTTATAACACTCAAAAACATTACAATGTTTTAAAAAAACAGCTTTTACATAATCTGTGTAGTTTTCGTAAAAAAAAAAACTAGTTTTTATGAAGAAATACCTTACCAAAAGTAGTAATATTTTTTTTTTTGAATTCGATAAAAATGTAACGAAATAATTTCGCGGCAAATGCTTAAATTTTCGTATACTGTATTATATTAACTTTTGTTTACTTCATCATTCATTCCGTTTATAGCAAAGTAGCGACCAAATTCAAAGTATTGAGAGTAATGTTTTTTTTTATCTCTACCCTGTATCCCGCACATAGCAGGGTAGGCAGAGAAAACACAGTGTTAAGACACTCCGGTTCCCGCTTTCCGCCATACGAGGCAATGCGTTTTAAGTGGTAAAACGTCGCAACAAAGCGATATATAAAAATGTTGTTCAAATTTCTACACTGATAACATTTTATTGGTCATTTAAACACTTATTACCTAGGATATTTTTAAAGACTTATTGTAAATTCAACTAATAATTGTCCCCCCAAACGGGCAGTGAACCTACACATCGCGCTTACCGTCTGACTATTTAACCAGACCTACTACGGTCAGTTTTTTTTAATCTACATACATTTATAGTTAGTAGTAACAGACGACATTTTTCTTCGCATCAATTAAAAGGCGTTTCCGTCGAACAAGATTTGCTATGTATGGAGCTGTGGCGGATTCACTTTCGCTTGCTCTCTGTAAACATACGGATATACGAGTGTTCTTACATGGGTTTTCCTTTAATGATCCATAATATGTGAACGTAATATCTATATATGTATTTAGTATATGTTGAGACGTCTAAGTCATAGTATATGTATAGTAAGTATACAAACAATAATAGTCTCCTGGGGTCTCTCTAAATTGCTACTCAATTTGAAATTAAATTCGAATAATAAAACGTAGGGGAATTTTTGACAGGTTAACATGGATGAAACTGTAAATAATATTCAACGATTGACAATTAGATGGCTTTGAGATTCATCCAAACAATTATATTAATTAATTGATAAATAGCTTGACGTTTTTCCTCACAAAAACCAAGTGAGTACCTAGTGTTAAGACACTCCGCTCTCCACTTTTCGTTTTGTATCGTTATCAAGGCGCGGTACAGAAAACAAATCAATTTCCCTAGTAGCAATCGAACCCACAACCATGGCGTTTATACTGTGCGGCTGCGTGAATATTTTAATATACAATCACGTTTAGTATGTAAACTATGTTGGGGTTTTCGATAGATGGAGAATCATTTTCTAATAACATCGTTCTACCTGTCTAGGTACTTTGGGATGATTCCAACTTGTAACCAAATCGATTTAAACCAACCATTGAGCTATATCGATTTGCAATCGTATAGATAAACAACAAATATATATAGACATATATATATATATATATATATATATATATATATATATATATATATATATATATATATAGACATAAGTAGCGAAGTATGTCAAAAGGTGTGAGCATAGTGTGTACATACGAGTATAATGTTTGACAAACATTGAGTAACAAGCATAATGCAATGTTTACACATTACACGACGGCATACTTGAATTACTGATTTTATTTCTTTAAATATTGATATGGAAATTGTAAAAATCGAGGCCAAATGGCCGTCGTCGTTTGGCGCAGTCATAGCGTTTGAGTGTAAAGGCGTTGGGTGTAAGTTCAATCCAATTAAGAAAAATTGTAGCGTTGGTTCCCGCCACCTAATATCTCAAATTAAAACAGAAAACGGAGTGTTGTGACACTAAGTTCTCTTTGCCTACAGTGATAGGTATATAGGTATGTCAGATGAAGTGTGAAGCTGCTATTTAAGATCTATATAAAATTTATAGTTAAAGTTAAGTTTCTTGATAAACATCAGTTAAAATAGCTAAGTTAGGTTGCACTTCTAATCCGATAAATCGAAATCGATATTTTTACACGTCTTTAAATTTACTGGAAAATGGTGGACATACTGAGTTATCACTAGATTATCTACACAAAAAAAGTACGTACTCGTAAAAAAATATATAAATGTAACTCGTAAAATAAATATCTAATATAGAATTTACGGCGATACAATTTTATGTTTCTATATACAAATATACGAGTATATCGTTCTGTAAAAAAAATATTAAAAGAAGTTCACTGGCACTAATAAAATGGCGTACAATAGCACGTAGCCTAGTCCGGTTTGATTGACCAGCTACCACGTTTTATGGATTTGCTTGATTTTTCTTTTTATTTTAGAATTTAATAGCCTGTTTAGCTTCGAATGAAGCTTAAGTCTATTTAAGGCAAGGCCTTTTTGCTTTACTTACTTTTATTATAAAATTACTTTTAACAATATAATTGAACAGACTTCACATACCTATACTTAAACACAAACTAAAAAATAGAAAACAATATTTTAATTACTTTAGAGTAAAGAAAATTAAAAAAAAAACAATAAACGAACTTAATAATACTTCTTACATTTATACGTTTACTATTTATAATCTGTTGCTCTTGGATTTTTTAAAATCGGTTAAAAATGGTAGTATAGTGAATTAATCTTATTTATGTTTATCAGAAAGCCGCCAATAATTCGAATATGTAGTGACAAATCACTCTGTCCTAAATCATTTATGATTTAATTCTCTAAATTTGTAATATAGGCGTTTCTCCATTTTATCGTATTCCGTTAACTCAACACACAAACTATTTGGGCGGAAATGGACAGTTATAAAAACTTTTAAATACAGTATTTTATTGAATAATTTTCAATTACCTAATATAGACGGTCCGTTATCCCGGTTATCTATAGTTACCGGCGAATCATATCTATTAAAAAATAACAACACGGCTTATAATATATTCTAGCCTTTTAAGGCTTTATAATTAAGAATAACTAGTAAGTGGATGATCTCAGATATACAATATGCTTACGCATAGCCGGTATCATGTAGGTATATAAAGAATCTTTGTAATGATAAATAACTTTATAGGCATATATCTATCTATACTAATATAAAGAAAATTTTGTTAGATTGAACGCTATAAGCTCAGGAACTACAAATGCTAAATGGAAAATTCGCTTAGTGTTGGAGAATACATTTACCGAGAATAGGCTATATTGATCACGTTGATGGTTTGGGTCGTGTAGGTATCTGCGGTCAGTTCGGTAATATATATTAATAAGTCATACACAACTCTCCTAGTCATGCATATAGTCATTTATCTTCAATCTTTATTTTCCTTTAATTATTGAAGTAATTTTCAATTTCGAAACACAACACTAATATTTCCTTCTACTCAGAATCGAACCCATGCCCATCGTGTTCATACAAAGACGTGCCGTTACTATGATTTTATATTTTTTATTCTTATTTGGTTTTTATATATTTATGCTATGAACAAAAACATGTTTAGTTTCATTATCTTACTGCTCTGGGAACTTGAGTTTTAAAGAAATTAATTATTAAAGATGATACTGCGAAGTCACAAAATTACATCAGCACATATTTTACGTATTACAATTAAGATAATTTGAGGGCAAAAAATAGAAACATAAGGTTTTTTTGAAACATCATTTAAAAGGTTTTAGTGATTTACAAAAAAAATTGTGTTGTATACAAAAAAAAAATGAGTAAGTAAATATATTGTAAAGTTTATTTATTGTGAAGTTTTTGAGGAGATTAATAAGAAAATTACAGGTTAATTGCAGGGGTCCAATAAATTTTTTTTTATATAATACATAATACATGTAACTATATTATAAAACATCACTGGGAATTAAACCTGTATACACTGTGTCAGTTCTCAGAGATGTTAAAATATATATACTTATTATATGCATGTAGTATATATGTTATAGTAGATCGACAATTTGCGGTCTATTCCCGGTAACACTTATATATCCTACGGCTCAAAGTATTTTAGCGGACTGTGAAGTAAATTACAATTTCGGCCCGCTACTAAAATATTTTCAGCCCAACTAAGATATATATAATATAATATGGAAAGTGATTTTACTTTCGATATTAAAATAAATTATTATAAAATTGTTCTGGATTATATTTCTTTATAAAAAGTTTTGCGTTTGACTAAAGTTGAAAAAATGGAAAAAGTCTTTTATGTCAAACCTGAAATTTGAATTGTCAATTCTAGGAGCACCGTAGCTTTGATATTCGATTGCAATATGTAGGTATACTAAATATATTATATTCTAATTAAAAAAAAAATAATCAAATCTTCTTAATTCCATTGACATGTTTCCGGTTTTTAATTGACTTCATTACTAAGCGAAAAGGATTTATTTGCATCATATCGTCATAATTCATACTGGCATGAAATAAATATTCATAGGTTTTTGGCAAATTGTTTAAAAGCTGGTTATTGGAAGAGAAACCGAAGAATAATATGCAGATGAACTATTTATGATAACTTCTGTTTTATGTAAGCCTCCAGTTTGATATTATTTAATAACTTTTTAGTTATGTATATTTTTTAATTGATTTAACATAAGTAAGCGATAATTTTACATACTTAGTAAACACTCAAAACTTTTTTTTTCTTTATAATTTCGACCCAATCGAACTCCTTTACACTCTCTAAGGAGAGTAGCCGTTGTGTTGTTTGTCATTCATCATCAATCATGTCAATTTCACTTTAGTTTCACTCGGATTTCAAATAATATATATATATATATATATATATATATATATATATATATATATATATATATATATATATATATATATATATATATATATATAATATATATAAGAAATAAAAAAGCCTACGTATGTAAATTTTTTAAAGACGCATTGTTAATGCAAGTCAAAGTTAGATAATATACTTCCGGTAAAATTCTTTACATAAATATTCATTTGTTTCGACACCAGTCAATCTTGTCTAATAATATGAATATTAGTTACATTAGAAATTCTAAAACACCCGACTGACCTGAACTCCATGCTCCAATACGTATGGAAGTCTTTGGCCTAATACATTGTAATGTTGGTCATGAATGCTTGCTATAAAACATTCTATTTTAATTTCTATTTAGCTTTACGCTTAATACAGAGAATGTAGTGATATATCACTACGAGTGGTTTTTTGTAATTTGAATCTTTTGCTTAGATGGCTGACCTTAGAATCACAGCCGCCTTTCGTTTGACTTAGATTACGTAATATTGTATACATTAAAAAAGTGCAGAGTTAAGTTTTACCGCGTGATGTTTCCGCCATTGAGCAAATAATAGGAAATGCAGTTTAAACAAACACATGGAACAAAGGACCAAGGGACCTACTAGACCCTAGGTCTAATTACCCTGCTAAAGCTGGAAAGAAATTTCCCTAAAATAATATTCAAAATTGTCACATTAATAAAATTATATACTAATGACGTCATAGTGGCCAATCAGTAATTTGAAAGATATATATTATTGAATTTATATATAAGTTTCTTTTCGTAAGACCTCTCCGAAGCAAGCAAGGTCTTTAAGAATGTCCCCGAAATTATTATCATAAATAATTTATTACATATAAAAATTGTAAGAACAATACTAATTATAATATTTACATACTACTTTAACCCGCAGCTTCACCTCCCTATAAAATGAAAATAACTAAGAGCATTTATTAATGTTTTAAACGTATTATATACAACGTCAGTTGTGACATGACAGACGATGACTTTGACGAATAACATGATGAACGATACGATTAATCGATTCTAGAATCGAAATAGAATATCTAACAAAAAAAATCATTCAAGCCTGTAGTTTTTGAGATTAGCGCGCTTACCCAAACAAACTCTCCAGCTTTTTAACATTAATAATTATGTTAATAAAAATAACATTGTCTGCGGAAATTATTACTGTCATGTATTATTTATTATACTTTAATTAGTTGTACGTATAATATTTTAATTATAAATATTTACATATTGCAACCTTTTCAAGTGCAACCTACACCTAGGTTGACGATTATTGTATGGTTTATAAAAATAAGTGCTAAAGTCGCTAAAGAAAAATGTTGTTTATATACAGATAATTATATATATATATATATATATATATATATATATATATATATTATATATATATATATATATATATATATATATATATATATATTATATATATATATATATATATATATATATATATATATATATATATAATATATATATATATATATATCTATATCTCCTTCCTCTGGCAATAAGGCAAACCGCGGCGTTCAGTTCCGCTATTCAACACGCAAGGCTCTAAAATTGGGCAGAAAATGGAACGGAGTGACTTAACACTAGGTTCCCTCTGTCTATCTTGCTACATGCGGGATACAGCGTGAAGCTAACCTAACACGCAACCATTATGTTTACAGTCCCGTCCCGTCCCACTGTGCCATGAGACCGTCATCATTATAATTATCACATAACGAAGAAAAATTACATCTAAACTAGTACATAGGTATACTTGATAGTGAATGTAATTGTACAAACAATGGTACCTTTCCCGACATTACACAAGATCTACGAAATGTGAGAGTGACAATACGTAAGTACGAACATATGAAACTAGCGCGAGTTTTGACAATCACTAATGAAAGCTTTATATTTATTAAAAAAGATTTGCACAGATTATAAAAAGTAAAATGTCATTTTTGTCGTGTCCCTTGGAGTTTCGGAAAATCCTCTGTCAGTTCTACACTCCCCAAGGAACCTATATAACAAATTTCATCTTTCTACGCTGTTCACTTTTGTCCGTGTGCTGTCTGTCAGGCAGTAGCTGACCGAAAAGTTTTATTTACAGATTTTTCATGAAACGTCATTTTATATTGGAAAGTGAAAATCAATTGTCTAAAAGTCCAGTTAATTTATCCATTAGTCGAATTTATCATTAGTCTATATTTTTTCGCAGTTCAGTTTTTATTTTTTTATTTCCATAGACAAGTGTTTTGTGTGACCATCAAGAGTCTAAGATTATTTATAATATAATAAAATTTTATAATACATTATTTATTTATTTTATAGAAACATTATAAATACACTCTCAATTGTTTAGTTGAAGATAACATGGAATGTACTAGAAATTATTGTGTTACATCACAATAAAATGTACTTACTGCATTTACGACATACAAGAATACCTACAATTAACACAATATATTTGATGAACTAATAAGGATTTACATCATTAGTCCTTAATCTACAAAAAAAAAGTTACTCCATTATAGGTAAAATATATTTTTTAAGTTGTCATATGCCAAATTTTATAAAAAGAATCTATGCAGTATGCTGGTATTGGATAAATATTAAGTCTCTTAAAATGCTAGGCTTTATATCTTATATGCTAAAACTATAAACTTTTATTTTAAGATACATTACAAAGAAGATATCAAGAAGATATTATATTGAAAAAAGTACGTCGTCGTTCTGAAAGAGTCTTATAAACATTATTATCATTACAACGAGCGAAGCAAGCGAGGGTTTGCGAGCGAAGCGAAGAAGGGCGAAACTTATTTGCTTATAATACTTTTTCTAGCCAAATAATCAAATAAGGAATCAAACTATCTATACATATCAACATTCCGCCGAGTAAAGTCGTTATTTCTTTTCTTTTTTAATAATTGGTTTTGTACAGCAACGAGTAGATTGCTAAGAGAATAGGTATGTGATGTAAAAAATATAAAATATTATATACATACAAGAAACACATAAACAGAATTTAATTATAATAGTTTAAGTTTCAAATATCACGCGTTACAACAATGTATATACATACATATGGATAAATTTCAAGTGCAAAAAAATTCGGTAATTAAGTAAAATACATACGTAGGTAACGTATGTAATAAGAAAATGTACAAAAAACATCCACTTAATTCTCTTAAAAGTCACGTTAAATTATAATTACACTGAGATTTACTTCAGCGAAACAAAATAAGGATAAAACGTGTTAAGAGAGCACAGTCCAAGGTAAACATATATATTTTTTCCTATATAACTAGAATCATTTTATATAATCAATTCGTGATATATATGTACGTTTTTATATATATATATATATATATATATATATATATATATATATATATATATATATATATATATTATATATATATATATATATATATATACATATGCGCGCGACTGAAATCCTTTCGAGGGATATATTTGCATTTATATAAGTTATTGACCAATAATGTAATAGTAGAGTACTTGTGGAAATTAATTATTATTTTTCTCGCTCTGGTAAGAAATCGAAACGTGTTGAATTCCACCACTTAACATGCAATGTCTCGAAAATTGGACGGAAAGCAGGGAGCGGAGTGTCTTAACACTAGGTACTTAGTGTCTGCTTACGTTGGTATTTGTGGGATAGCCTAACCCAAAACATGGTGTATGTCCTAGAGTATATAATAAACAAAGGAATGTATCTAGTTCAAAGTAAGAATACAAGAATATGCGAAGATGTCACTTTTAAAGGTAAATTTCAATAATTGCCATCTTTCATCATCATCTTCCAGTCGAATTTTATTTTGTTTTCAAACAAACAATAAATATATTAAAACCTTATATATATCTAAAAAGCGAATTTCAAAAAAAAAACTTCTTTCTTCCTATATTAAAACTAAATATATAACAACTTAAACTCTTTTTTAATTTAACTTTCATTACATCCGGAAAACCAAGTAAATGTCGCTTCATACATGTGACGTGGTAATATCCCACATCATTTGATGACGTAAACTCAACTGCCGCTTAAATAATTGCGGTCTTGGAGATTGCTTCCCATTTTTCATATTACGTACGCCTAAGTTGAATCAAAATGGATTGCTTTTGTGTATATAGGTAATTTTACTTACATATTTATAATTTTTTTTCTTTATATACCAAACTTTGATCGTAGTACAATAATTTACATTACATAGAAACAATTACCTATATAGTAGATGTTATATAGCATATAATAATCTTCCACAACAATCAAATATCTAACACAAAAAAATTTTTTTCTATTTAGAACAGTAGTTCTTGAGATTAGTGCTTAATATAATATTTAGAACAGTAGTTCTTGAGATTAGTGTTATTAATCTCGTTTTAAGAACAAACAAAATTCTTTAGACTTATAATATAAGCTATATAAATATTTTAAGCGCAAATATATGACTTTATGCTTACAATTAGCGATTTTTTATAATTTTATGTAATAAGTAACTGATTTTTTTTTTTATTGAAATATTGTTGCTATACACGACACGACCAATCAAAAACCAGGTAGGAAAATCAATAAAAAAATTTCACCTAGCATTGCTAATGTCATGTTTTCTGGATTTTTATAGCTATAAATATAGACTATATATATTTCTATTAAATTATATCGAAATTCAGTTTGAATCATACAATATCATAATCGGAAGCAATAGCATAATATTATTAAAATAATTAAATAGATTTCGTCTTTTATTATTTTGAAATCTCCTCATCATATATTATCGATATCTATAAATTATTTATAGATAAAAAAAATATTTAAATAAATGCCATAATTAAATTAAAATATAAAAGGAGGTTGTTATTTTAAATAACAATTTTCTAAATTAGTTATGTCATAATGTTACATTACACTTGAATTTGCAACGACATTCATCGAACATGTCAATATTACTTTTATAATCTGTACATAAAATAAGCAATGGCAGAATATTTTGCGTCTGTCATCGCAAAATCATTAAAAAAAAACGTAATTTTTTGTTAATAAATGTTGAGGCTGAGATATTCATTTATATATCGAAGTCTCGATGACCTTCCAAGAGATACATGACGTAATGATACTGAGCTGTAATAAAACATTAATATTTAAAAGAGCACAAAGGTTAAACGAAGTAATTGGCAATATTTTATAAGTAGACGTTCGATGTATGTTGATTCTGTATTTTGAATTTAAATATACAAAAATATGATGAAATGTTTAAAAATTGCCAATATATAATTCTTAATAAAATTATAATATTATATAGAGTACTCTATGTCTATAATCCCTTATAGCACAGAAAAAAACAATGAAAAGATTATACAAGATTTTTGTATAATATACGATTTATTTTTAACGTTGGCAAGTTAGTTAAGAAATGGCTAAACATTAGGAAATTATAACAAAATTAATTAAAATTAATAATTTTGTTAGAGACGATGTATATAATAAAATCTTAGTTGCGCAGCGGCACAGCGTCTGAATATCATCAAACCCACAACCGTCGCATTTCCGACGGTTGTGGGTTCGATTCCCACTCGGGGGAATGAATTATTATCCCGTTTCTGGTGACAAGTCAAGACAGGTTTCATCGCTATGTATCGAGAATTAACTAGGTGGATAGCGTTAAGTATTCCGCTTAATTTATGAGGAACGGTACACGAGATTGCTTCTGTAAACCCCAAAAAATGCGGTAAATGCGTAAAGATAAAAGAAAACGTCTTGACTAAGGTCGTTCGATATCACTAGGCTTATTAGAAAATAGTGTAAACACTGATAAGAGCAAGGCGTTACTGATAATATTTTACATCGTTATTAACAGATAATGTGGAGGATGTTTTTTTTTTAAATTTAATTTTAATTACTTCTTTTCCCTAAATTACAAATTAGGCACAAAATAAATAATCGATTTCTTCTATAGAGAAATATTCGCTTTTAACTGAGGCTTTGCCTGCATGTGACTCTGACCGTAGATACAACGAAATGGTGAACAAAAAAAGCTAACCATTTTATTCAAAACATGACGAGCTATAAAACGTATAGCCCCGCTATTCCCTGTTCCTGTTGGAATTTCGGGAAATCCCCTCTTAGTGGGGAGCACTCACTCCCCAATGACGGTACATGACAAATTACAGGTATCTAGACTCAGTAGTTTCGGTCAGTCAGTCAGTCAGTCAGTCAGTCAGTAACGGAAAAGTTTTATATACATTGATAATAAGAAGGTACATAAGAGGCTGAGGTTGTAAGCGCGACGTTTGTGATTCCCATGAGGGGAGAATAAATTTATATATATATATATATATATTATATATATATATATATATATATATATATATATATATATATATATATATATATAATATATATATATATATATATATATATATATATATATATATATATATATATATATATATATATATATATATATATATATATATATATATATATATATATATATATATATATATATATTAATTAATTATTAGTATATCAATTTTGCACTTGTTTGTAAAGTACTGACAAATTTGAAACCGTTGTAACACGACGTCAGGTGACACCTGCTTTTTTATTAAACTTGTATTCTGTGTGGGGCGTAAGGGAAACCTTTTACGTGCGTAAATTTAATATTATAAATGTACATTATAATATTTACAATATGAGTATATATAAGTTACAATATCTTTGTAATGTGAAATAATAATTTACGTTATAAGTAGTACAAAGGACTTTTGGATTAGTACACTATCTCAATAGGTATCCTTTTAACGATGATTGTGGATTGGGTCTCGAAATCTGGTAAGAAGTGAACAACGATGAAGAAGAAGAATATCGTACGGTGGCATCTCGTGTAAGATGCCACCGTACCTACATATACTACACATATCATTGATATATATATATATATATATATATATATATCAAAAACAAGGCTTTGACAGGTTTCCTTTGAGACACTAACAATGCGCTAATTACGTCGCGTCAAGGGCGCATTGACCCAGACTGTTCACCCGGCAATTTCGTAAACTGATGGACGGTTATTTAGGATAATGTATTTTTTTATCGCATATTTATAAGTAAAATTGAAATATGATAAATGTTATAACTATTGCTTATATGAAATATGAATGTAACGTTTAATTAAAATGGACTTATAAAAGGACGTGGCTTCAAATATCAATATGTTATAGAGTTTTAAAAAAAAATTTAACACATCCACTTTAGGACCATTTAGGTCCGTGAATGACAATTTCAGACATTACTTGAGTCTCTATTGCGATTTCAGTTTTTAAAAAAAATGGTTTAAGCCCCTCATGGGGCCCCGAGATCCTAATCTATCCAAATGGGCCCCGATAGTCCCGAAAATTAAACTACATATAGGCATATAGCTTTATTCTTGGGGCGTCTT
Source organism: Dione juno (assembly GCA_037127375.1). Classification (NCBI taxonomy): domain Eukaryota; kingdom Metazoa; phylum Arthropoda; class Insecta; order Lepidoptera; family Nymphalidae; genus Dione; species Dione juno. The sequence goes on along the minus strand of JAXRJS010000023.1, from coordinate 1,207,105 downwards.
AAACTTGCTGCCCAGTAGACGTTAGCCCTATATATATTTTAAAAAATCATACAAAATTTCATTAAGTACAAGCTTTAAATACATTATCTTCACTTTTTTCGCGAAAGTTGGTTTATAAAATATATTACATCTGTATCATATGATGCAATAAAAGCATATACGGTTTAAAAATAACAAATCGGTGACTTTGTTCGCGTAATTCAATTAACAGAGGACCGAATGAGTTTTTAATTGAGTGCTTGCTTTGTTACTTGCCTGTATAAGATAACGTTATAACGGTGGGTATGGATTCGATTCTCGATTAGTGTACATTTTTTAAATTCTCAGTATACAAAAAAGTCATCCGATTTATCAAGACAATCAAAACTTATTATATATTAAAATTAAAAAAGAAATGGCAGATAATTATAATTTTTATATACAAACCAATAATAATAAACGCTAGACGGCAGACGTCCAATGTAACCTATGGACCTTTAGCCCTACTTACGTGCTATTTACGATGGCAATAAATAGAATACAAATTATCTCTGGTGCAATTCTGACGTGGGATTTGATAAAAATCGAAACAAAAAGGTTTTGAGGAAAAAGGATCGATATAGCGGATAGATATTTAGTAATATACTAAATTTCCCCTAATATGTTAAAGAGGTAAATAAAATAAAATCATTTTTTTTTATCTTTCGCTACATAATAATATTGCTGTAATCTGTATGTGTGTATGTTGGTCAAGTGCGTGTCGGAGTTGCGTACGAACGGTTCCGTACCATTATCTATAGAAACGGTCAAAAAATCATGCGTGTTGTATTGTATAGGAACCCACATTTAATGTTTATTTTATTCTCTTTTTAGCACTTTTTGTTATACTCTCAACAGAATTATCATCATTTGTAAAAAATTCAACTGTCTAACTATCACGGTTCATGAGATACAGCTTGGTGACAAACAGATGAACGGACGGACAGTGGAGTCTCAGTAATGGTTCAGTTTTACCCTTTAAGTACGGAATCCTAAAATGATCTATAATAAATGCACCCAATATTAATATTTAATGAATCGGCGGCTTTGCAACGGTAGGCATTGCGATTATAGTATTTGAAATTAATGCCCTGAGACGGTATCGAACCCTATACTACCGCCCGAAGATCCACGCACTGTCATATTTTGATAGCGTCATAGTATATTCTAAGTAGTATATGTTATAGAAGTACACTTTGGCGTGGACTGTCGTTTGTTTACTATTCACGTGCTAAGATAATTGTCTATTCATATCTCAGAGGTGATATGATGTTAACATATTATTGTAATTTAAAGTTATTATGCGGATTTATAATTTGTTGTACAAAAAGTGCTGATGCTGTGCCACTATATCTACGTCAGTGATTAACTGGAAACGAGGCGGTAGTGGGTTCGATCCTGTTTTGGGGGTATGCATTATTTTCATACATTTCTTTGCTCTGGTAAGAGACGACCCGGCGTTGAGTTCTCTCTAACGTGTAACAGCGGAACGTATATATAACGTATAACGTATAAATTCGAGGGGAGTGTCATAACATAAGGTCCCCCCTTCTCTCAGCTTACCATGCTATATAGGGTGAAGTTAAGCAAAACACTATCGATATTTTTTTTTCAGCATTCCGGTAACTAGATAATGCTTATAAAATGGTCGGAAAGTGCTGTATGGAATAACAACGCATTAGGTTGTTATGAGTAAAGGAAAATAAATTCAAATATTTTTTATGTCTATTGCTACGGCTCTATTTTAATTTATATCTATTTTTTTATTTATTTCCTTAGCTTCACGCTGTATCCCGCATATAACAGGGTAGGAAGAGGGAACCGTAGGTCGAAGGAACCTAGTGTTAAGATACTCCATTCCCTGGTTTCCGCCATTCGAGGCATTGCGTGTTGAGTGGCGGAACTCAACGCCGCGCTTTGCCTTGTTGCTAGAACGAAGAAAATGGAGATTCATTTTAATAACAGATCAAAATCTATCATGTATGTAACAAATAGATAACATGTGTAAATAAGTTATGTATTATCTGTACCTTTTTGGTATATTACGTAATTATTATTATAAAATCGATATCCTTAATAACCGATTAATTATTAATTTAAGCTTCTCTTTTCATTATAAAAAAATATAATTTAACCGCGATTATGTTTTTGGATAAACCAAATAACACTCTACATACTCAAAAATAACGTTTTAGTCGAATATTTATTAAAATATTTAAAATTAAATCGATTAACCATATCGATATATTAATAATAATTATTGTTTATTAAATCGAAACAACAGGCGCGATAATACCAAAAGTCGCTTTAACCTTGACAGAGCCTTATCGTGCACTTGCTCAAAGAAATTTACCACAGGAATTAAACACTTACACTTTAAAAAAATCACAGCACTCATACAAAAGTTATATCATTTTTTTTTATATTTCGCGTTTTTCTTATTATTTCTTACGTACTTGGTTTCGAGCGCGCAAAGTGACGCGCGACGCGTGCGCTTTAGACGGAGGCGAAGTTAGCTCTAAGACGGTTACGGTACCACCGTTAACGCGTTACTGAAGATCATATTAATCTTAAGTTAATATGAATTATTAGCTTAATGGTTATATTATCGATATTTTATAAGATTATTACAAAGTTACTGTCAATGTTAAAAAAAATATGCAAAATATTAGTATTTTGTTTATATTTTTTAGGTATTAGCTTTAAATTAATATATATATATATATATATATATATATATATATATATATATATATATATATATATATATATATATATATATATATATATATATATATATATATATATATATATATATATATATTGTTTTTTTATTCATCTTTTTTCATCAATATACCAAAGACGTTGTAGGCGTTATACCGAAACAACACTGTAAACGTCAAATTAAAGCCGGAAAACTATTATTATAATTATATCGATTATTTTTATTATAACTATTGAGCCATGTCAAAATTGCCATGATGATTGATAGCCCAGCTTAGAGTACAAGAAATCATAAACTACCTTGTGTAATGTATTGGTAAATATTATTAAAGCGGATCAGTCAAAGATTGTTCATGCGCCGCCCTTAAGCAATGCCTTTATGATGTCCAAATCATTAACAAGCTGTTAATTTGGTGCAATAGGCTTAAGTTGCTTGAGAATATTATGTAAGTCATAGTAAAATTGGGTATATATATATATATATATATATATATATATATATATATATATATATATATATATATATATATATATATATATATATATATATATATATAGTATATATACATTTCGTCTTTATGTACACCATATTGTGGTTAAGTGAAGGAGTTTTTGATTGAGCCATTTAATCAATTCATTTATTACATTCAACATATTTTTTGAAGTTAAAGCAAACTAGGAGCTAAAGCACAAAGAGTAAATAGTTTTTTTTCCCAAAAACTGTTAAAAGAATTCTCTCAATTTTGATGTAAATATATATTAAATGATTATCACCAATAATATTCTTATAAACAAACTTACTTGAAGGATAGGGCAGTAATGTCAAGGGTACAATGATAATGCGTAAACTTTTCCAACACTTCTTACAAATAGCTTATTAATTACGAATCATGACCCCAAGATATATATGATAAACACATATACCTATGTACTCTTAAACTATAAGCAAATACAAAAACAAAACATTCTTAAATATTTTTATGAAAAAATATATTTAAAAAATTTGGACATGAGTCCAGGAACTGCCGAAAGACGCCGTCTCTGGCAATATTGACTTCTACATCCGGTTCTTGATTCAACATAGCGATAACCTCATAAGGTGTATCAACATACACATACATTTATTATAAAGAACTAATATGATAACTTAAATAAAATTTTATGGAACAATAACATCTAAATTATTAATTATAAATTAAACTACAAAATGAGCAACAAGTAGCTAAATGTGATGTTAAATTAATATTTATCTTGTAAATATCAAAATGAAGTGGAAAATGATGTGTTTTATCATTAGGTACATCTCTAGCGGAGTAGTCAAGTATATAGTGTGAAGCTAAACACAGTATAGAATCTACGTTCTCTGCAAATTTCTTTGGAGTGCTTCCTCCGATATGGCCGACACTGTATTTTCAAAAGTAAAGAGGTCTCCTCCTGCCTCTTTTACCACTTTTCCATATATACGAAATAAATAAAGGTAAAAATAAATATAAACTAACACAGTGCCACCGGCCGCTATTTCCACAGAGTTTTCGCGTGCATTAACGATTAAGCTGAGATGTAAGAATTCTCTTAATTGGACGAAATCGCACATATTTTGACGTCTGATTTATATATACGATTAAAAAAATATATATTTACTCATTTATTACGTTTTAAGTTGTAAGGTTTTTTTTTAATTTATTTTATATACTTTCTTTTTAATCTTCCGCATTGTTGCGGATTGGGCAGAGACTTGTTCCTAGAACCAATAACTTCATAGTCTCCATTTAACACCTATTCAAATATTGAGCGTAATTGAACGCAAACAAAGCGCAAATTCTGTTTACGAAACTGTTATGCTTTAATATTATTAAATAAATATAATATATACCTATATAATGGTGCAGATATATCACAGATAACAGTAGGCATGTAGCGGGATATTTATACTAATAATAAAACGGTATCTATTTGCAATTTGTTCGAGCATTACATTTAACCGCTAGATAAATAGTGAAATTGTAAGATGTGTACCTGGCTGATATTTATTTTTAGTGACGGTTGATATATAAATTAAATATGTATGTATTAAAAGTCATAATAATAATTATATATAAACTATATACAAAAACTCCACAAAGCAGAGGTGCGAATAAATGCTAAAATGGTAAAAAAAATATACAAATTCCATAAATAGTAGAGTTTATCCTACAGTTGCATTTTATTGTCTCTGCCTAACCTGAATTGAAGCTAGTGCCTAAACACTGTTTTCTTCAACGGCGAAATTTGAAAGTCTGAAAGTCTGGCTTATGATATATGGCTGACTGACAATATTGGCATATCCTACATATTTAACTGACGTATCTGACATCACATGTCCAAGTTCCTGACACGAAAGTTACACACGAGTATGGTATTACGATTTCAAGTGTACATATTAATAACTAGAATATTATGCTTGTAATTTACGTTAAGACAAGTATTTATGTAGAAACCTTTCTATTTGTACTCTCTACAAATGCTAAATTACTTCACTATTTGAAAATTGCCACAAATTTGACTTTTCAAGGAAGAGAAATTCTTTCGCCTGCAATATGAAGATTTTATATTATTTTCACAAGAATACGTGTTAATATGTAAGATATTTTTTTAAATGGTCCAGTATGCTCTACAATATTAATCGATTATCAATTTTGGTTTATAAATTAGGCTATACTAGAGCTTATTTCAATTTATATTAAAAAAATAAAAAATAAATTAAATTAGCTTCACACTGTATCCTGCACATGGCAGGGTAGGCAGAGGGAACTGTAGGAATCTAAAGTTAAGACACTCCGTTTCCCCGCTTTCTGCCTTTCGAGGCATTGTGCCTTTCGAGTGGCGGAACTCAACGTCGCCTTTTTGCCTTGTTACCAGAGCGAAGAAAATGAAAATCCTTCATTCTCCCGAGTGGGAATCGAACCCACAAACTGTCGCGTTTAATTAAAATGAGTGGATTACATTATATTTGATAAATTCTCTAAATTTAAATAATACGAGGTATTGCTTGGTGAGTGGTGAAATTCAATGCCGCACTTTGTTTATTAGAGCGAACAAATGAAAACAATTTAGTACCCCGAACAGGAGTCGAACCGACAACAACTATCATACAGTCAGACGCTGTCCCTCTGGCTGGTTGATATTTATATCCAGTAAATAAAATAAAATATATATATATATATATATATATATATATATATATATATATATATATATATATATATATATATATATATATATATATATATATATATAATAGTTTCTTATCAAAGTCTCCAGATAGAAAGTATTGTTTATTTGCCACGCGCCTGCCGCTTAACTAATTGATTTGGAATAATCCATTGTTCGAATTAGAAACGGTAGTGGATTCTCGTACATACGAAAGATTGTGAAGGTCATCGGAACACTCACTTTTGTTTTTTATTTTATATTGAACTATAAAAAGTAATTTCACCTTCTCGTCTAAGATCCCATAACTGAAAATAATTTTAAAATCTTTACATATTTTGTATTATATTATTTGAAAGTGGAAGCGAGATGTACAAAGATATCTCTCTATAACTAGCTAAAAATCTCCGTCTGTCTATTATCAATTTATTTCAAGAACCTTATTTAACGGCGGCTCTAGTATAAAAACTTCCTAATTGGATAGATAGAAAGAGAAGCTCGTACTGGGGTGCTAGTTCCAGACACTTCTCTGAGATCCTCTACCTACAGCACGATGGGTCCAGCACCTGCACGGTGAACCCATGGAATACTAAGTAGTATTCTTGTATTCAACAGGTATTTAATAATAATCAATTCGTTATTAGTTAAATAATCGATATCAATGTATCGATATAAAGTCAGTTATCACAGTGATGTCGTAGTAATTGACACTTGTAAAAATTGACACTAAGAGACACTTTGACAACTCCCACAATGAGGGAGATGGTTTATAAATAAACGAATAAAACCTGTCGGTGAGACATTGTCTTTGAGGTGTCTGGTGGTTGTAAACCGCTAGCCGCAGCATCGTGACATTTTATTGCCTTTTCCTTTTTCGTTTTCTTTGTTAAATATGAAACATTGATGTTTCGCTTCCATCGATTCGTGGTATTAACACGATAGGCTTTAAATCGATAACCAAAATTCAAACTGTATTAATTACATATCAATGTATTATATATTATATTTATATTTAGCTTCACGCTGTATTCCGCACATAGCAGAGTAGGCAGAGGGAACTGTAGAGTGAAGGTTAAGTACCTAGTGTTAAGTAATAAAGTTATATATATATATATATATATATATATATATATATATATATATATATATATATATATATATATATATATATATATATATATATAATAAGAGCCAAATATGAGGCCTGTCACCATACCTGTACAATATTTTTTACTAACGTCAGAAATTAATACTATGTTGAAATAGCATCTACATTATGTAATTGTTAAGTAACATATTTTTATATGTTTCTTTAAGTTTTGCTGTCAACATTGAGATCGTACAAAGTAAACTGTATATATATAATAATTATATATATATAATATATATATATATAATATATATATATATATCTATATAATATATATATATATATATATATCTATATAAATATCTATATATATATATATATATATATATAATATATATATATATATATATATATATATATATATATATCTATATATATATTTATATATATATATAATATATATATCTATATAATATATTATATATATATATATAATTATATATATATATATATATATATAAGTATATCTAGTATATATATAGCTTTTAACTACTTTAGCTATATATATTTTTTAAAGGCAATTTTAAAGGGCATTGTCTTGTTCCACATGGAACATGCTGACTTTCTTTATTTATAATCTAAATATAGGGAAAATTTATTAATTTATTTAAAGTATCTACAGTAGGTTGTCAAATTAAACAGCTGTCTGTCGTTTTATTAATCGTCGTTTTAATATGACACTTTTCATAATAATATTAATATTTCAAGTAAATCTTAAAAATAAATTCAATTCAACTGATAATTGTAGAGATTGTTGCATTCAAACAAACACACTCGTTAGCCTTATTATATATATATATGTATACGTACAGACAATTATGTAGATACTGAGATAGACATAGCCTGTGAGTGACTCTCTAGATTAACCTAGACTGACCAAAAAAATTGCCGAAACGTGAGAATAAAAAGTATTACAAAAAATATATTTTAATAATATTACTAAAAAGTGTAGCGGAATATAAAAGCACGTCCTCTTCGACAATTCACACGCAGTGAATTAATCCAAACAATTAACCTATACGTTCACATTCCGCAATGACATAATACTAGAACGATTTTGTTGTTAACAACTAAATTACAATTTCTTTGCAAGCTTTCAAAATCCCATCACATCAACCAACGTTTCTACACTTACATATACAAAAAAAAAACTATATTAATATTAATTAGTTTTTAAATTTATTATTTTTAAACTTTTATAATACGTATATATTAATCCTCAAAACCGGTAAATACAGTGTGGCTCGATAATACGCAGAAATAAAAAAAATAAAATTAAACGACTTGTTAGTTATCAAATTGTTATCTGTGCTTAAATAAAAAAAAAACCACACTGCATTATTAATAAAATATTATTGTTACGTTAATCGTAATTTATATATGTATGGTCATATTGTATGGATTTGATTTATTTAATAAATTTATAGGTCGTTGTTACATCACTATAAGAAGTACGTATATCATTCATAGGTATATATGTGCGTGATCAATTAATACATGAATGCTATAACTGTTATATCAATATGCAGTTACGTGCATTGCCTATTGGTATTATTAAATAAATATTAATTAAAAAAAGGTGGGGGTAAAATGGGGGAGGCGAGTGCGCTGTGCCCATCCCAGAACAGTATGGGACTCCAGAATTTATTGTAACAAAAAAATTACCTTTAAGCAAGAAGATTAATTTATAAAACGATGAATGAAATGCTAAAGTCAAAAAAGTTTGGTATGTTTTTACAAAAATCCCTATTTTTATTTTGAATTTTAAACAAAGATGAACACGCGACGCCTTATCATTAACCATCGCCTTGACAGTAAATCTACCCGGTTTACTTAGCTATCTATACATGAAAATGTGGGAAAAAATTGATCTCTTATATGCTTTTTACAACTTGTTACATTGTTAGCATATCTGTAGGGCGATTTTTACTAAGTCCCGCTAAGATTATTGCAAAGAAAAAATACTTAAAGAAAACATAACATATTTTTGATCTCAGCGGGAATTGAACCCGCGCCTCATAGATGGCTTCCATTGAAAATAAAAAAAATGATTTCTTGAACTGGCTTTGAACTAAATTCAAATCAAAAGTAAATCTGATGGCATTATTATCTTACTACAGCTTTAGATCTTGTGTAACGAGTAGATTAAAAAGTGGTTAAAAAAAGTAAAGGGTCTCTACGATCGCAGTGGCTTGTGCAATGCGCATTGCATGTTGACGCTGTTTCAACACTTTGTCTTCCATTTGGCGTTAATGCATGAGATGGCCGTATGCAGATATCAGAACCTTAATTGTAGTTTTATAGGGAACTGCAAGTCTGTCTTGAAATAACTGCAGTCGCACTCAGAGACGTCGTTTAGCGTTTAAATGATGTTAAATTAGTTTCTTGTGTACTGATGATACTAAATTTAGGATGTATGCTGGTACGTACGTATGCTGGTAAAGCTGAAATTTGATATTTAAATTCTCGAGTAGTTAGTCAGTTTAAGTTGAGTTCCCTCACTCCATATGTAATTTTTTTAAAAAGGAAAATTAGAAATCGGTGTGCCTTAACACTAGGTTCCCTCTGTCTACCCCGCCAAACGCGTGATACAGCGTGAAACTAAGTAAAACCTTGTTTTAAACTTTCCACGGGCTCGAAAAAAACGAAATTGCGGGTAACTTAATGAACAATTCCTTGTCATTATAGATTAAGATTACATTATCAATATACGAAGCTTTCTCAAACCTGTAATGATGATATCGCACAAGAAAATAATTTCAATATACCAATAATTTCAATATACTTGATATAACGTATGGCTAATTAAACTAAGTGATTTGTAATAAGTGGTACTAACGATTGATTTATAAGGCATCAGTGTTAATACTTCGTCATTATTTTTTTTTATCAGGTCTTATATTCCATTTTTATTGATCCATCTAATGTTTTAAACGTCTGATGTGGGATTGACAGTCACACTGCTGTGTGTACAGGTGTATAAGTAAATGTATGGGAAGGCTCATAGAATTTATATTCAGCGGTAAAAGGAAAACCGCGACGGTTTGTGGGTTCGATTCCTACTTGGGGAGAATGAATTATTTGCATTTTCCTCGCTTTGCGAGGCAAAAAGTGCGGCGTCGAGTTCCGCCACTCAACACGCAATGCCTCAAAAGGCGGAAAGCGGGGATCGGAGTGTCTTAACACTAGGTCTCTTGAGCCTACGGTTCCGTCTGTCTAAACTGCTAGGAGGATACAGAGTGAAACTAAAAAGAAAAATTAAAAAAAAAGATAATTGTCGTTCTCTTTAATGAGATAGACCAAGACCAGCGCCTTCTACCTCTATCAATGTTCGTGAATGGGTAAAAGTGTAGAGCGGACTGCAAGCGTGTAGGAACTGTTCCAAGATTTAAAAAACTACATCCAAAAAGAGCACACTTCAATAATGGAAAAATCCATTTTGCAACAGTTGTTAATTGTTATATAAACACGACGTATGGTTTCATTTCCCAAAATAAGCAATAATAGGTATGTTGATAAAAAGTGGTTTTGTAAACTAGTACTTGGCCGTGGGGGCATTCTGGTGGGGGTATTCATAAATCTTTAGTTTGTGTAATACATATTGGGTCGGTAGTACGAGTGTCGCCACTTAACATGGTGTGTTTCGATAGGCAGAAAATTTCCTCTTTCTACCCTGCTTTTCATAGTACCCAGCGTAATTTAGCTTCATTAACAATAATAATGTGAATTTAATTTTTTTTTATATTTTAAAATACTATTCTACACTAAGGAATCTTATGTCAATGATTTATTTATATAATATTTTTATAAATATTAATATGATTTAACCTAATATGGGCTTAATTATAATTAAGGTAATAATAACATAACGTTAGTGGGTACAGACATAGGTGGTCGGAACTTTTCTAAGTAAATAATAATAATGAATTGGCTTTAGCTACTCAAAACTCAAAGTATCCATTCAAGGAAAAGGGGAGAAAAAAATGTAGAGCGAAATCAAATTCAGCTTACTACAAACCATTGTTTTAATTATACACACTTGTCTAATGTCAAATTAATTCGTTTACATATTTGAATTATAATTTCTTACTTTTCAATTTGACGCTTTATCCCGCAAATAGAACCTAAAAAGTCAAGACACTGTTCTTCACTTTCCAACTAAATTTGAGATATTGCGTGTTTTATTGCGGGGCTATGAAAATATATAGCGAATCCCACCCAATTGCAAATCGAACTTACATCCTTAGTGTTTACAGTCAAACGTTGACCCACTGCACAAAGATGGCCTTTAAAGTATGATTTACTCGTTACACTTCACAAGTAAACGACGATTTCCATTTCTATAAAAATTAGATTTTGTTTAAGATTATTACGAATACCAATAACTTTTAAATATATTTTAAATTAAAATACGCTTTAAATTAAGATTATCTGTAATGCGATAATTAGACAACTAAATAAATATAAAAACTAAAATAAAACTCGAAACTTAATTAAAACCTCAAATGTAATTTGACATATTAAACTGTATTGCTATAATATTCAAAATAAAAATTTATAAAAAAAAAAGAAAGAAAAAACGTACTCAAAATGCAACTTTAAATATTACTTAACTAGTGTATATATAATACTTATTATACAACGAATTATTTATATTTTCTTTTTTTTTCTTTATGTGTACGCTTTTTTCTGCAAAGCGGAGAAATCAGAGAGAGCCTACTGTCAAAATATTCCATGCGTCTCTTTCCGGATAACGTTTTCGAGCTTTCATCGTAAAAGACCTATAAAACTTCACACTAGCAGCTAGGTAAGTAACATAGGGACAGGTAAGGTCCTTTTATCGCCACCACCAGACCGTGGGACCGCGAAATAGTTGAAAAGTAAAAATAAAAGTAACAAGACTGACCGCATATTGTTGCAGGTTCAAAGCAGGAATGAAACAATAAGTAAAAATGGTATTTTATGGGTTGTTTTATGGGAGCTTATAACGAGGGAGCTGGACTAGTACAAGGTATGAATTATAATTGATATATAGCGTAGTGAGATTTGCATAATACCTATAGAAGGAGATGGTGCTTAAAGTTAGTCTTCACGTCTATAGTCCACGGTAAATTGTGTAAATGTTGCAATTTTTGTTTATATTTTTCGCGCTTCACGCTTGATCCCACATATAACAAGACAGGCAGAGAGAATCTAGTGTCTCGACACTCCGTTCTCTGCATTCCGCCCATATTGAGTATTGAGGATCAAAGCCGCCGTCCCACAGTGACACGATTGCGATGTAAGCATTTAACACATTTAAATATTCTAAAACCTTAAATAAGATTTAAAAAATATATTACTATAATTACCATAATTTAAAGCTTCACGCTGTATCCCGCACATAGCAGGGTAGGCAGAGAGAACCGTAGGCTGAAGGAACCTAGTCTTAAGACACGACGTTCTCCACTTTCCGCCATTCGAGGCATTGCGTGTAGAGTGGCGGAATTCAACGCTGCGCTTTTGCTTTGTTACCAGAGCGAATAAAATGAAAATTATTCATTCTCCCCAAGTGGGAGACGAACCTACAAATATCACGTTTATATACAGACGCTGTCGCCTCTGGGCCACGACGGTCCTCCTATGTTTATTTAAGCATAAATAAAGGTGTATTCACATTTAACATTTTGCTTTATAAATACTCATATTAAATTATAATAAGGAGTGTGCTGTTATCTCGTGTGTAATGGACAGTGACGATGCGTACTTATAGTGGGTAAGTAGAAGGTAAATGTATTTTGAACGGTCTTGGATACTCTCTCTGCCTTTTTAACGCTAAGGCGGATATTATTTATTGATATAACACTCTGTTACTCCACTTATAGTGATAGAAATATAAATATTTGGTTATTCAATATTTAAAATGTGAGGTACAGCGTCAGACTGTATACGCAACGGTTGTGGGTTCGATTCCCATGAGGGGGGGAATGAATTATATTAATTAAATTCGCTCTGGTAACAAGACTAAGCGCGGCGTTGGGTTTCACCCCTCGGAAAGTGGGGAGAGGGATGCCTTATCTCGTACCTGACTCGTTCAATACTCGTTCAATTGACCTAGGTCACGCTTGTGACAAGATTATTATTGATAACTTAATTTAGCATAACTTTTTTGACTTGAGCTTTTCTTTTTGTTGAGATTGCTATAAGACATAGTGTAATATGTTTTTTAAAATTAAATAACGTATCGACGTTTTATACCATAACTGCAGATTAATAAGATACGCTCTAGCGATTGAAAGCTCATAGCCCGTGAAGCTTTGCAAAAATTATTTTAATTTTTTTATTAAGTACAATATACCTACAATAAAATATGTTAATAAATGTAATTGTATAAGAACAGTATAGTTTTCTTTTACAAAATAAACTCTTTTTTCCCAAAATATATTTAAGGATAGTATTATCTGTCTTATTATAGTCCAGTTCACGAAATAGTTACTGTTATAATAACTATGGAAAAATATATTTTTTTAAATTTTGATTAAGTTCAGTTTAGTTCAGTAATATAGCTATTGCGTTTTGAATATGTAAATATAATAATCATTACGAGTATTTGACATAAGCTAATAATTCATATATTTTTGACATTGACATATTCTTTTTTTATTTCCAATCAATTTAATTGCCAATATAAAAATAAATCGTTTTAATATTGTTACTGGCAGTATAGTAAATATTTAAGAGGCATTTGATTCTAGTTTACAATGATCTCTGACATAATGTTGCAATTTAATGCACATTATAAAGATAATTATGTACTATAAATACAAATGGTGGTAGCAAAACACCACATTGTAAGTAAACGGCTCTCATCAAGGACAATCATAACTAACTTCTTTTTAAATTTAATTTTACATAATTATATACTGGTGACATTGTTGACATTGTTGTTTGTGAATGAATATCTATATTTTGTTTTGATTTTGATTACATAAGTTACTTTAAATTAGTTTCACGCTGTTTCCCGCACATGGCAGGGTAGGCAGAAGGAAGCGTAGGAACCTAGTGTTAAGACACTCCGTTCCCCGCTTTCCGTCTTTCGAGGCATTGCGTGTTGAGTGGTGGAACTTTACGTCGTGCTTTTTGGCTTGAAGAAAATGAAAATTATTCATTTTATTGAAGAAAATGAAAATTATTCATTTTCCCCGAGTGGGAATCAAGTCCACAAACCGTCACGTTTACAGGCAGAGGCCGTGCCTTTGCGCCATGACGGTCCTTAATTAATTTATTTTTTATTTATTTAAGTTACTTTAACTAGAGCCTACGTCCCTATAGTCAAATTGAAATAACTAAGAATTCTGTATGACACATAACTCTTGCCTGAAATTGTCCTATCCCGCATATATTAGGGCTTGGGAGATGCCTGGTGTCAAGCCTTCAGCCAGTCTTTTGCTACGATATCGTAATCGAGACACTGCTTGTTGACAGGCGGAACGATGATTTTATTAATACATATACGTTTATACATTACATATTATATATAAAGTTAACAGTTATATAACTATACCAAATCGAATTTGAAGCAACAACTACAGTACAACAACAAACACTGAACCAACTACATCTCAACTTTTTTTATACAATTATTATTAAAACGAAATATATTATTCCTTTGCAACTTATTTCTATTTATATTTATATATAACATTAACTTTTTAATTAATTAACTTCACAACACAGTAGCTGTGAAATTGGTATTGTCGATAGCATTCGGATACAGGTATTTGATTGCGACTTCCCTCGATATTAGTAACGTAACCTTGGATTTCTATACGTTACTACAATTGAAAAACATGTACGTATGAACAATTATTATTATTTATTATTAAGAAATTAGACGGCTATTAGTTGTGGCGCAGCGGCACAGCATGTGAATGTAAGCGCGACGGTAACAGGTTCAATTCTCACTCGAATGAAATACTCCATTTCTTCGCTGTGGTAATATGACAAAGCGCGTTCTTAACACTAGGTTCCCTCAGTGTACCCTGCTAATTTTATTTATATATTGTTTTTTTTATTTTTAGAGGTTGTTTTTACAATGTCTTGTTATTTTAAAGAAATATTCATTTATAGACAATAGTATTATAACTTTTTTTGCTTTAATACTGGTAATATACCAACAAAAAATATGTGGCTAAATATCATTAAAATTTCCGCAAAATAAGCAAGAAGAATCAAAAATTCACGTGATTAGTTCATTGACACCATTGTTCGTGAGAGAAATAACTGCTTCTAGTTTAAATTAAATATTTTATTGTAGTTATTATACGTAACAACTTCCATATCTTAATTATATATAAAATATTAAAGCTGGCCGTGAGTCCCGCCAGTCTACATGCAATATATACTGTAATGATAGAATATCATGGAGTCCAGTCTGAAAATGTCTGAAAATGTCTGAGTCATGTCTGAAAATCCGACGGAAAGTGGAGAAGTTTGACACTACGTTACCTATTCCTTCGATGCGGGATAAAACATTAAATTACAGCAGTTCCTCAGAACCTTCATTGGTTGTATTGTAGGTTCAATTTCTAGAAATTTCCTTTTCTTCGAATAAATACTGCGTAAGGCATAGCGACACTTTAATATGCCAACGTCTTAAAACTCATAAATAAAAAAAAAGATACTTTATAATAATAAAATTATTAAACTAAAACAACAAGTTATAAAGATGAACCGGATATTAAATCTAATAAAAAATATAAGCGATTATAGCTTCAATTATTTGTAAGTTCGTCGTCATCTTAGTTTGATCGTGCCGCAGAGGGCAGGATCTCTCTTTGGGAAAATGATTTTTTTTCCTCACGCTGTATCACGGTATATCACGCATATAGTAAAATAGTCACAGGGAACCTAGTGTTAAGGTAGTCCTTGTCTTTCACGTCACTTCACTTTCCGCCAAATTTTCAAAAACTTGCGTGTTGAGCGGTGAAAAACAATGCCGAACGTTGCCTTCTTACCAGAGCGAAGAAATGGAAGATGGAATTAGTTGCTTAAGCGGGAATCGAACTCGCAACCGCATTGTCGCTATAACAACCATATTTAGATTATTTAAATTTCGTAATATCTTAATAATTATTAATTATTTTCACCTACCAAAACCTACTAAAAAAGCTTGGAGCGAAAAAGAAAAAAAGAAAAATATCTTATAGTATTACAGATAATTACAGAATAAGTTGTAAGTGCACTGACGTAATAAGAAACGAGTTTCTGTAAACGCCATGGCAAAATCATAATACAATGAAGGTCATCCGGGTGTACGAACTCTAGGCGGTAATGTTATTTGCAAGCGATAATCGTTAAGCTAAAACCTTTTTTTGCGGTGAAAAAAAGTGGAAATATGATAAAGTTTTTAATACAAGATGATGTTAATGACCGGCATGTTTATTAGAAAGGTTGGTACAAACGTCAGTTATTGATGTATACATGCACACACATATATATATATATATATATATATATATATATATATATATATATATATATATATATATATATATATATATATATATATATATATATAGCTATATATAATAGTTTTGTTTTATTATTTTCATAAACAAAATAAAAGCATTTTAATGATTTTTAAAGTGTTAATCCACGCTAAGGATAGAAAAAATACTTAAAGAAAACATAAAAAAAATTAAACACAGCGGGACTTGAACCCGCGCCTCACGGAAACGGTCCAAGCTCTCCGACCACTAAGTTGTTAGCCTCTCTGTAGGGAGCAATACAAGCATGTCTGTTAGTTATAAGGCCAATAAAAATAAATATACCTATGTGTTTTTCTCTTTTTGTTTATACTCATATTAATGGGCTTACACTACAGGCGGCTCTTGTCAATGTTTGTGCTTTTATTTCATAAAACCTTTTAAGTTGCCAAGAAATCAGCAAGGCAAATGACGTCATTGTGTATGTCGTTGACAAGCAACTTATTAAACAAGCAATAGTTATGAATTTGATCCCCACCTGAGGAATCGTTTGTATTTAAAAAAGTCAAGAAATAAGAAGGTTATTTGAATTAATGTGAGAATACCACTGCACTGTGTATAGTTATATAATATATGTGTTATTGGAAACTTAACTATTAATATATCTATCTATAAATATATTCAGATGAGTCTCGCTACCAAAAATATATAGCATTTAATAACAATGTTGCATAAAGTTTCAATAATTCTGAAAAACAGAAAAAAGATATTGCCAATATGTCTTGACCTGTAAACAAAATTTTCACCCTTTATTTTTTGTAATTAAAGACTGTAGGGTGGCCACCAGACGAATTTGGGGTAGTCGCAAATCTTCCCAGACAGTCCTCAGTCGTCACATGTCCATAATAAATAGCTTATTAAAAATTGATAAAACGCCTACCAATTAATATAGCAATTTATTAGATGTACAAAATTGCTATTCTCGATTTAAGCTCCAATCATTAAGATCATCGGCTCCCAGTTCCAGATCATCATTATCATAAGGACACACAGTACCCGTGACTGCAATCTAATGCATTATAATTTACTGAGACCCAAAACTCGACCTTACAGGGTTTCTGACACGCTGCGTTGCACTTAGCGTCACACAATACTCTATTAAATGCCACTAACACTAACATGCCACTGTAGAAATAAATGTACGAATTCTATATACACATATGCATGCACCTACCTATACATATACATTAATACTGTGACCGAAATAAACTTCAAATTCTGTATAACACATGCATGCAATTTGTCTAAGTGCATATAAAGCCGGTGCAACAGTGTTTGCTATCTTACTTCGGAGCGCGTCGCGAAGCGCAGTGGATAGCGCGGCGAGTGTATCGCGTAGCATCGCGTGATGACGCTCGAACATGCTTATATCTATATATACATAATTGTTTTAAATGTAATTTAACTTATGGAGAAATGTAAGTATATTTTATATTATATTTACAAATATTAGTTTAAAATATATTATGAGTAAGAACTAAAAAATGTAAAACACAAAGTGAAATTAATTCGATTTATATAAAAATAAATTAAAATATTATTCCATACAAAACTTTACAATGTAATTATTACATTATGACACTAATGACGTCTTCTTTTTCTTTTTTTTCACTAAATATATATAATAAAATTGTTTTAATTACTTAATTTTAAGTAAGTGAGTTATTAATAATAAATTAAGCATGAACAGCTATGAGTAACTTACAAGCAGGATGGTCATACAACGGCGCCACTCGTGTACCCTCCAGGGGACCTCCAGAGAGGCGCGCGGAGATAGCTTCCAAGAACTCTCTAACATTGTGCAGGTCGCTACGACCTTCGCTGGAACTGGGCTCATCACAGTCTTCTTCCTCTGAAGTATAAATAATGACAATAAATGACTTTTAAAGGTCCCTATACAAACGTTACGTTGTACCGCTAAGAATCATACCTACCAGACCTATACATGGTTTCAAATAATTTACCTGGTATATTTTTGACTTTAGTGACTTATCAGGTGCAATTTTATTTTCAAACTGTCCAAAAATATTATCAATTACACACACATATATATATATATATATATATATATATATATATATATATATATATATATATATATATATATATATATATATATATATATATATATATATATATATATATATATATATATATATATATATATATATATATATATATATATATATATGTATATATATATATATATATATACATATATTTTATAATATCTTACCAATTTGCTCTAATTTATCCGAACTGAATGACCACGGCATAAGGCTGAGGGCTCGTTGCACTTGTCTCAAAAACCACGCGCCCGATTCAAATTTAATTGGACTGAAAAAGAAGGAGAACAATTATATATACATATATTTAAAATGTAAAGGTATAGATTTTGTTTGTTCTGTTGCACATACTTTTGTATTTCAGGAACTAGAATGAAATAAATATTTTTCCGTTGGATAGTTCAATTAAATATTATATCACTATAAATAATCATAAAATGTACGTATATTGTATAATTGAGAAAAATGATAAGATATTTCTGAAAATATTTCATTTAAGGCTGTCTAGTCCAAAATTGACTAATCAAGGACCAAGTCCTTAGTGAACATAAACGCCTTTTAAATTTTATAGCAAAGGTGCTTTCTAGTGTTATGTGTTTCATATTTTAATAGATGAGAAACAATTTCATCAAATTAAGTTTACACCATAGCGTTGGATCAAATCTTTGGTGCGGGTACATATCTTGCTACATTCAAGATTAATTAAAAATTATAAATATTTATAGATAAATTATCTCGTAATACATACTGGTAATGCTCGCATATGCAGGGCACCGCGCCGCCGAGCTGATCTCCGCCACATCTAATACATATGTTGTTATATTCTTCTCTAGACGTAATACATAACCTTTTCGGCTTTTTGCGCTCGTCACTGGAAAAGAAAAAATATTATTATCAAGTAAATGTACTATTTATAACAAAAATGCTTAGACAGTATGTGAATGGGATGTGTATGTGTAAAGTCATTTCGCGCCTGTGCCGAGGCCTCCCGACCTCTCGAGATCCCACTCCCATGATGTCGAGAGGCAAGGATAATTATTTGAAACTTATTAAATAATTTTATAAAGTAAAGTATTTTGATATATTTTTATATCTCCCTTCATTATTTTTTAGAAAAATATTCAATATACATAAAATACTCAATTTTTACTGATTTTTTATAGTAATATATATTTATAGGGATGTTTTCTATAGTGATATATATCCATACAATTTTTTAATTTCGTACAAGATTCGAATCTACGAGTATCATCTGACAACTTCATGAAGTTAATTCCACCTATACATCATTACCCTGATATATTTGTTAATGTAGGTTTCTTGCGTCGTCGCGTTGGGAAACACTTTTGCAGTTGGTACATAAATTGCACAACTTCAGCATTCAGATCTACTTTATATGTGAAATAACTACCGAGTCATATATAAAACGTATGTAGATAATAACTGTACAGACTTCAAATCATTATTTATTTGTTAATATATAATAAATAACCTTTAAATATAGAGAAAGCACTTGACAAGTGTTAAGACACTTCATTCCCCACTTTCAATTCAATTTACAAGACATAACGAGGTAAGTGGCGGAACTGAACGCCGCCTCTTATCTCCTTACCAGAGCGAAAAAAATAAATATATCATTCCCCCGAATTGGAATCGAATTCACAATCAACGATGTTAAAAGACCTTGCTGTATAAAAAACTACAGTTAAAAAAAACGTAGCTTGTATTATCACATGCACTTATGCACTTGTTTATCGTAGTGTAATGGTTACATAGAACTAAACTTATTATATAGAGATTGCCTAAGCGTGTATAACTTGGTATATGAGAAACATCAGATCATAAGTTTTAGGTATCAATGTACTAATACGTTGATTAGTTGAGAGATTGATGCCATTATAAAAATTTAAACTTACTATAAAAATTGTAGTAAGTAAAGTCATTAAACTGTTTAGGAATATTTAAATTATAGCAATATGTGGATTTAATAGTATTTGAACTTAATGCAGGAAGAACTTAACCCAGGGTATTTAACAATAGAATTGTAAGGCTCATATTAAACACCGACCGTTGAGTTTCTCACTAGAACTGTCTTATAAACCGGTGATAGTAATTGTAATATACGTTGAATCAAATGTGATTACAAAAGTCTACTAGATCAAATATTTAAATTTAAATAGATATAGAGATATATTTAAATTTTATAGGTTTTCTATAGTGTTTTCAGAGAGACATTGTACCACTGCGCCATGATTGATAACAATGCTAGAGTATTTTTTGACTGGAGAGGCTTTGAAGATAGTATGTGTGTATAAATTCACCCAATGATTGTGATTTAAATGAATTATTTTCATTTTCCTCGCTCTGGTAACAAGACCAAGCGCGGCGTTCATACCCGCTATTCAATCCAGCGGTAAACGTAGTGTCTCAACACTTGATTCTCTCTGCTTACCGTGTTATAAGCGGGAAACAGTTGTAAAGCTAAAAACAATATGATTTAGAATGACAATGACATAGATATTAAAGGCCTTGCCCTTTGAAACAACGTACGTGTGATACATTATAACTTTCCTTGTATAGAAATGGAAATGAGGAAGAATAGACCGGCTCAGAGTGAAAATTCTAGAATACCAATGTACAGTTGACATTACTTAGCTCTTCACGGTTAGCCAGTTTGAATCCTACGAGATACTTGAAGATTTTTTTTTATTTCACAGCGCTAAATGCTATTTTCTTTAATATATAGGTTCTATTTAACATACAGCTATAATTGTTCTATGGTGTTTATAGGTATTGTGGGTACGTTAAGATTCTGACTTTACACGTGGTGGTCGTGGGTTTGATGCACTGTTTGATATACACTGTGATAGCAAGAAGGCTGAAGTTCTTCACAAATTATATATTTCCGTTGCCGCTATAACAAGAAATACTAAAAGTAAAAAAATGAAAATATTTCGTCAGCGGAAAACCTACAATCATGAAATAGGTACGGAACCCTTGGTGCGCGAGTACTACTCGCACTTGATTACACTTTACCTACGTGGAAATAAACTATGTAAATAATTCATGTCAAAATCTCATGAAAAAATAGACACACAATCCTATTACTATTTTATCTTCCATTTATATATACTATAAAAATAAAAAGTGTATCTGTACATTAAATGTTTCTAAGAAAAACATATTAGGTGCAAGAAAAAAATTGTAATAAAACGCGAATTTATGGTTTTAATTTTTTTTTCTCTATGCCAGAATCTTGTTTTGTTTATCTGTTAAGCTTAGAGCTATTAGGGCTATTGGGTTTTATAGACTGCTCCACCTGAAGCATAACTATAGTAGTTCAGCTGAATTATAAGAAATTTTGGAATTCTGCTTTGGCAAGGGTAAATAAAGTCCACGGAAATCAAATTGTAGGATGTTAGCATGGTGATAGGTGACTATTAGCTATATAGCATTTTATGGTGTATGGTGATTTCTCTTAAAAAGGGGAAAGTGAGAGAGAAGAGTGTCTTGACACAACGTTTTTTTTGTTGCATATTTGTAGCCAGTGTCATGAAATGAGGTGTTATTCTTAAGGTATTTTTATTTTTTTATTACTTGATGCTAGCATAATTTTAATTCACAACATTTAATTGTGTTTAATTGCCGACAAGGACACCAAAAGTGTTATTTAAATTCAGCAGTATATAAAATTAAATAAATATAAATTATATTTTAATTTATGAAAGAAACGTTTGTAAAGGTCAAGTTAATTAAAACGAGATTTTCCTTTTATACGATACGCATCTTTAGGTGCTTTTTGTTTTAATTTTGCAATGTACTCTGATACAACGTGCTCAGTTCCCAACCTTATTATCTATTTATATTATCTATTTACGATATTACGTATATATTTTATACGTTACATCCTTGTTCGTTTTTAATATTTGGGTTTAACTAAGCCATGTGGCGCAGTGGGACAACGCATGGGGTTATGGGTTCGATACCATCTATGGTAAAACAGACATGACGTTGATTAGGGAGTTGGCGGTAGCCAATGATAACATAATCTTTGAATTCAGATAAGGATAAAGTAATTATAATTTATACATAGATTATAAATATAAACCGAAAT
This sequence comes from Dione juno, assembly GCA_037127375.1. Classification (NCBI taxonomy): domain Eukaryota; kingdom Metazoa; phylum Arthropoda; class Insecta; order Lepidoptera; family Nymphalidae; genus Dione; species Dione juno. The sequence goes on along the minus strand of JAXRJS010000023.1, from coordinate 1,184,317 downwards.
AACCCTATCCTAGGTATTACTAGTACTAATGGTGATATAATAAACATTTTGTGTATTTAAATTTTTTTATTAATCTTTTAATATTTAATATATCGTAGGTTAGTTCTCTGACACGTTCACTGTACACGTGGTGGCTATGAATGGCTGACTGACTCGAGAGAATATAACATTATAGAATAAAAACGTAATTCGAAGCAACGTCTACCTCAAGAAAATGCAAAATTTTATGTTCTATAATAAAATCTTCACCTGATCCGCGTATCTTGTACAAATGCAGCCTTGGCATTGGCTTCCTTATTACGTAATCCATATTCAACGCGTGTATTGCTAAAACTATGATATTTTAAATATTTGCGAATAAAATATATATACATATATGTCCTCATGGCGCAATGGTATAGCATTTTACTGTAATTACTACGCAATATCTCAAATTTAGACTGTATTATTTAATAACAATTTAGAGTATTAATATATAGCTAAAATGTATAGTAATAGTAGTAGTTAAATAGTTAAAAAGGCTACCAAGAGTCTGCAGTTTTGTAATTTTATAAAAAAAAAAAAACTAATAAAATGAAGTCTGTGAGCGGTGGAGAAAGAAAAAAGATCGATATTAGCGTATTGACATCCTATATATACATGATACAAGGAAGATATATGATAAAAATATATAGGGGGCGTTTGCCAATATAATAAAACTTGAAATTTTTTTTTTTATAATTTTTTTTATTTTGTTTTGTCATCTGTTTTATCTGTGCCTTTATGCACACTAATTTCAGAAACGGCTGAACCGATTCAATCGCCATTTTCAATATCGTATTACGGTAAGTCACTCTCTTATTTAGTATTTGTTTTATTAAAATCGCTTCATAAATAACAATAATATAAATATAATAATAAAAAATTTATATATTTTTTTTATGTTGTGCTAACTTTAATTTATTGTTGTAATAAAAACTGTCGAGCTCTTTAACAGCTGTACTGTTTAACGCTTTATAAAAAAAAATGTCGTATTTCCTTTTTACTCTGTAGATATGTGCTAACTATTCACTAGTAGGTTAGGTACGGCTTGCTCAATCCCTTGCCCAACATCCGTGCGGTTGAGTTGGGACAGTAGCTCCGATACAAGGCCGTCCAGAACTTTTCCTATATCAATGTATAGAAATATACTATATAGTAATAATAGTAATGGCATTGAGTGTCATTATAAATCAAGACAAGACAAAGCAAAGACAATTTTTTTTGCTGACTACTTTAGTGTATATGGGAGATAGTACATACATACATATATATATATATATATATATATATATATATATATATATATATATATATATATATATATATATATATATATATATATATATATATATATATATATATATATATATATACATATATATATATATATAATTTCTTATGGGATTGTCTTCCATAACATTGTGGTTATTAAAAGTTTCCATCAATGCACACGGTATGTCCTTGTTCGGTAAAAGTTGACAATGATTTTTCATTAAGTTCTCTCTGGTTATTAGATCTGTGAATATAAATAAATATATAAATTGTGAGGAACCGTCACCGACACCGGAGTGTCTTAACACTAGGTTCTTTCAGCCTACGGTTCCCTCTGCCTACCCTGCTATGTGCGGGATACAGCGTGAAGCTAAATAAATAACTTGTTTTTATAATTACAATAACTATACTTATTATCAAAAATGAATTGATTTAAACTGAAATTGAAATCCTGATTTATTAAATACAACATGTCATTGACACTTGAAACATATCACAAATATATTCAACGTTTTAAATCCACTTTGTTAAGCAGCTACTTGAAAATATTACCCAATGCTGCCTTTTGTTTGGAAATTTAGTTTAATGAACAATCATTAGGGAGACATTGGATTAAAAAAAATCTAAATTACCTTGTTTTATTCATTTTTTTATTTATACAAGATAATATACCTTAAATACAAATAAAAACAGCCAAAAAAAAAATAATCTTGTGAAAAAAGCGATCTTTTGGCTTTGGCTACAAAGATATCTCTTCCAGTTAACCTTAATGGCGAAAAGAAACTTACAATTATAAAGCGGTAGATAGAGAAAGACCTTTATAATTAATTTAGCAACACCACATATAGCAGGTTTACTCCGATTTTGAAACATCGCGTGTTAAGTGGCGGAACTAAACGCCGCTATAGTTTTTCGGAAAATGGAAATTAATAACGGCATTAACCATTGGATTAAAATCAGACGTACCATAGGCATTAATTAAGTAGTTCAACTATAAAAATAAGTAAAAGTGTTTTACTATAAACTCAACTAATAAAGTATAGAGGAAGTTCGTTACGAGCGTTGATTGAACGTAATCCTATATAAATAATATTATAAGTATATTTAATATTAAATTACAATAATTTATATCTACTCGTATATGAATAAATAAATTGTATTTTTTTTTGTAATATTAAAATAACCGCTTATTACTACATACATACATACATATACCTAAACAATGTTGCTTACAATTTTTGTATGTCTGTTTGTTCCAGCTTACCCCTGAAACGGCAAATCGGTGACTTTTACTGGCAGGTAGCTAGTAGGTAATTGAAAATATCTTAATTTCTTTTTGCATGCAAGAAACAAATACATTGTATATAAAATGATTATCAATAATAAATTGCGTAGTTTGAGTGGAAAGTTTATACAAATTTATATTTTATACAGCTTGTATATAATATGTTAGAGGAAATACGAGTATACTGAACATGTACAATATGATTTTGTATAACATATCGAAACGAAGGCAATTCAGTTCACTTATGCGACGAAGTCACGAGCGGGTCACTAGCTTATAATAATTATCGTTCATATTATACCGTACAATTGCTTTTGTATATATTCCAAATGGCTGGACACAAGAATTACAAGCCACACTATAAATGGGCTATCATGGCGTATAGGGACAGCGTCTAACTGTAAACACAAGGGTTGTAGATTCGATGTCCACTCGGGGGAAATAATTATTTACTTTGTCCACTCTGGTAAGAAATGTGCAATGAGTTCTACCAACAACACACAGATTAAATATAACTATCTGGACAAAACAGCATGGTCGATGCCGATCATAAAAACTATTATAAAGATTAAAAAAGGTCCCCTACACCCTAACTACAGCGGAATGCCTACGATACCTATATTTTTAAGTTTATACTTTAAGCTGGAACAGACAGAAAGTTTAGTGTCAAAATATTAAGTCCTTCTTACATTCTGGACAATATGTGAAGAGTGGAGGAAATCAAAGCCTTATCTTGTA